>JAPZDY010000010.1:3687179-3729242 GCA_029783645.1 Ctenochaetus hawaiiensis
CATGGAGCTGTGGTGGAAATACTGAAAGACAATAAAAAGCACAAAGAATTAATGCTGGCGACATTTTTCAACAAGTCCACATATCAAGTCAAATTTTACACCTGCAATAAAGCTGAAATAAAGGGGAGTCAACAAAACACTGCTGACTAGAAAACAAGCAGCAACAGCAAACCCTTGCATTTCATTTGAGCGATATATACACAGCAAAATCAATTTTCTATGTCAAGCATTCAAGGTCTAAGGAACAGCATGGTGCTTACATCAAATACAGCTTCAGTCAGTCCCACTGGACCTCTATGTGAGCTTGTTTTAATATTATTGTGTGCTTTTTTTTCCCATAGTGCAATCAGGGGCTCCAGTGGACCCTTCCTCTGTCATTCTTATTTTCCCTTTATGTGGTTTCCTGCACAGTTTATAAATCAAGCTTCTCTTTCTGTGACAAAAATAGCACCTGCCCTCCCTTATGATCATACATATTTCTTATTCCCACTACCCTGTGGCAACAAAGTGGCTATTTCTTACACATGTCCAAAGAACTGCAGCCAGGGGGCTCACAGTCAATATTTCCATGTAATGGCTGTAGTGGTTATAGCCATTATGATCTCTTAAGCCCACTTTCTATCAGTGGGAGTCCTCTTTCAAAGCAGAGCGCACTCTGTCTTCCAGCTGGTCTGCTGGGGGCCGGGCATCTGGGTTTGCGGCAAGCATGTCTAAAAGCAGGGTGCACATAGCTGGACCAGGAGGGGGTGGCAATGGGGGTGCTCTCTTGAACTTCATAGGGATGCACAGCTGGAGGTCGGCATTCTCCCACAAAGCTTCACCCAACGGTATCAGCCAGCCTGAGCGACTCTTACACACATAGGCACCTAGTGAGGAAACACAAGGGAAGACATTGTTGAGTCAACATGCAGCAGGGTCCTGATTGACAGCCACAACAGAGACTGCAGGGAGCCACTTGATCTCTGTAATTATGAGCCACACATGTGTTCGCTAGAAATCAAGTGTCTCCTGGTGAAGTAGTTGCAACATCGCCCAAGTGCCCCTCGGAGGACAAGTGTGTGAAAGATTTTGAGAAAACACTGACACACTTACGCCTGGAATGTGTTGTTACTCGACAGGAATGTACAGTTACTAATACAATTACTATAAACTAGCAATGAATGGGAAAAACAGAGAACACAGTGTAAAGCTGAAGCTGTATGAGCAATACATTATATAAAATTCAATACATGTTATTATCTACATAAACAGAACAAAAGCTTGCAGTTTAAATGTATAGTATTTCATTTTCACCATGTCGATATGAAAAAACAGATGTAGTTTCCCTCCTCACTCTCTTGTGTAACGTCTGGAACTTCCTGGAAGCTATAACAACAGATGACCTCATGAAGTAAAGATATCTCTATTAAAATGCAGATTTCTCTTTGTTCAAGTTAGGGGGGTTTATAAATATGATATTAATGATAAACATGATCTTTAAAAATCAAAATGTTGTCATTCTGTTAATATAGAGACCCTCTTAAATCATTTTCCTTTCTTTGTGTTCTCTCTTAGTCACAATGGGCAGCAGTAATGCACCTTAACACAGGTTTAGAATCTCTGCACACTGTAATTTTGAGTAAAATTCATCCATCAAAAATAACTCAAAACACACAATAAATGCAGTTAAGAATGAATTTGACTGGTAGATTTTTTTTGTAGATAGTAATAATACTGTTGTAAAATGCATGATAATCATGTCATAAAAATCTTACATTGAGTTATCTTTAAACAGCATTGCTGTAAAAGTCTGGTTAGGTTAATGCACAAAAACCAAGATAATTTTTCAAGCCAAAATTACTAAATTTTTTTCAGTGTGCAGTCTACAGGATACAAATGTGTAGGTTATAGGATGCAAAATGCACTTGTTGGTACTTTTCCCCTGATTTATACATAAGACATTCAAACATCAAGCATTTTATATATTACTTAAGTAAAACCTAATCATCATCAAAAACTAAAAAAAAAATTACACAAACTTCATTTTATTTTATCTTTATTTTTAGTGATTAAATCATTTGTGTAGCTGAAAGTGTTATAATGCCTCAGAAACATGGCTTAAAATATAACAATAATATCATATTTTATTATATTATATTGACTCTACTGATCGCTGTTACATTGTTCTCGGTGGTGGGAACTGGAGCACCCGGAGAAAACCCACGACCTGAACATGCTAACTTCTCATACAAAGGCCCTGTCCTTGTAGACTCAGATCACCAACAGGTGTCTAGCCTGATGTTTTCAGCTCTGCTAGTGGGAGATGTTGTCTTTAGCAGCTGCGCAGCATCCTTCAGAGCTGCCTTAAGCTCATTCCTCTGTTTCTTTATACAAATTTGAGCAAGAACGGAGGTTCTTAACTTAACCATCTCCTCCAGGTTGGAGGTTTTGAACGGGAGGTAACTATCTGCAAGAAGTCATCCCCTGACTCTTTTAGGGCAGATCCAATCTTTCAAGTCTCTTCTTTGCGCTTCTTTGGGAGGTCATTTTGACAGGCTTGTTTCTTTTCCTCCTTCTGCTCCACTTGGACTGGGTGATCAGTTTTGTTTGGAGTCTGCTGTGTAAAATAACTCACAGCACTCTGCAGAAGCATGCATACATTTGTTAGCATCGACTCTTGAATCCCCACTGCAGAGTGGACATGTGTTGCCTGAGCCTCCTCCAGTTGGGCTTTCAGGCTGTATATTTCGTCCAGCAACGGCTCTCTCTCTCACGGCTCCACTTCTTCTCCTTTTTGAGCTGTTTTTGACAATAACTCCGTGAATCCTCATGGATTTCCAACTGGATTCTTCCTTTAGAATTACTCTGGGAGAGCCTTGCTTTGTTGTCTCAGAGATCACATCTTATTTGTGCTTCCATTGAACTGAGGTTGAACTTACTTAAAGTTTCAGCCTCTCTGGATTTGCACTGTTTGTCTTTCAGCTTTGTCTTCTGTTGGACCTCGCTGTTTTTAATTCTCTTTTCCCTTTGCTTTTTCTTACCCTGTTTACCTTCCATTGTCACTGGGAAATATTTGGGCGATATAAGAACTATTTGTTGCACTTCTGAACCTGGTGAAGGTGGGGATACGAAAAGTTGTACTCTGACAAGTAAATATCTCTATGAACCAAACTGATTTCCTAAAGGCTTTGCAACATTCCAACTGATGACATGATTTCTTTATGACTGCTGGAATCTGACATCACTGATATAAAACTGAGAATGTATAGACTTAAGTCCGCAATGCACAAATAAAGTGAAGCAGCTGCTCATAGCTTAGTAAAAAAAATGAACTGTGAAATCTATCCTCCTCACTGAACCTTAGAAGTGAGTCAGGTTGAAATACCAAGATGAGCTCCCTCCTCTTTCTTTCATACTGAAATAAATACTTGTGGCTTTTAGCTGATAATCACAATCCTAAAAAAGGATAAAACTTTGGGCTCTAATAACCTGAATTTGTCATTTGTCCTTACTTGGCATTTTCTTGACTAAATGATTGATTAAAAATAATTAGAAGATTAATGAGGGGAGAAAAATCATTAGTCGCAACCCTAAAATGTAGCAACCCAAAAAATTAAAAAGGATTATCTGTGAAATAATTAAAATAAATCAATTGTTACTCAAACACAATGTGTCTTATAATCCTTTCCATTTTTTTAAGAAGTATTAATTAAAGTATATCTGTCGTGCAAGGACAAGTTCTCTTTCCCTGATGATGCTTAACACTGAATCTCGACCAAAAAACTTAAGTGTAGTCTATTGTCAAGTGCTGGACCAGCCTGGTGAAAGGCCAGGAATGATTTCCTAACCTGAAGGCTTCCAGCACTGAGATTCATCAAGGACAAAAGCAAAAGGTTGTGTCTTGCCCCTTGACTATAACCTCTCCGCTCCCCTGCCTAGTCAACTAACTGTGCGGGTCTTAAGAGAGGAGAAAGTAAAATAATGGACCATTTTATCCGTCTGTGAAAAGCCTCCAGCTGCCTCTCCCCATTTTCTCACTGACAAAGAGGTTTGTGACCGGGCTACTAAATTCCATTTGACCTTTTTTTTTTTTTTTTTATTTGAATGCAATGGAACTCCTCTCACTCTCCAAAAATAACCACTTTCAATCAGCCTCATGGAGATTCTTAGCCACACTAACCTTGAGGAAAGGTTCATATCTCCCTGCCACTGTGGTGGCTTTGGCTAGAGAATCTTTTTGTGAATAAAATGAGACATATGTATTAAAGCCTCTTCACCCTCTGATGGTGGAGTGCAAAGCAGAACTGAACCCTGTGTCACTGAGGAGCATCTTCATCCTGTGACCACATGGGGTTTCTGACAACAAACGGGACATTTTAAAAGCTTACAATTGAAGCTTTGCAGAGCAATAGTGGAATACCTGGCAAAGTAACTATTATTAAGCTGGTCAGAGGGTTGCAGACTTAAGGGTTCAACTGTTTAAATCCAAGGTTTTTGCGATGACAAGAAATTCACAACAAGAATAAATAAAATATAATTACGAAATACCTACACATGTGCATGATTTTATCACCTCCAAAATGTATCAGTCCTCATCAAGATAGGCTGATGTTACTGACAGCAGCAGGTCAGGACCAAAAACTTTTATCATATTATTCAGAAGAAAATTTATCTAACGTGATGCCAACAACAGCGGATTTGGAGTAGGAAAGGCCGTGTTACATACTGTCAGCTTGTATTATAGGAAGCAGAGCAACTACAATCCATATCAAAATGTACATATCATAAATCATTCATCTCTTTGCCATTTAGATCCATTATTGTACTACTCATGGTTGATAAATGTATGATGTATAGCATGTGACATTTTTAATATGTGCCAGTTAATTAAGTCAAACTCGATTCAGTGCGATGCGTCATCAACCTGCCCGACCACACTCAACCTTTATGTGACCACACATACACACACGTATGCATGCACACACACTGTGAGCTCGATACAACATGACAGGCCTTTGCTTACGCTTTATCCAACATGTTTACACTGTTTCATATTCAAGAAGATACTAATAAAATCTGTTTTCACATATTTGCACATTAACGTGTACTGTGGATCTATATCTGATTGACCCTGGTCCTGTTGGTATGGAGCTTTGGATTCTCATCTGTTTGATTTAGGAAAGAGGACATTAGGTGTTCTAAATCTCTACTCTACTCTTTTGATGCTCTACTGGACACTTACCCAGCTGTTCCTGTGTGGTACCTTCTTCCACAAAGGTGATTCTCTCCAGGACGGCCCAGAACATCACACCCAGGGAAAAAATGTCTGCCTGGGCTGTGTAGGTCAGTCCACCCCACACCTCTGGAGCCATGTAGAAGTCTGAGCCACAGGTGGAGGAAAAGTGCTGTCTGGTCAAATCACCGTCTACAAGGCCTTCACTCATCTTGCTCAGGCCAAAGTCTGCCACCTAGAGGATGGACCATGACATTTATTTAAAGAAAATAATTATGTTTTTTTGATCATTTAATATTTTTTCCCATAACTTTTCCCATAATTTTAAATCATGACAAGAAACTTCCCGAGGAAAAAAGTTTGTCACATTTAGTAGAGAAAGGCCAAAATATAGAAATACACTGCACTGCAATACTTGTAAATGTTAACACAGTACAGTATGACACACACAAAAACACTTGGTTGTTTGAATGATAAGTACATCCACAGAAAATGAATCTGTAACTATTTTGATGATGGCTATAATCAGTCATCATAATTTTATGAGGGAAAAAAAGCCAAACTATATTCTACTTCTGAACCCTAATATTTTGTATTTTCTGGTTTTCTTCGTCTTCTAAGACTATTAGCTGACTGTCATTGGTTGAATATGACAACTTAAGCTTTGGACATTTGAGATTTCTGTTTTCTGACATTTTATGGACCAAATGATTAAAATTAATTGACACAAGTCATTTATTAAAAATAATAAATCTTTACAGTCTCATAATACATTTTTTGAGTAATTATTCTACATTCTACACAAAGGCCTCAACAAGCCCTCCTTTGGACGTCTATGATTAAAGGCTTTGAACGAAAAGATAGACTGTTGATGTGAGTTATTTTTAGTCCATTAAGTGATTCAAGTAAAGATATTACACAACAAATTAGATTAACACTTGAAAATCTACTGCCTGACCACACTGTAGTGCCATGTATTTTCCCAAATTTGTTAACTAATCACACCCACCTTTTAAACCATCTGTGGTAAAGTTTTGAAACCCCTAACATGAACTCAATAAATTTTTTCTAACTATTTTCTATTTTATTGTTGTGTCACACAAAAGTAAGCACATTTTTTTATTTTGATTTATTCTTCCGTATTGCTTTTTAATATAGTTTGATTATATCTAAATTTAATTGCTGCAATGGAAAACCACATATCCTGTGATAAAACTATTTAATTACGAAGATGCTTTCAAATATAAATAGAGTTAGTTTATGAACAAATTGTGTACTGACTCTTGGGATAATAACTCGTGGTCTAACTTAAAAACTGTTGTGTTACAACAGTCCACCTACCTTTACAACAGGGCCTTTTGCTGTCACGCAGACCAGAACATTGTCAGGTTTCAGGTCTCTATGGGTGATACCCAGGCCATGCAGGAAGGCCACAGCACTGCAGAGCTGTTGCACCACGCTGTGGTTTTGCTGGGCATCTGGTGGCCTTGAGAGCAGGAACTGATTCAGGTCACCTCCATCACAATACTCCATAACAAGCCATAGAGCCAAGCAGCGCAGGGGTACTGGTTCCTCTTCCTCCCTCTGGGCTGGTCTCTTCCTGGCTATATTTTGAGGCCTTTTTGGAGTTGTAGAATCAGATGCATTTGATTTAGCCCTGGCCTGAGCACTGTTGGTCCTGTCCTGAAGTCTAGAGACAGAGCTAGTCCTCCTCTGCTCGTTAGACTGGGAGTTATTCCTTTCTGGACTTTGTGGTGCTCTCACTACACTGCCCTTCAGTACACTCTCGACTAGACGTAAGGGCAGTTTCCCGGGTTTCAGGGGCTTCAGGCTCCTTGGTCCCGTCTGCAGGAGGCAACTGTGGAGTGCAATGACATTGACATGGTTCTTGGCTGTGGCTCGCATGGCCCACAGCTCTTGCAGATATAGTTCAATACACTCCGGGTTGCTACAGGGAAGCCGCTTGATAGCCACCCTCTGTCCTGTTTTGGCCATATGGCCCTCAAAGACCACACCATAGCTACCTCGTCCGACTTCTCTCTCTAAAGTGTAGAGCTCCTCCATCTGTCACAGGAGCTGAAGCCTCATGCAAGGGCTAACAAAATAAAATCACTAAGGTTAGTATGATAGCCATGATAGTGTTGAAGCACATATCTCATGCAATACTGTCCGATATTTATCAAAAGTGTAACTGTGAAATAGCTGGCAAACATTTGGATGCAACGCTTAATAAGACTGTCCCTTGGTTTTTTAAACTTAGTGTGTTGCCCAAAACAACTAACTTACTGCAGAGGTTGGTGCTTTAGCTTACGTCAATTGACGTTAGCTACTTTATCAAACATTGCCATATATTTAACGTCGCTTGTTTTTCTCAAGTTGAACTTAATGATAAACACCAATTAATGTAGTATTCAAACAGTAACTTACATTTTTCAAGATAACTCGAGACCATATGTAGTTATTAAGTAAATTAATATAGCACGGTAATGGCTGTAGCCACACTCGAGGAAATGCAAGTTTAAACAGGAAGCGAAACGCAAAGCTTTAGGCTGAGCTTTCATTATTGTGATTTCAGACTTACCCACAAGACTTCTGCTTACATTACCAACAATAATTTGACTTTAATCCAAAACCTACTCGACTGACAAACCGTCTTGTACTCTATTCAACGATTTTTTCCCCTCTATTGTTGACAAACAACCAACACAGAATGGCACTGGACAAATGTGACAGACTTCCGTGTCTAAATTTGCAACGTCCCGCTCTGTTTGTACGCGTGTCGTAATTGGCTAAGGAAATTTAGCCGCGTGTTGTGATTGGCTGGTACCGGAGGCTTGGAGTGTAAAATGATTCGAATAGTCCCCTCAGCCATTACGGGCTGCAATTGCTAATCAGGAAATGGTGAAGTATTGTTATCTGGGTTAATGAGGTATATAAACGGCCTGCGTTGATTTAAGAAGCAATGTATTGATATATTTACTTTAAAGAATAACGATGTTTTTCAACACGATAAAGTGGTGTTAGTTTAAACGCCGTACTAGTCGGCGCAGTCTTCTGCATTATTTATCAGACGTCTCGGACAGTTGCTAGCCCGAACCTTGGATGGCATCGGTGCTTGGATTTGAAATATAATATGAACCATAGTGTGAGGAACTGTCATAGGTATGCTTCGTTATTCGAAACAGATAATTACTCATCGAGCAAAAAAATAAGTAACAACTGACAGGAAATATTTATTTGGATTCACACGTTGGACAAAAACATATGTTTTCGTGGGACCTCAGTTTTTTAGCAGTATTCAGTAAATAACACGACCTTGCTGATGATGCCTTCCCAGAGTGATGTATCTGCAATACTAGTCTATAAAGCTGGAAAAGTTTTGTAATCAGGCCTATTCAGTTTGACAAAAAAAAAGCAGTGAAAGTGCAAAAACACCTAAGTTCCCTTATTTTTGCAGTCCCATTTAATCACAAAAGACCAGTCTGAACAAAACACCAGTACACATGCACACACACACACAATGAGTGGGTGCTGCATCAGTATCGACTGGAGCGGCAACAGTGTTGACAGATAACACTACTCTTGTTGTGTGTGTGTGTGTGTGTTTGTTCTTCTTAGAGTACATAATAGGAAACATGGTGATTCATTGCACTGAAGCATACTATGAAAGAAAATAGCAACTTTGAAGTGTATGTGCAAGTGTTATGCGTGCCTGCTTATGTGATCCATAGCTTTTATCAGTGATGCCAATCATGAATACTCTTCATTACTTGAGGAAGATGGAGTCAGTCACACTTGACTTATTTTTATCTTGAAGCACATGCCCTTTATTCTATTATCATATCTCACTTGCTTTGACAGATATCTGGATGCAGACACTGGGGTTTAGCATAGAGTGCATTCCGGCTGGAGAATTTATGAGGAAATACTTTGTGCAAAACACACAAAGCAGCCAAAATTGAATTCCCCGACAAATTCGATAAAGCATTCCGGGCAACCTAAAAAAAAAAAATGTTAATGAACCTCTTAAGAATTATAGTTTTAATCACCTCTGTTTTTAGCCTAATTGTGTTTCTGTGGGGGCTCTGCCTGCTAATGATGGAGTCCACCAACAGGAGGGGCAATGGTAATTATTTCCTTGATTGAGGTCAAAACCCTTGCATTTAATCCTGAGGTCTATCCGGCACTCCTCACACAGGGAGTAAACATCAACAAACAACTTCTCAGTATACTCAGTTTCAACCCAGTCATTCCTTTACAAATTATTGTTTTCTCTCCCAGTGAGCCCGCTTTCATGGTGAAGTTTACCGTGTTGTCTGTTACCATCATCATGTTTCCTTTGTGTTAACCCAAAATCTTAATATCTTTAAAAATAGTCACTTCAAAATGTCTTCTCCTCCAACCTCCATAATTTACCCAATAAGAAAATAGGTTAATTTTAAGCAGCTTAGGCAAGCAGGCATTTTTACACTGATTTTATGGTGTATGAATTACCATTATATGGGTCTTGTGATTGCTTCTGCACAGCAGCCTCACAAAACACATTCAGTATTTTACAGTATTTACTGTTGATGTTGTTGTTTGTAATGTGCTGCAATGTGTACTAATGTATCTTGGTGAATTGCTGCAAATTCTTGTCGCTTGCCATTGTTTAGAGTTGATTTTAGCTGTCTGTTGTGCTATTATCCAAGCAAAGTTACCCCTTGGGACAATTAAGTATATTGTATCTTATCTCATCTTATCTTACAGTTTTTATTAAATAAAAGTGCTTTTCTGGTTTCAACGGCTGCAGCTTGCACTGAAGAGAAAATGTCTGAAAGGGGTTTTGAGATGAGATCAGTCTGTAAATACAGATCAAATGCTGCTGTATGTCTCCCGAATACTTACACTCTAAAAGTTTTTCAACGGTTGACACTGCAGATTTTCCGAGCAATGGTGTATTTCTTCTTCCATGCAATATTAAGGTGGCTTTTGGGATGGAAATGTGATTCTTCATTTTTGGCCTCGCTGTTAATAACAGTCACTTGTGTCTTGACAGGTAAAAGCCCTGAGCCGCCATAAACCTCACAGAGACTCCCCCCACCCCCCACCCTACCCTCCCACCCCTCAGTTCCACACCATTGGGTTTAATTGTGGAGGAGGACAGTAAAACACCTCAGCTGGATGAGATGGAGAGGAGATGATGAGCTCGACTCGAAATGAATGGAGGGCATGAGCCAAACGCTGGTCAGTTTTGGTTGCAGCTGTCTGAGTTCTATAAACTCTTTTGGCAGGGAGCCCACCAGTCATCAGTCAGCATTTTTCATCCCTGGAGCCACTTTGGACCCTGCAAAATCTTCTAAATCTACTTATAGGAAGTAAAAGTATAACTTGGTGTCACAGCCATTAAACCACTGGAGAGATTGTGCTGTATATGCAAATTTATGTATATGGGAACTGAGAGAAATACTGCCAAAAGCACTGTTTCCTTTTTGGAAAATTGAGTTTATTATAGAGAACTGTCTTGGGAAACATAAAACATTTATACTGATTGAATAGCATCTTTTGCTTTTATGTCAGCTATCATTCTCTTTAAATGTTTAAAGTGGTATACATGAAACATTTTGCAATACCTCATAAAAGGTGTTGTGTCTTTCTTGTAAAAGCAACACAGTGTTCTCTGAATGGTGGTGAATAAATATTTTATTGACCTGCTGATAAGATTAATATGAATAATAACTTGCCATGAATAATTAATAATATTTAACATTGATACAAATCAATGCATTTTTTTTATTATATTACAGAAGAACCTCCAGTAGCTTTAATGTTGTTATATGGCTGTTTGGAAACCAGTAACAGATTTCTATTGAAGTTTCTTTGCTTCTCTAATCTTGTTTTGAATTACTGAATGATGAAAGCAGTAGTTTTAGGCAGTTCCATATAGAAATATGTACTTTTTCAAAGATTATTACTCAAAGTAATAGTATTCTCCCTTCTCCCTTGAGGCTTGAATTCAGTTTACAGATGATAGGAATGCTCAAACATCAATAAAAGAGGCAAAATGACAAGGCCTATGGGTGAACTGAGGATGAACATACCTCATAGTGTCTGATAAAATCCTCACATTCCCAAATTTAAAATATAAATTGTGAAATATTTATATTTTCAAAAATGCTATCTCAATTTTTGACACAAAATAGTTTACAAGAAAATCTACAAATAATTCACACTAAAACTGAACTTGACAAGGTTTTAATGTCGTGGTGCATGCTCAAGTGTGACCCCCTCTGTCATCGAGGTAATCACTGCCTCTTGGCCACCAGAGGAAGTGTTTGTGTACACTGGACAGCCAGTGGATAACAGCGATATCAATGACAGACAGACCTCCCAACGTCTGCTTGTTCTTCTCAGCTCCTTATCTCAGCCGCACTGAGGCTTCTCTCTATGTGCCCAATTCATCCATTACTATCAGACGACACACAGGTTCAGAACCAGCATTCACACATATACAGGGAATTAAAGCTAATGTCAGTCATGTTGAGAGGGGAGCTGAATTTTAGGTGTTCCTTCGAGATCAAAAACGCTGAATTTTGCTGCAGCTGTTGTGATTATCAGAAACATAATTATTGGTTTTTCCATCACGTGTACCAACAATCACAATCTAAAGGGATTTTGATGTCAGTCAGCTGATTAAAAATGTTGGTGTAGAGCGAAATATATCAATACTTATCAGATTAATTGCCATGCAAAATACCTGTGCATGCCATGCCATTGCCATTTTGGCAATAGGAATGTTCTAGCTACCACTCCTGCTCTCAGTCTGACCATTGATGGAATATTTGTTGAGCAGGTCACTAAAACTACATTACTTGGTGTCATATTAGACAGTTTACTGTTCACATTATCTCCATGATGGAAAAGGACATTATTATATCAAATAAATGCTCTGCATATGTTCCGCCCTCTGTTTATGAATTACATTGTCACACCTGGAGTGCTGCCTGCTAACTAGGTCAAGTGCAGCTCATATACAACTTAAAAAAATTCAAATTGCACAGAACAGAGCAGCCAGATTAGTCCTTCGTTGTTCTTCTCATGCCAATGTGTGTGAGATGCATAATCAATTATCTTGGTTAACTGTGGAGGCTAAACTAAAATGTCGTCTTTTGTTGTTCATGCTTTCGGTAATTGAATATTACACCTCAATTCTTTAGTGGTAAATTAGTAACTGGTGGCTTTTGTCATGACTATGTGACACATTAAGTAAGCACTGGTCTTCAGTTGTACCAAGTACCTGAACAAATTATATGATGAAGAGTGTTCTTTATAGAGGTTCTTCAGCTTGAAATAGAATCCCCGCCAACATTAAACAGATCAAAAACAGATATTCCTTTGATAAGTCACTACAACAAAAAAACAGATGCATCAGATTTAAATTCTGTTACTGCAATTTTGCAACCTTTTTGTTGATAATTTATTGTTGAGTGAGGTCTGCTTATGATAGTTTTGCTTATATTAGTGTTAAAGCTTACTGTTATCTATTGGGTCTAGTGTAAAGTCTTCTTATTTCCTGATCTTGATTTTTGATTTTTTTATTTCGCATTTTGCATTGCATTTTATTGTCTTGTTGATGCTGTGTAATTTTAATTGTTGTCTTTTTATTGCTCAGGAAGACTGGCAGCCACCATGTGGATGCTAATGGGGATCCAGTAAAAGAATAAAGAATAAACACTGGGATATTATATTCTTTTAAGTTAGAGTTCAAACTTGACAGCAAACATTTTCTTATTTGCATATCCAACAGTTATCGAGCAATGTTATGCCCCCTCTTGAAGTTCTTGTTTTATTTTCCTGCCAAATGTTCCATTATGTTGGCCACTTAGTCTTTTTGTTAGTTAAGTTGTGGGCTTGAGAGGAGATGAGCTTAAATAAAGCTCCATTAAACCAAGAGGCGCTGCAGATTTCTGTGTTAATTCATTTCAGGTTCATTCAATGAAAGACCTCTTTCACACTGTCCTTTTGTCATATGAATACATTGTTGTTCTCTTATCAGTTTTATCCACTTTAGGAACAGCCAAACAAATAACACACCCAAAGACTTAAGGTCTTGTAATTCTAGTCATCACCCTGCTTCTCCTGCTTCTCCTCAGCATCATTTTCTTCCACTCACTTGTTTATTTGATTTATCCTAGTTGTCCTTCCTCTGGTTAACATTATAATAATTACCTTAAATGAGAAATCAACTTGGATTGTAGAACAAAGGCTACAGGGAAAACACTCAGGACCTTGAGACAGGTCTTGTTTCATATTCCCAAATCTCCTGCATGACTCATACTAACCTCACGTCTGCGGAACCAGGCTTGCTGCTTGCTCTGTCCATTGACTCACCTGTTCTACACTGTTCGTTCTTTCATTCTCAAGAAGAATTGAGTCTCTTATTCAGTTGTGCCATCAACACCAACAAAAGTTTCCTGCTGTTTTTCTTTATCCAAGCACAAACAACCTTATAAATCCACACTTATCTCCACGGGGCTGATTTCCTGACTTGTATTTAACCTGCATTTCTGAAGTAAACATTTGATATAAACTGGTGTTGTTTCCCTGACCTTGGCTGCAGGTTGGCATCGAGGTTGTGGGTTTTATGGACACCTTAGACATAGGAATTCTGGATCAATCTCATGGTGGATGATGCGTATTTTTAGAGCCCCATTAGTTGGCTCAATGAAGACGAAACTAGTGGCGTAGGCGATACCTCCTACGTCAGCACGGGCCATGGCTTGTGTGTCTGTCCGGGGTTTGTGCGTAACAGGATGGGGGAATCCACCCCTCTCTCCAGCTCTCGTCTATGATGATGTGAATGGTGATATACAGGGGAAGGGAGGGGGGGAGAGAACTGGAGGGTTGAGCCAGGAGGGAAGGGGTGTGCCATTATAAGAAGCCTCTGAGGAGGCATGCGTTCAGTTGTTGAAACCCTTAGCCTAAGGATACAAGCTGAGCCACCAAACTCTCCTGTAGCAGCAGAGGGAGAATATCTTCACGTCACAGATACAGGTAAGGAAGTGCTCAAGTGTGACTTTTTTTTCATGTGTGTGTGTGTGAGCCTACCTGTGTGTGGAGACTGTGCAGTTAAATGTAGAAGAGAAAAGACATTTGGATAGAGATCAGAAAGCAATTAATTGGGCAAGGACTTGTCTTTTGTTTGAACAAAAGTACTGGCTAATAGATCTCAGGGGAATACGGTTGTTCTAAGACGACTGTTTGGATTCTCCCTCCTTCCTTTCTTTTTTTCACTGAGTCTGTCTTTTTGCTACACCTGTTTCTGGCTCTGTGATTTGGGATTTTAACCTCAGAGGTGATTCTGTAAATAACAGTTCCCACCTGAAGCAATCTTTTTTTTTTCCATCACTGTGCAAAGTCAGCTTCGGCAGTGCCCACATCGCACCTGATTACTACTTAATTAACAAGAGAGCAAGTCCCAGATGACCTGAGAACACAGTTAGTCACTCAGCTCCACTTTGTATTAAGCCAAGATGTACCTGACTTTAATCTAGCATGTGTAGACTGGATAAAAAGATAAGGTAAATAAAAGTGAACGGATAAAAAAATATAATAAATTAAGTTTAATAACACTAAAAGAATAAATACAAAAAAAATGCATTTTAGAAACAATCCTCAAGTCAGTACTTTTTTGGAAGATTTAAGCTGAATTTATCAGAAGTGCCTGAGGAATTCGGTGAATGCCACCCAAAAGCAGCTTATTTATGGTTTGTTCTTTTGATTGATCATGCACTGTCGTATGTCAGATTTAATACATCACACTAAAGCTTCAAAGACACATGGACAAAAGCCATTTCACTCCTTCCTAAAGCAGCTCCAGCGTCAACTCAAACAAGTAGAAAAAAGGCTGCAGAAGTGAATCAGTTGAACGCTGTTATTATGCTAAACGCATGATAATGATGATTTTAATGATAATGGTAATGAATGTGCATAATCTTTCCCATTATCGGTGAAGATGATACTGGTGCAGACAGAGGAGAAAATGGGTGGTTAATGTGCCATTCACAGATAAATGTCTCCATGCTGGAAAATGTTTTATGAAGAATGAAACATGTTTACAGGACAGAGTCACAAACAGTATTTTAGAGCCATACTAGACTAATCAGGCTGACGTTTTTAAGTGAGTAAGTGGTTGATTACCTTTTTTTCTCTTGAATTTTTTTTCTTTGTATTTTTTTCAGGAAAAAAAATCTGCAGCATATAAAAGAAAAACCCTTGTTTTGGAATTGGTTTAGTCCTAAAGAACCTTGGCTTTAGACTTTTCCCACTGAAAATAGATCAAAAATTGATATTTATATTCACATGAGGTCTCTTAATGTTTGTACAGTATTTAGTCCTTCAAGCATCCCTGAATCTTATCTCATTTTTGCAAATCCAATTCCACATTTCTTATGAATTCCAAATTGCTGTAATCTCATATTGCAGGCAAAAACTGTCCCATTTTAATTGAAATTTATGTGCTCTGTCTCATAAAAACAGGTTTTTTTTTTGCCAATGTGTCGAAGATCCTCTTTTTAATCACCTTAAAATGCTTTTTGGTCTCTGCTGCCTGCAGATTGAGCCGATAACACTTTTTACAGGGGCTTTTTTTGGCCTCTCTGTCATTTTCAATGAGACTGTCATGTTTTTGCGTTCACAAATCCTCATGGAGAACAGAAAGTGATTAACTGTGAAATAAGAACAGTAGAGTTGCCAGATATTCCCGTATCTGTTGCCCTCACATGCACAGGTATTTTGCAGTTCATCACTTTTTTCCAGCCTGTCCTCACCTTGATAAAAGCAGGGTGCTCGTCTGGCCGCGCTAGATTGCCTCCCCTTGGCTCCATGTCCAATGGATTAGTGCAGGTGTCAATGCAGCTTAGCAGCAAACAAATCAATGATGACACCATGTCAGCTGTCTAACACTCTGCAGAATACAGTCTGGGGCTGGTGGGAAATCACACTGCATCACTGAGGGCGTAATGTCCCCATTGTGTTCGAACCTTTGTTTTCCAAAAGTCGAGAGCTGATTTAGTTCTGACAATTAACATTTTCAGACAACTGTTTGGCTTTCACTTTGGTTGCACGGCTGGATTTCAGCGTCAGTAAACAGGTTTCCACCATGTCAGTGCATTTCACTTCCTTTATTCAGCTTAAAAAAACCTGAACGGCCTCTATAACTTTGGCGAGTGACGACACGGGAACAAAGTGTCCAGATTCAGGTGATTGCACTTCTCTGCATTCTCAAATGGAGCCCACCCATCTGCCACAGACTCCCACACATTTACTCCTGCGTCTGCTCCAGCTCGTGTGACAGTTTATCAGCCACACTGATAGGCGATGTGTCGGCGTTGCACTCTGTTCTCTCTCAGTGTGCGATCATCCAAGTTGAACTGCACTGGGAGGATATTATTTTGGAGCTATTAACGCAGCTTCATGGGGACTAAATGAGATGATTGTTGCTGTGATTTCTCCCTATGAAGGGCATATTTGATGCCGGGAATGATTGCAGAGGAGATGTCACCCAGTTGAGCGTTTGCCCCTCAGGTGCAAATATGTTCGCAATTAAAAGAAACCCTGCGAGTTCAGTTGATGAAAACAATACTAATAATATGCTCAATTGATCTGATGGTGTCCTGGATGGAGGCAGATATGAATATAAAGAGTTTCATATCTCCACTTAATATTGGTAGTAATGTGTATATGAGAGTGTTATAGCTAATGTGGATACGAGGAGAAAAAATAGATGCAGTTTATCATATTTTCACTCAATTTGTGTGCTCTGCAGTCTACAGATGATTTCCTAAAGGCAAATAGTAATCCATGAGAAGGATGATTATTCCAGCAAATGTTATTACAGTAAGACAAACAGAATTCAAAAGATTGTGGAGATATAAAGTGTCTCTATATCGTGTCATTGCACATTATCTTCTTGTTTATATGGTTGAAATTAGTTTTCAAATGTAGCACCATCACGACTTCAGCGCCCTTTGCTATGGACCTCCTCTCCCTTTATGATCCTCATAATCTGTCAATTCTGCTTCTGTGTGTCAATAAAGCCTCAGCGAGGCAGGTAATAGATACAGCTAGGAAATCTGCTGCAGCTGTGGCAAACATCTCTAAATCGGATTAAGCACATTTTCTCAGATTAGTCATCTCAGGACCCTTCCGGCGAGGGGGAGGCACAACTGCAAGAGCACCTTCTCCTGCTCCTGGTCCTCTTAACTCTCTGCGAGGTCACGCGCTGCTTGTGTGCGGCTGCACAGGCTGGATTTACACCGCTGTGTGAGAGATGATTCTGTGTCTGTGTGTGTAAATCCTCCTCAAACTGAAGGATTATGGAGGAATAACTTGCTCTCAGAGGGGAGAAAAGTGGTCAGAGTTGGTGTTGTTGTCTTTGGGCTTCTGTGTGACTTTTGAGTTGGTCCAAGGCAGTGAAATGACAAAATAATACAAGAGGAACATCGGTTTTCATTAATGTTTGACCGGTTAAGTAATTTCTTGTAAATTTTAAGATAATTTCAGGAAAAAAAAAATCAGGAAGTTAACAGGTGAACACACACCACAGCAATGTTAGTGTATGCTGGTTTAAGAAGGCAGGAGTATTATTTGCTTTCCACATTGATTCCTCTGACTTTGATAGATAATGTTGTGTTTGACTGTTTTGTAAAAGGAGCACTTACTGACTGGTTTGTCACTGATGTTCAGTTCTGGTTTCTGTTAAGGAATATTGAAAGTAAATAAAATAATAGCAAAAAAAAAAAAACAAACCCAATTTTGGGGACTTCTTCAGCCCTGAGGAGTGAGACGTGTACCACTCAGGTTTCACGTAACCCCGACAACCTTCAACAATAAGATAATACAGCTGGTAAACAGCCTGAGAGGCAAAAACAAAAAAAAATGGCCAAACACTGGCTGCACCGGCCGCTGCTGCTTGTTCAGCTCATTGCTCTGTGGTCAGAACTAAGGACGACTCAGATGATGTTTGTCATTTTTATCAGCTCTGAGCTTCTCTCATTTGGGTTTTGGCAGCAGAGCGATCACAGAATGATGTTCACAGAGGGTTTAATTTGGAAATTATCTTCAAAGTTTAAAGGTGAGACAAAATAGGATTGAGGAATATGAGTCTCCCCTCAATCCCTAAATAATTTAATTAGGGTGGGAATCTTAAATGAGTTTACTGAGAGGCATCTAATTGCTGGCAATCAGTGACCTACGAGAGATGCAGTGTCTCATGTCAAGATGCCGGCCTGATGAGTCACCACAGCCATGAACCGAGATATGTTGCAGGGACCCTGGTTTAAAGACGACATGGTTCAAAGTACACAAGCATGACCACTCCAGCATTTGAGGGTAACAGCCCTTAGCAGTTTTGATTCTAGTCATAATAGCAGTAAAAGTGGGTGTAGAAGTAGTTTAAAATGTTATTGCTGAGAGCAGTCATACCAACAATCCTTCCATTTTTGTATATTTTTTGTTTTGTTGAGGGATCTGAGGAGCTAGAACCAGTCCCAGCAATCACTGTGTAAAAGACAGGTTGCACATTACATTGGACTGCAGCCCGGAACTGATTCAGGATAACCGAGAGAAGTTACTTACTGTACCTTTGCAAAGTTTTTAACAAGTTGAAGGAAAAGAAATGGAAACAAGATGGAAAAGGAGAGTCATTGTGTATCAGTGAGCTGGATGCAGAAGTGGAGGATAAAAAAGGCTCTAACATGGCCGTACAGTCCCTGAAGTGTTTCAGTAATGTGGTTAAAAGCCACGATGATACTTCAAGAAAAGAAATCTTACAAAAAGACCCACTTATTATCTTTTTTCCTTCGCTTTCAACCACATGCTGCAGTCTGCAGTTGCTAAAAGAGTCACATTGATTTCTCCAACATAAAACTGCAATCTGAAGTGGAGGAGACTGATAACCCTTGTTTTTTCCATGACCCCTGTTAAAGATCTGAAATTATCAGAAACATTTTTCCTCATTTACTTTTACTTTACAGTTTTGGTGTTATTTGTGCAGGTTCTCTGATATCAGAGTTTTCTGATTCCACCTCAACAGACTGTTTTAACTGTTTATAATACTTATTTGTTAATTGCTTTTTTAAAAGGTTGTGCTCTGTTAGAACGATGTCTGTTAATCTGGATAATTCACAGAGAAGTTTTCACTGGAACTACTTTTTAGAAAGAAAAGGTCCTAATGAAAATGGTGTCCAGAGCAACCCTGTCTCCAAGACTTAATGTTTACATGCTTTTGTTCTGCCAGTTTTGTTTTTTGGTAAAACATAACTATGTTTTTCTGAAAACCATAATTGCAGCACCAATTACATATGCAGTGGCATGGGGGGGTGGATGTGGGGGGTTGTTCAAAGTGCCGGACTTCGACCCCAGAGATCAGCACCTGCATCCTGTCTGTGGTTCAGTTTAGGCATCAAAAGCATTTTGCTATATAGCCGTTAATCAACACCTGGATTTTTTGCTTTGTTTCAAGTCTCTGGGGATTTTTCTGTGAAAATAAACCAAACATCTTTTTTGTAATCTTTACTGAATGCTTTTGTTGCTTTTACACAACCATCAAAAGTTTAATGCTGAAAATTCTAAGATAAAATCTTTTTATTACAATAATGGTTATTATAAATAAATTGAATCATTTTAGGTTCGTCTGTTCAGGTTTTGACATGTAGGTCTCTGCCATTCGTGCCATCACACCAGTACAATGCAGTCAACTGTCAGGCAACGTATTGATATAATAGAGATAAAGCTGCATCACAGTAGAGTGATTTAAATTCTACTGATAGCTAGTTATTAAAAATCTCATTGTGTTAATGTTTAGTGTAAGAACCAACAGCTGCTTCAATATTTGAAATTCAATGGTTGTGCTCAAGACATTAAAAAATGATAACAGTAATTTTAAACACAGTATCTTGTTTTCATAACAGAGCCTCTGCTGCTCTGCGTTACCCACAGACCTAAAACTGTCCTTATGAGAGCAGTTTGTGGGACAATGTTGATGAAAGTTATGTTTCTATTTAATTTTCATTGAATGTTTTTTTAAACTTATTTTAATCTTTTTCATGGATTTCATAATCTAAATTCCATTTAATGGAGAGTGAAATCTCAGAGCTTGTTGTTAAAAACCTGGACAAGCAAAACCAAAACTATCTGTAAACCACAAGATAATATAGGATTTTATGGTAAACTACCCCTTTTTTAAAAAAAAACAAATCATGACTGTACTGATTTCGTCAACTCTTCAAGGAATTCAGAGAAATGTACCAGAACCAGACCTGAGACACTATGAATCTTAAATGTGTATTATGAGGCCTGTCGTTCTCCACTCTCCATTCATGGTTTAGTGTTAACTGCACCGCATTGACCCATTATATCAGATCAATGCATTTTCAATGAGCGATTACACAGTTAAAGGTGATAAAATACTCATGAATCTCCTCACGTTTAAAAAAATTAATCAAGTACTTTTAATGGCCCGTGAGATGTAACAAGCAGAACAGAAATTTGAATCATTATCCCTCAATCCCTCAACCAAAGTGACCACAATTTCATGCCATCCAATCTGAGGTGGCCTCTGGTTCCTGCTTGATCCTAATGAAGGGGAGTTAAGATCTACACACCACTGGAAAAGGAAGTCCATGCAATATGTTATTAAAGATAAAACATCTGAGCCATAATTCTCAGATGAGGAAATGGAGAAGGAGAAACGCTGGGAGATGAGTGGTAGAAAAAAGGGAGTGTTGAGGCAAGAAAGGAGAAGAAGTACCACAAAGTGGATGCAAAGAGGGAGCCAGGAGGACACAGAGGGAGATGGACCCCTAGGTTATCTATGCATTAGCAGACTCCTTTGTGTGTTCCAGCTTCATGCAGACGACTAATGGATGAGATGGAGTGAGTCAGAGCTTTGTGAGACACGAGCACGAAGCTTTTCTTCTACCCTGCTTACATTCATGACACCTCGGCCCCCTCTTCATCCTTCATTAGAGCTGCTAATGCTAATTTATCCCGCCGTATGTTTTATTAAAACTTGCCATTTAGCAACTTTGTACACAGTGTACATGCTGCCTGAATCCCACTGTCATTCATTTACTCGAAAAAGTCTTTCTTTATGACTGCACCTAAAGAAGAGAGGCTGAGAGGGGCCTGAATCTGAACAACCAACCTCTGTCTTTTTTACTCTCTCCTTGACTTGCAAACTGCAATTCTTGGCCTCTCTTATTCCACATAGAGTTTTTTAATATATCTTTATTGACAACAACCTTAATATTTAAAAGTAAAGTATTAATAGAGATTAAATAATACACCACATGTGAATGGATTTTTTTTCTCCCAGCTTTGTCATAGCAGATGGCAGTGATGCACCTTAACTCTGGTCACCAACTGTCCTAAAATTGATTGATTTATCACTTTTTGCACAGTTTTAAACAACAATGGTCACAGACTCTCACTCCTCTTCCCTGCATTTATGTATGAATTGTAATTCATTTGCCAAAAGAGAGACAAAGCACAAAAAGAGTTAAAGATGAATTTGGCTGATAGTGTTATTTTTTTTTCAGTTTTTTTGAAATATTGCAATAATATCATTATTATGAATTCTTTATGACATGATAATTGTACAGTGAAAAAATTTGACAGCCCAAATCTCAAGACAAAATCCTAATATATGTTAGCAAAAATAACAAAGTGGTGAGAAAAACACAGTCACACAGTTTTTATAAGGAGAGCTGATATTTCATTACATTTACCAAATGACTGAAAATCAGCTTTCATCCAGCAAAATGATCGCTGCCTTCTGACTGGACTATTTGGAGGTGTAGGTAATGACAATTACACAGTTGTCATTGTTAGTACCAGTGATTTCCATAAATAAACAATGCTAACATTTGTTCTGACAGTTACATTGTTTGATTAGTGTTCAGGTTCTGGCGCATTCAAGGGAAAAAAAGAATAAAACAGAAACCCTGGATGATAAACAATGAGACCATCCATAACTTTCTCAAACTTTACCCTTCCTTTAATAAAGAGTAAACATCTCTCCAGAACACTCAGCCCATTCCTCATAACAGTTTTAATGCAGCTCTTCATTAGACAATAAACTGATAGAACAGATTTTGCTGCTCTTATGCATTTTAGGCTCAGACAAAAAGTGTACTCAGAAGACTAAACCAAATGCATGAGACCAGCCGTCCTTTTTATGGATGCTCTGATTGCTTCCTGTTTTTTTGAAAGAGAAAAACATTTTGTCTTGAAAACATTCTCAGGGCCTTAGTTAACTCTAATGGAAGCACAAAACAGCATATTGGAGGCACAGAGCAGTGTATTTGTTTTGGAAAGAACTGGGTAAAAGCATTCATTTGTTCAAGACTGAAAGACTCATCTAAAAGTAGAGGGACGTCAGGCCTTGTGCTATAGTCCTTTTTTTTTGCGCTAATGCCAGCGCTTATTCAGAAAGGCAAGGTTGTTTATATTTGTCAGTGATGAATATCTATTTTGAAATGAAACTTCTTGTAATGAGTTCACAGGCTCCAGGATGGGCGACTGTGTTAGTGCCCTGCATTGAAAAAAAGCCTGCTGTGTGGGTGCCTCCGTTTCCCAGCGTGCACCACTTTATCATCATACAGTACATCATACATCAGCTTCATGCACCCTGTCAACTGCCTGCTCTGTCATATAGATTATGCAAATAATATGAAATGTTAAAGATAGCTGAAATTGCATACAGATTTATGGGGAAAGGAGGGTAAAATGGACCAGTGGCAATATCAAGACCAAGAACTGTGTCATTATGGAAACTGAGCAGAGAGACGAGTGTGCAGGTTCATGGCTCGAAGTGTCACAGATTTTAAGATTTAACGTGAAGTTACTAAGAGCCGTGACTCCTTTTTTACCCTTGTGGTCAGGCACTCCTAAGTTCAATAACAGCCTGTTTGGTAACTTATGCATGACCAGGAAAGTGTGCTAACCAGGATTTGATATTAAACATTTTACTGATTATTGTTATTACCCCCAAATTTTTTAGATTGTAATTTTGAATTTTAGTGATATTTAATTTTCTGCCTAATGGCACATAACTTTTTGTTCTGTCTATTTTATGAAGTGTTTTTATAACTATATGACTCTTTCAAACCAAATAATTGTAATTGCAGCATTATCCAGGGTTTCTTAACATTTTAAAACCTAACCCTGTTTTAAGCATGAAAACTCTGTTTCCAGACAGTTAATTTTCTCTTATTTAGGGATTTTGATGTGTTTGTATTCTGCTCAGGAGCAGTGAGAAAGCTTCAAAAAATTTGAACAGAAGTGATGAGCTATTTGAGCCTCTCTCTGCTTACACTTTGTGCTAACTGCTAACACTAGCATGCTTATAAAACGGCATCAAAACAGCACTTTTGATTACACATGTTCAAAATGAATAATGTTAAGCAAGTTTATCATATTAATTTAACGTGTTAGCATGGGACATGAAAATCACTGCTACATTCCATGACTGTCCACCCAGTGATTGTTGACACACTTTCTTTAAAAACACAAATTTCAACCTCATAGTGGCGATAAAGAAGTAAGAAGACGATCACTTATGTTGTTAGGATTAATCCTTTGGGAACCAAACCAACCAATACATGAAATATTTCAACCGACATACTAACCTATCCCTAGTGCAATGCTGTTAACATTCATGTCAGATGTGACTGGGGGCCCTGGTCATAAGATAAACCCTGGCAGTAGTAGCCATGTTTTCAAAAAAACAGACTCTGCTCACCACTTGACTTCAATACTTTCATTCTTGAAAATATCCGAGTTTATAACAGGTAAAAAAAAACTTCTCTTCAGTGAGCAAAATCAGTCACTCAAAGGTGCAGTCAGGCTCCTGACTTCCACACAGCTGGAGATTCCAGAAAGACAGATAAATAAATGAAGCAGCATACAAGGGATGGTTCCTATTTCCACTATAGGTCAAACTTAAAAGCGTTGATCCTACACTTCCCATAATGCACCTGAGGAGCATCTGTCAGTAGGTCCCGCCTGTCTCCTAAATGTTCTTCTTTCAGAACACCCATCCTCAATTTGCACATCATCAGGGTTATTTTTTTTTTGGTTATTTTTTTTACAAACTCTAAAAAGCTCCTTCAGACCCACAGAGGATATTATACAGCTGTTTTCATAGGCTGCTCCTTATAATCAGTAACCTTAACTTTATCTATAGATTCAGTTGCCTATTGTAGGGAGTATTTTAGCAGTGAAACAATTCTTATAATGCATTTTTACATGTGTGGCAGAATGTGTGAGGTTCACCAATAATTTGACAGGCTTTTAATTTATTATATAATTGCATGATGATACACTGCTAAATACAAACATATACTTATTTTAAATGAATCACATTACATAAGCAGGGACTGAATACATGTTCTATGAGCTCAGCCTAGTTTAGTTTCTAACATGTTATTCATCCTTTATGAGAGAAAAAAAGCAGGTCAGTCCTTGTTTAGATCTTTCAGCATTTCACTTGACTGCACTAAATCTGTATTTGTTAGAATAAAAAGTGAGATGATTCTGTTCCAAAATTGAGACAAAAAACATTTTAGCTTTCATAAGATGTGTACAATACCAGCATTACACAGCCTGCAATGTGCCATCCAGAGAGGAATACTAGTGTAAGTAAAGCATGTTTAATGTAGCAAAGTCAGAACAGGTCGCTCTCCTGTTAATGGGATGTGTTAATGGGTAGTAAGGAGTTAAGTGTGATGTGCTGAGTGGGGACAAGAGGTGTGCAAACAGATGAGAGGATGCAATGAATAAACAAGAAGAAAGCGCAGTCATGGTCAACAAGTTGACCGATACAAATCTTTACAAGCTCACTAGTAAACCCACTAAAAACATCTCAAGGCTACAGATTGATGACACTGTTGCCCATTAACACTTAATATCCTCATCAATTGTTTCTCGCTCCTAATAATGGATTCCATTTAAAAGAGAGATGGCAGCAGGCGATGGTTTAGTTGCTCATTCTGTGAGCCTTTAGAAACATATAAATCCTTCTGCCAATTCATCCCAGATTCGGCTAAATAAATCCTTGTTCAGCAAGACAGGATAATTAAAATCAATTAATAAATGAAAAAAAAAACAACAACTCATTGAGAAATTTGGTATGAATCATCAGAATTTCTCGAGTGAATTAAATTGACTCATAGCTTTAAAAAAAAGGTAGTTTGCACTCAAATGCAACTCATTTGAAAGGTTTTTCTAATGCATGTGTCTTACCTTGTGCCTGTTGTGCAATTAATCAACCCAGACATACAAAGTGGGAATATAAAAGAAAAGACTGTTATAATATAAAATGTGACAAAAAGTTTTAATGCTTTATGTGGATATATTAGTTGTTTGCAGGACACTTACAATGTGCTGTTGTACCTCAGATGATCTGATGCTGTTTGGCTAAAAGCCTAAATCACTTTATTCTAACACGAACCTCTGAATGTGTGAAGGCAAAAAAATGGACATCCATTGTCTAATTAAAAGGCTCATTACAGACATTGTATGACTTAGCTTATTTACGAAAATGTTGACAAAAACCTCTCTGTGTGGCTGAAAATGCCTGATCATCTGAATACACTCCTTTTGAATATTCTAAATGTGTGAAAGGCGCATATTTGTAATGCTGGAGTGTATCCAGAGCCCACACCATCTCTCACAATGCATCGCTTTAACTCAGTTATTCAACTTACATTGTAAGGGCCACTTAAGGGAGAACATAATAATATCAAATGGCTTAGTCAGCGGGCTAGCAAATGATCATTACACAAAACATCCAGCAAAGCAAACAAACAGGTCCCTCTAATGATTTCCCATAAAGCCATTTATATATTTGCAAATGGGCCGCAGTCACACTTGACCCGTTTCATGCTATTGACTACGAGTAGTAATATGCTAGAGTGGAAATGGTCACGGTGTGCTAGTTTTTACTTACTTACTTATTCCTTATTCAATGCACCCATCAATATGACACCCACTGAGTGTATTGTCAGAGATTTTCATACACTCTCATCAATATGTTGTCCTCACCGTGGGATTGTGTCGTCTGTCACAAGCTGTGACTTCATCCAGCCTGTGAAAACATTCACAGTCGATTCTTTTTGATCAGACGGGGACTTGTGTGGGTCAGCAGGACACTGAAAACATTTTTCATCTTTGCTGGTACATAATGTTACAAAAGACAATTCTCCTTGTCATAAATGTGTCTTCCATTTACAAAAAAGACCTTCATTTTATACCAAACTTTGTTTTATTCTCAATATAATCACTTTTTAGCTCTGTGTTTTTAGAGTAAATGAACTTTTCAAACCTTTCACACATTTATTTTTAACACTAGTTATGTTCCCTCATTTTTGATTAGAATATTGACTCTTTGTGTTTTTAACAGTGCGTACTGCAGTACTACAGCTATTATTAATAGGCTATGTGAAATGATTTTTTTTAGTAATATTAATATTATATTATTTAGTATTATTAGTAAACCCAATATGACAATCATCTCAACTCATTTACAAATCATAACTAACTTAACATGTGCGCAAACAAAAAGAATCTAAATGTTTCTCATATATAAAGACATATTAAAAGACAACTTAAATTTAGCAGTGTTGCCCCTAAGAAATTAAAAACAGTCATGTAAGGTGCATCACTGTTTCAGTGGGTTTACAGAGTTATGAGCAGTCATTACACAGAAAGAGCTTCTTATATAATTTATAGGCTGCACACACTGTGTATGTACAAAATAGAAATGATTTTTACGATGGATTTGGTAATTTCCTAAAAAAATTGCAGTAAGTTTCCTGGAAATAATTGCAGTTATTTGGTACTAAAAGGGACAATAGAGGCAAAGTCCAGATAAAGTTGAGTTAATTGTTTAGTGAATTGACATTTACTTTGGAAATTAAGGCTCCATTCAAATCCAAGTAAATATTTGGTCATTTTTATCAGAGACTTTATTAGGCTGAACTGTATGTTTGTCTCTAGATAAATTTCATGTGTTTATGATCAGCAGAGCAGCTGCACTGCCTCAATGTTACGCACATAATTACTTGGCATTTTTTATGTGGTAGTGTACTATCTAAACCCTATGGACGTTTCACCTGTAATCAGCAACAAATGACACAGCTCTTTCCAGGAACTTGCCGATGATTTTACAGTAAAAATGAAATTGACTAAAGGGGGAGCTGGGTTAATGAGATCATAAACATTTTCCTACATCAGCTCCTGAAAGCAAGTCATTTAAAGCAAAGGCAGTGATAAAGGGGTCTAAAGAGGGAACTTTGCAGAAAAAACATTTCTGTTCATATTTTTTCTTTCTGAATTAATGCTTATATTTATATAGGTTTATGAGTATGTTATTTCACTTGGGATCCAGGTTACTGGCAATATTTTATGAGAAAGCTCAATCGTAGCAGTTCCAAAAGATGCCATAATCAATTTTAATATATTAACCAACCTCCCTCAGCTAAGTTTAGCATTTTAACATCTTTCTGCTACTTGTTTTGGGGGATTTATAGCTTGAAAGCAGCTGTTTCAGAAAAACTCCAAAATCCCACTGTTCACCACCTGCTCAGCACCAAACATCTGACAGACAAACTGAGCAAATAGCTTGTGAACAAAATGGAACACTTAGCAGCAAAAGAGACAGACAGCTGGTTCAAGCAGAGAGAGTAAAAATTAAACTGATATTCACAAGGTGAATGTCATTACAATAACTTGAATGAATACTAATGTTGCTCTTTAACAACTACATGTGTAAGTTAGCTTTATCTATGGCTAACAAGTTTGAGATCATATATCAATATTGAGTTTACAGCTTTGCCCCCAAATGGCAAAATAGTGTATTTTTACATCTATGAATATTTCAAATACAGCATTGTTTGTTGATCATCATTAGCAGGACTAATGATCCACATATACCGCATACTGCGTAAGGTCTAAAACTTCACAATGAACCCTTGTATTATAAAAATACTTAAGTTTATCTTAAAAAAAAGAAAACAACAAAACAATAAATGTCTTACACCCTCGTAACTGAGTGAGCACGACATAAAGAAATATTTTGGTGCGTCTCAGTCATCCTCTTGGTTCATATACCTGCAGAGACCTATAGACAGAGGCAATGAGTGATGTTCTGAGTGGCTGTGTTTTCTTTATCTCTGTTTTTATTAGATGAAATAGGGGTGCGTGAAGGGGTAGATGGGGGTCAGGGAGGTCAAGTAACAAACCCTGTGTAGTTGGTTCATAGCTTTGTAGTTGGATCCTCTGGAGTTCAATCATCACCCCAGTTATCTTTCACCATTCCACACTCATCTTTTCTGACATTGTTTTACAATGTAGGGTGTTAGAGCAAGACATTTTTCACCCAAAGTGTATCATCTGGTTGGAACTGGTATGTGTTATTCCAACACTAATGCTCTCTCTTTTTATATCTGCCATCAGACTGACTAAAATTTACCGCTGCTTTGGCCCTTTGCCAAGTGGCTTTTGTTTATACAGGACATGACCCAAGATGACCCCGATCAATTCAAATAAAGGTCCACTCACATGACCTCCAACTTGTGTTGCAGCCTATGATTTTCATCTGTGATTCATCCCCCCAGCCTGTAGTGGCTTCCTGTATGTTGGAAAATACCTATTTTCTGAATTTATCGCCTCAGGTTACGCTCTTTCTCTCCATCCCACCCACACTGTCCATCTCCTGGTATTGGCTGAACACTCTCCCACCACCAACGCTTTGACTGACCGCCCGAATCCAGCTAATAATCCCTGTAAACTGGAATCGAGGCAATGTTCCAGTCACTTTGTCTGCTTTCTCCCTGTAGGCTGGACCCTGATCTTGTAGGCTTAAACTCCCTGTTACTCCAGCTGTGGAGCCTTGTGTCAGACTCTTCTCTTCTACCTGCTGGGCCAGTTTCTTCCTGCCTGTCTGGCTGTGCTGAGAGATGAAGATCCCTTTCTGGTACCTGCTGGTGCTGCTGGCATGTCTCTTCACCCCAGGACGCAGTGACTGCCAGGGGGAGTGTGTGGCCTGCAGTCTGCTCTTGCAGCAGCAGCAGCTGCAACGAACCTTCAACACTATGGTGAGTATTAGCATGTGTGTGTGCGTGTTTCTCTGTCAGTTGTCGTGAGTCACTGTTGATAAGAGCATCCACTAAATGCCTTGTCAACACTGGAGTGTGTGTGTCAGTGTGGGTACAGCTGCACTGAGCCTTCAACGCCCTGATAGAGATGTGTTTGGGTTTGTGATTGTTTTTTTTTTCAATCATGATAACAGCTTCTGCGTAAATCCTTGTGTACAGTTTGATAGTGCTTTGTGCACTTTGTTTTTCTGTGTACATGGGAGTTTATATTGGAGGAGGGCGGAACAATAAGTGAGTTTTCCTTGTGCAGTCAAACTCTCTTTCAGGTAGTCAGAGTACATTTATCATTATTTTTTTCTGTAGTATCTAGATTGTGAAGTCAGTGATGATAATGAAGATGCAGAATCATGACAAATGAAAAAGCAATCCCTCCAGTAACGTACACCTGTTGCAAAATAGTTATAATGTCAGACAGAGTAGGATAACTTTACAAAACAATCCACCAATATAAAGTAATTTTTTGGTGTCCCTCTACAGTTTGCAGTGTGTAGTTACATGCTTTTAACCACTCAAAATTGGATTCTGTCCTCTTGTCTAGGGGAATTATTTGCATGTGTGAGTATCTACACTCCTTGTGCAATGCTTTGTGATCTGCATGGAGGTACCGGCCTCTGCACTGAGGGAGTGCAATCGCTCTCTGAACTCAAAGCTCAACATCCGTGCAGCACACAATCTCCTTTCCAAACAGTGTGAGACACGTCGGCGGGCAAAAATAGTCCGTTGGCGTCCGTGAATAGCTGTAGGACGGCTAATTTAGCTGATAATGATGCAGGGAAAGACAGCTGGGACCTTTTTGGAAGTTGTAATAGAACTCTGTAATTGACTGCTGCTCAGTATCATCAGCTCCGGCTTAGGTTGGTGACTGACACATTTTATCAGTTCCTCATTGTGTCAGCTGCTTGCCCATTGAGCCACAGATGGAATCCACTGAGCAATTCCATTGTTTCCCACTCCAGACTGAAAGAACGTGTGCGAAGCCACCGGTGTTTGTTATAATGTCAGGATGCATTGATTTATTAGTGTAGACACCTACGCACATCCAGCATTTCTGGTATCATCTTCTCCACCGACTACAATCATTGCACAATGTTAATCTTAAAGGTAAATGCCAGCTTTTGTTTAAGACTTTTGCTCCTTTTATTTTGCGTCACTCTTAGCAGTTTCTGTAAACTATCTTTGGAATATATAAAAATTCTTATCTTCTGTTGAGGCCATTTAATCAATGCATGATTCTTTCAGCTATGAAAACAGACCTGATAGCAAAAAAAAAAAAAAAAAAAAAGAAAACACTGACATGCTGTGCTGGTTGCAGACACAGATCTTTATCTTTAGTTGTCCTTGTCCTTGGCCTCCAGGATTGTTTTAAACTTAGACTTATTCCACCTAATTTGGCCACAGCTGAAAGTAGACAGTTGCTATGATGATGATGATGATGATGATGATGATGATGATGATGATGATGATGATGATAATGCAGAATTTTAGTCCAGCACTTTCTTCAAACAAGCTAATATAAATCAGACTTTACAGACAGTTTTTATAGGTGGAAAAACACAATGCAGCACAGTGCTGAGTTTCCCAAACTATTTCTCAGTGAAATTAACAACAGCTCACTGAAACCAAAATTATAATTAATTATAAAAATTTATAAACAATTATATAAATACTCAGTTGCTTCTATTGTATTCACATGTAAATTGGCAGATGTGGTGCAAAAGGCCTTTGCTGCTAATGTAAACCACATTTATATAGGACCTGGGTGATTGTTGAATGCTTTTTAATACAATTCAAACTTGTTTCTGTAACATGCATAATGGCATTGCTGTCATTGCCTCGAGTTTAAGCAGACATAATGCTGCCCAATTTGACTACTGCATCTGTAATGGTTGTAAATTGAGCTCTAGGCCAACATGCCACCTTCAACAGGACAGAATGAGAGTCAGTCTCCTAGCAATCTCACCAATTCAGGGACAACTCATCTTGCCCTTGAAAAATTATTGTTCTGGTGCTCGGCTTTTCTGAATTTACTTTTGAGGTGTTAGATTTCCCTTTGGCATCACTCCCATGGTCAGTTGTCACCATGTCCCACCATATTTTCCAAAGTCTTCTCATAACATGCGTGGTTGTGATATGAATTATCCTTTTTTTCTTTGCACTGACTCTCAGAGGTGGGTAGTAACTTATTTTAAGTAACGCATATGAGTAAAAATGTATTTTTTTAAGAACAGAATACTTTTCACTACAACTTTTAAATCTGTCTTAAGCTGGGGATTTATGGCACTGCCACTGCAGATTTTAGTGAACTACAGCTGCTTGGTAGAAAAAGAAGCAGAGACGTGTTATTAAGAAGAGATTCATGTATAATACAAACAAAAAATTGTAAAAAAAAAAAAAAAAATAGTAGAGATTATATTTGATATGTACACTATGAACAGAAGCTAATAAATAGAATGAGTCTGTTTTTTTTAAATATCAAAACAACCTGAGCATTTTTCAGGGTTCATATAATTCAATCCTCTCCAGGTCAGGCCTTACTTTACTTGTGCTTTTCATATCCAATACCAACAGCATTTTGATGGGAGGAAAACTCAAACTTCCTGAATGAGAGTCAGGCATGCTAAATGCTGGTCCACCACTGCAACCTCGTCAACCTTGCTTGATACATGAAGGACACTGAGTGTCAGCATTGTCCTGTAATGAGGGAATTTTTCTGGATATTTTTAGGCTGCAAGTTGTCGAACAGACTGTTCCCATGTGGCACAGCACATTGTCATGTCATTAAATGCAACCTCTCACTGTTAACCATATGCATATAAAATACATCAGTGTTTTTTATCAGGATTTAATCCTTAAAAGTGTGTCTGAGTAATTGGACACAATTTTCGTTCAAGTCACATCAAAGGATCTAAAATGCTTTTGCCTCTTTGCTATATACTGAAATGAAGATGATGAGATAACATGGTGGATTGATAATTGCAGCATTAACATGGCTGTCATTCATTCATGTGTGCAGATCACAGCATGTTACCAAGGGCTGCTGAGTTAGATTTTGAGGGTGTACCTTACCATTCCTGTTCTGTAAGCCTGCTAGATAGATGCCCTTCAAGTCATTATCATTTCATGAAACATTGCTGTAAAATACCTCTGGTTCATTCACTACTCAAACAGAAAATTTTACAGGTGGATTGTGAGGACGAGTTAAGAAATCTCACACCATGAGGATAAAAGCTGTCTTTAGTCTGGTTTTTACTGCAGTGGATACTTTTATATCTCCTTCCTGACAGCAGCAGGGTGAACAGGATGTGGTTTGGGTAGGCACTGTCATTTTATTTGCTTTTGGCTCTGCCTCCTTTTCTCTAAGATCAACAATCAGTTCTGTGGGTTTGCTGAGAATGAGCAGTAAGTTATTCTCTGTGCACAACTCTGCAACACTGTTCATTTCCTCTTGACACTGTTGCTAGAGATTGATGTTGAAGGTGTGATCGACATACCTCACAATGGTGTTCTCTGTGTGTCAGGGATAGCAGTCATGGGTGTACAGAGTGAACTGGAGGGGGCCGAACACATAGCCCTGAGGTACCCCGGTGCTGAGCTCTAAAATGAGGAGGCGTGACCAACTTTAGTGGGCTTTTATTTTCACCTTCACATAAAGACAATCTATTTATAATTTGTTTTGCTTCAAACAACTTTTATCAAAAATATGACTTGTGACAAAAGTTCTTAGCTAAACTTGAACAACGGATGATACAAGTTCTAACTCTAACCTTAACGCTGTGAATGTGTGTTAACTCTGAAACATGCTTTTCTGTCAAAGGACATTTGAAGCATCCCCATTATGAGGGTCTCTCACAAGCATTTTATCCTCTGGTCCTCACAAGTCTATAAATACATGACTGCGTGTGCACTAGCACACGCACACACACACACACACACACACATAAACACACATCTGCTCTCAGTCATAAACTCCTTTAGATTGCTCCATTGATCTGACGTGGAGAATCCCCTGGTGTGCTCATTTCATTTACGATGGGTAATTAATTGCTGTTGATAGATTCACAGCGGAACTCCCTCTTCTCTCATTCCTCTGATGTGAGCAGGTTTTCCGATAACAATGCAATTTATCTCATTTGAGTGAGATTTGACGAGTAAATGGGATTTGCTTCTTACCTCAAACTGAAATTTAACTCAGAGGGCTCGGGAATTTCAGAAAGGAGAGTTGTGGATAAATAAATCTATAATGTGGCAGCTGGAGCCCATTTTCTCATACATTTACTGTGAAGAATAACTGATGCACTGGGGTTTTCCACATTCAAGGGTATGAATGATAAATTCAGTCTTATTTTAAGGTTAAATGAAAGGGCAAAAGTATTTGCAGATAGCTGAAAATGCAAAAAAATAGTTGCAGATTTTAACAAAATAAAATAAAAGAAAGAATTGACTGACTGGTTTTCTCATCATCACAAATAAACTATAGAGGTCTGTCATTATGTCCTTCCCTAAAGTTTGTTTCTAAAAGGAGTGTTCAGGTATGACGCCAGACTGTAAGGTGTGATGATAATAAGACAGGAAGGCCATTAAAAATTGCATAGTGTCAGTCATTTGGCATTGACAACATTCATTTTATATAAAAAGTTCAATTGCAGAACACTATATAGACCTATATCATTTCCAGGGCAAAAAATATCATTACCAAAAGGTGAAGAGCCAATTGGAAAAAATCAGACATAATTTACCTGCTGTCCTTCAAACTGATTTGTAATTTCTTCCAATTTTGCGCTGCCAATCACTTGGCAGAAGTAGATGTCACACTTATCAAATGATGGACATCTCATATTGGCACATAACTTTCCAGGTACACTGAACACAGCAAGAATAAGGGCCACTTAACTTAACTCCCATGACACATTGGCCATCCAGGTCGGTAGACTGCTTTCTCAGCTTGAGTCTGGTTGCTTAGCAAAGTAGTAAAACTCAGAGATAAAGAAGAAGTGTGATTGCATGGTGTAAATAAGATGCTGACCCTGGACAATACATTTATAAACAGGCCCTCAAGTTGCTGCAACAGGCCTCTAATAACACAATCAATTTGCTTTTGAGATGTATAAATAAGACCACTTTTAAATTTGGAAATTATAGTGATTGAGTTTGTTGTTTTCTTTTCATTTCTCGTCATTGATTGTCTGTGCTTACTGATAAGGCAAAGGGCAGACAGGAAGTTGTCTTAAAATCTGGACTCATGAATATTTTTCATAAGAAATGGCTTTAATAAGGTGAACTTGTGAAGAGTTAGCTCATCATGTCAAAACTAAAGGGAATTAATAACAATTTCTCTGTTTTCTCTCATCTCTGTGCAGCATGCATCTTTTAGCTTTTATTTTGCTGGATGTGAAAAAAAGGCCTTTTCATATTCCCTTTTTAAAAATGTGCTTTTACTCTTTACGTGAGTAAAACCATGAGCTTCCACAAGCAGCTTGAATTAAGTTGCACATGCTGTTGAGAAAATATAGTGAGCTTGCTGACTTTGGCTGTGATCATTTGAAGGTGTAACTTTGAAGTAGTGTTAATGTCAATTTTGCTTGTAGCTATTGTAGTCTGTTGGGCTTTAAATTACGAGTTGATGATAAAAAATATTATTTTTAATCAATCAAAAAGCAGCATTGAAAATTTAATTTATCGACAGCTATTTTTTACTTTTACTTGGGTAGCTTAAATGAAACATTTTTCTGGAGTCATTTTTATGGGATTAATTCTACTTTTAAATTACCTGTGAACTAATGACTAAATCTGATGGACAATTAACTCATCACACACAGTGCTCTGCTGCTATGGTCTGTTAGAAAGTACCCTTGTGGTATAATTGAAGTAGAATAGAATGGCAGTGGGGTTTCTGTGTCTAATCCAAAACAGCAAGTAAATGTAGCCTTCACTCCCCTGCTGCCTGCTTTTTGCTGTGAGCTTACTGTCCGATACACTGTGTCCAATCTGATGTATTATGACTGTTTTGGGGATTCTGTTGCAAATTTATGAAATTAATGGTGATGTGTTTTTGGCAAATGAGGCATTCTCTTTTGTTGCACTGCCATTGTCGCCAAGGGCATTGTGTGTTTCTGTAGGCCTTTATTTTGCTGCTGATGGGGATTTAACTCTTCAAACTGTGTCAGTGTCTTTCATTGCGTGGTCATAAAGAGAAAGCAGACCCAGTAATCTAAAATAATCACTATGATGCACAGCAGGCCTGACTAGGGAGCAGATAAGTGTCTTGATCAGGTCTTCATTCGCTTCTTAGGTCTTATAACTGGTTGTCACTTAGTCATAATACCGGTGCGGTGGCTAGAAACTGCTTCAGTATCACTGCAGGCAAACACAAATCAGGGGATTACGACCAGAGTTGAGAAATTTGAATCGTTCTTTAAAAAATAAGCTCATCAAAAGGTTTCCTTGAGTGCACCACCTTAACACATCATTTTTTTCTCTTTTCTCCCTCTGCAGGTGTGTTTGTTGGAGTGTGAGGGTCATATTTCCCCTTCACTCACATGGGAGGTGTGTAAACGTGCCGTGAAGCTATCGCACCATCCAACACTTTCTGAGGGTGGCGCTATGTTCAGGAGAACAGGAGAGGGGCTGGAGCTGACCTCTCTTGACCTGGACTCAGACAGTGAACTGCTGCAGTCTGCCGCTGCAGAGCGCTTCCAGCAGGGGGATCAGGATGAGGCACCCTTTGAGCAGCGCAGTGTCCAGTATGACTCATCACTGCTGGAATCCTCTGAGGAGGGGGAGGGCCTGCAGGGTCTGGATCTCAGCCTGGCAGACGAAGAAAGTCAGCCGAGAGAGGAGAGGAATGTGGAGAGTGACAGCCAGCTAGAAGGGAACGAGGATGACACCTCAGAGGCCGTCACCTTGTCCAAGCGCTTTGGTGGCTTTCAGAGGGGGCGCCATGGCTATAGGAAGCTGATTGGCTCACCCATGAGGCCCCTACAAAAGCGCTATGGTGGGTTCATAGGCGTCCGGAAATCTGCCCGCAAATGGAACAGTCAGAAACGGGTGAACCAGCTGCTCAGGCAGTACATGAGGAGCAGCCGCAGCGGCAGGTTCAACAACATCCCTGTACCTCGGGTTTGGAGGCAAAACAAACTGTAATGTATTTCTGTTGCTGAATCCTGCCCCGGGTTACCTCAACCAATCATGTTTTCAGCAGCTCCCTCCGATTTGACGTCACCATCGTCATCAGAAGAACAGACTCCGCCGTCTCGCTGCACCTCTCTTTGTGTCTCTAAGTAACAAGGAATGTTTTGACCGTGATGTCCTTCTTATCAAGCTTATTACATGCCATTCTGTGAAATAAAAGAATTAGAGAAGTGCAATTGAATATATTTTTGTGTGTTGATATAATAAAAAGAGCCAAATGAGATTGGAACAGTGGTTCACTGGGAGGTGAGACCAGAGGGTGTGACTTTCATGCATGTGTGGATGGATTCAGCAGTTGATTTGCACTCCGTGGTTTGTGTTATGAGAACTGTTACTAACATCCAGCTCTCATAAAATGGACTTACGTGTATCTACAAAAGTTTTTTCCTTTTAAAATTTGGGACTTAACAAATTATATTCTAATGTTTTGCTTCAACTGGACCGTGATTGCTTATCTTTCCACTTTTCCAAGCAGAAACACCAGCACTGTGCTTTCAAGATGGTTCAGCCAGATGTAAATATGGTTGGACAGTGGGAATGCTGAAGCATACACTGTTAATTACTGGTATGAGATTCTTATTTTTTTAGCCTAAGTAACTCAATTAATTAAACCTAATGGATGTACATTTGGTTTTTAAAAACTTTTAAACTTTCAAACCCACCAAAATTCTGCACCTCTTTAAAAAGGCCTTGTTCTTAGTGCTTTATACTCAGTATTGACAAAAAATGTCCTTTTCCTCTCTATTGTATTCCAATTCTGGCCATTAAGTGGAGGTTAACAGTGTGAAGCTTACAAGTGGTGAGTTTTTCTTGAGGAAATCAGTCACGATTTGGCAGGCTCCTTCCAGTGGAACAATACTGCCCTCTTGTGTTTGAGGAAGAAACATGTTGCCCTTGAATACTGACTTGGTATCAGTTTTGCCACCTCCTCAGTAAAATGTTACATAATTCTCTGAATTAACTCCTTTTTTTTCCTGCAATAACAGAAACAAACACACAAATAGACTTAATTTATAACTTACCCGTCCTTCAAAGTCAGACAGAAATATGACAAAATTCCTAAAAGACAAAAACACCAGTGTCTATCATCCCACTTAAAAAAAAACGTTATGGACTTTAACTGAATTAGTGCAATTTATCTCACAATTAAAAGCTGTAGGAAGGAAAGATGTCAAAAAAATGATTTGTTAGAAAACGAGGTGTAGCATAATATGGGAAGACAAAAATATGTTGTTTTTTTTAAAAAAAAATAGCTAAAACTGTGCACATTAGAGGTCAGTAGAGTCATAAATTGATATTAAATTAATACAGAATATCATGATAACTCAATTTCTACAAAAAGAGCTTCTAAAAGAAATACTCTTATCATTAGTATTTTTACAATTATCCAAGTAGTCAAATGATCAAAAATAAACCATGAAATAATAACTACAAATTAATGCTAAAAAAGAAATCTTAGAAGCTCCTCCCTTCTTATGCTGTCTGGGTCCCTAAATCACCCTGCAGTTATAGAAAAATGAGTAGGTAATAATTTTAAGTGTTATAAAGGAGGAGCTTTAGAGTAAGGAGAAACTAATCCCCAGTCAGTTCTCAAACATTACTCCTCCCTTTGCAGAACTGTTCATGCCACTTTGAGCCAATTGTGTTCAAGTGCATGAAGCTGGAAACTGGTAGGGCCATTGGGTCTGTATCACCCTGCAGGATGGGAGAGGACGACTAAATGACACCAGCCGTAAAAACTACCACCTTAATATACTTGCGGAGCAGAGGGGTGAAATGAAGTGCGTGTCAGCTTTGGTCATTATCATACAGAATAAGATGTTTCTGCTTGGGTGAAGAAAACATGTTCATTTGCTTTTTTCTGTTGAAATATTTTCCTCCACAGAAAGGTCACATCCACTCTTTTGCATCACAATAGTGTTTACATGTTTCCTAGTGTTTGATTATAGGATGTAATAATTTCTGTGTGTGTAGGGCCGACTGCAGAGCGTGGGTGTGACTGTGCACGTGCATGTGTGCGTATGTGTGTGTGTTTCCTTGCCAATTTAACACACAAAAATAATGGAATTTGTGGATACAGTGTACATTTCAGACCACATTTCTAACATTATACCATTGTTCTGAGTCTTCATACAAAATGTGTATAGAAGAAACCAACAATAAAATAGTTTGCTATTTCTTTTGTGGACTGTCATGCAGAAGAAAGACAAAGACAACAGATATTTCAAATTCTCAGTGCTTTTAATTTGTGTTTGACAATATATTTCCTCTTTTTTATTGCTATAACAAACTCGTTCCTCTAATGCTAATCCCATTGCCAGGACTCCATAGCTTCACGGATAAAACCATTAACACTGGTCGTATGCCAACACGTAGGCAGGAAGGAAGTAGGAACTTGGTTGAGTCAAACCAAATGTAGCTTATTCTTGTGAGTTTATATTCCAACAAAGTGCCAAAAAACATGAAAATTCCAGAAAAAATATTCGACCTCAATACACGGGCTGAACGAGACGATTAAAAAAAAAAAAAAAAGGTATAAAATACTCATACGTAACTCAAAGCACACAATATAATGTACATTAGAACCACTGTGTAACCACTGGAAGAGAGGATTGGAATAAAGAAAACAGCCAAGTAGCAGTCTAATACAGCTGAGCTACAGGGGCAGTCATATGACCTTTGGATAACGTAGGGGAGTATTGTAGGTTTAGCACATCACATGATCAAAGTCAGTCAACAGTTAGCACCATTGCAGACTTCAGTTTTCAGGATCAAGATACAAAGATACAGAAAACTCATTTATTTCTTTAGGAAAGGAACCAAACAGGCTGAAAGTAAAAAAAAAACAAAACACATGTAGTAAGAGAACAGATGTTTTTTTAATGGCTCTCAGGCCCTGATTTTATATCCTCTTTGATAAAAGTCTTTTATCATTCATTCATCCATCCACCTCTCTGTCTCTCACGCTCTCTCTCTGTCTTAGCCGGCTTTTAGTCGGGGAAGCGCTGGCAGGCTTTTTTCCAGCGGCAGGCGATGCACCACTGGTCTTTGCGCTCCACTCCGTACACCTTGCGGCACTTTTTGGCCTCCCCACGACCCTTCCTGCAGATGTAAAGACGTAATTCATGTGGATGAGAAGTGAAGCAAAAGTGCAGGAAAGGAATCAATTTCTATTAAAAAAAAGGCTGAGGGAAAATAGACTGATAACAAATGAAGAAGCGATTTAATCAATTTTATCTTTCTTCGCTGAGCTGTGGAAATGTGATTTTGAAGACAGCAGCAAAGCGGGTGATAAAATGATACCTTGGATGAGGGAAATATTGAACAGGTACTTTAATCAGAGCAGAAAACAAGGAAAATGTGAAAACTCTGATCAATAAAAATTCATTGGTAAAGCATTTCATGTTTAACTATAAGGGACCTTCGTGATTTTTATGTGTGTTGTCTGAATGCTAAATCTACAAGGTGCTTAACCTTAAAACTCAAACTATTTTGAAAAACCATTAAAAGACCAGTACTGAGGTTGACTGCAACCAACCGTATATGAATTAACTGAAAAGAAAAGTAATAGTGAAAATAATGTTTTCATACTCGGTCTTGTAGTTGGAATTAACCATGTGAAGCAGATGTGAAAAGTTATTTTACAAGTGTTATGTTGAAATGGCAGAGGCTAATTTTTTCATTTAGATCGGTTGAGAAACAAAAAGCCATTCAAAAAAATACACTTTAATTTTTTAATGCTAGTATGCAACCTATCAAAATATGATTCACAGGGTGAATTTACACCAATAACAGAGTGTTCGATCTCTTCAGTTGCTTTTCTTTATTGTGTGCACGAACCCTCAAGGTGTGGGTGGGAATTGGTGTATAAACTTTGCCCTTAATCCATAAAGAGAAATAAGAAAAAAGGCTCAAATTTTGTTGAAAATATAATGTAACATCATAATGAAAGACAAACAGCACTGACTTTCCTCTAAAATAATTAGTGCTCAACATATAAAAATAATAAAAAATTTGGTGATCTCTTAACTTTTCTTTTAGCGCCATCATCAGGTCATTCAAATACTGTGATGATATGTTGTATGACCAAATACCTATAATATAATGTCTTTCCCATCAGCCTTAACTCTATTTTGTGTTTACTGCTATTTAAAAAAATATTATTACCTGCTAAGCATCTGTATGGTGATATTAAAACATGGCCGTCAGGGTCTGGTGTATCACTTATAACAGAGAGTAAAAAATGTAAAAAAAGACAGACACTGAACAAGAACAAAGCCAGGTAGGGGAAGTCTCACCTGAAGGAGCAGTGAGTGCGGGAAGGCGACACACTCATCGGCTGCAGCCTGTTCTGTTGGAGCCACTGTTCACCAACACTGACAGACCGGCAGCGAGGTTTCACCATCTGAACAGACACACAGCACAGAGTAAGTACAACACCAGTCTGTTAGTTTTCACAATATGTATATATTAAAGTCAATCAAGAATGTGTAACTAATAATGTTCAACTGATCAGCTAAGTCATGTTAAACTGTTATAGGAAACCCAAGGATCATACGCAAAGAAAGTCTTGCATAGGCTACTTATACATCCAAAGCTGTTTATGCCTTTGTAAATGTCTTTGAGGATTTCTACTGGTAGCAACACGATATCAATAAAACTTAACTTAACACATCTATAACACACTAAGGATCATAGATGCTGCCACTGTGATATTGCACAGGTATATGTTACACAGAAGGCAAAGTAATAATAGTGATAACACTGTTGTTCAAAGAGTTGAATGTAAAATAAAATATTGATACTTCGAAACATGATTCATACATGCTCTCTCGCTTAGCTAGTTCTGTTACTTCTCAAAGAGACTGAATTGTTGATTGACCCACCGGAGTGTTACTGTGGCCGGAGACAGGGGCGGAGGGGGTCAAACCCTGGCAGCCGGGACTTCTGGAGGCCACAGATACCTGGACGGGGCTACAGGCCTGGAAGAGGCAAGAGACAACACAACACATGATTGATCTTTTCTGTAAGATCTTAAACTGGCCGAAAACTTGTTTTATACGTAAAGGTAGTGAGATTTTTTATTTATACTGAAACCATTTCAATCTGTTTTCCCTGGCATCTGACCCCTTGATGACCAAGCTATGATCATCAAGTTGATACAGCTAACGTGTTAGCTAAGATATGGGTAATGTACACATCCAGCTGGCATGAAGCAGCATGAGCATTCATGAGCAGTCATTTTTCTGATTACCTAGAAAATTTAAGTCCTGTATTGACTCAGCATTTAGGTCTATTTTGGTGTTCACCAACTGCTGAGAAATGCTAAATGTGATGCTTGTTTCTTAGGCTTCTTGCTAGCTACGTCTGTCTTTATTTGGTGCTCGACAGGCAGCTCACAGTGGCTTTTATGGACTTTAAAAAAAAAATTTAAGAGTAAACAAAATTTGGTAGGTTGTGTGC
>JAPZDY010000010.1:3730320-3740980 GCA_029783645.1 Ctenochaetus hawaiiensis
GGTTGTGTGCCGTACAACTAAAGCAATTAATTGACAGACACTAAGATGCTATGTTGTGCCAATGGAAAACTGCTGTTTTAAATGTTAAAACTCAATAAGTTTGGCTAAACTTAAAGAATTTTTTTCATGGTATACATGAAAAGCCCTTTTTAGAAAAGCTACCAATATACTGAAGTGTGAGACAACATTTTCTTGGATTTTAATAGTGTAAGTTTACAACTCATATTATCATATGGGGCTAACTGCTACTGCCTTGATTGTAACCAGCCAAAAAAGATAAACAGGATATAGGCTTTGTTAGCCGACTTACTCTGGACCCCTGTTCTAAAAACACAACTTCAACACACAAATTCCAAACGTGAAAATACAGATTTTGTCCCCTGTGACTTGTCCAAATTGCCCACAAATATTTTTATGGCTTTTGATTCTGTCTAGTTGTTGTAACTAATGGCATTCAAACATCCAAAATGCCACACATTGAATCTTTTCCTGCTCAGTTCTTCCCTTTCCTGCTGTCCTATTTCTCCTCTCTGTCCAACCACATTTCTACCACCTCATCCTACAGTATAGACGGATGTCAACAGAGAAAACAGGTTGAGAGCATACTGATATCCACAAAGTACAGCATGATGATGGTGAGTACCCAGTGTGTGTGTCCGATAAGGACAAAAACATTCCAGAGTGAGCTGTGGTTAGACATGTCAAGCCACAAGTCGCCAGCAGCCATGACACACAGTAAACACTGCTCCACCGGCAGCACTGACCCACAATTCAACTCACACTCTTGCTTAAGCAGAGTCCTACTAGATTTCTACATCCAAGGGAAAATAAAAGACAAATGTGGTACAAACTGACACATTTTCCAACATCTGTATCATATTTAAAATGAACTTGTCATCCTTATATTTTGAGGTTGATCCAGACATTTTTCAAAAAAAAAAAAAAGTCAGTTGAATAGGTCCAAAGTGGCCATGGATAAGTGTATATTCAGTTCTTACTGCTGTACAACTACACTGGAAGAATTTACAGAGTGTTTTCCTGCCTTTTACAGTCTGGTGAAAGTCTCGTCTCCTTGGGGGAGTGAGCAAGCCGACAGCTTCCTCTCTCACTGTCACAAAGCATCCATTTACAGGCTTGGTGGTACAGGGTAAATGCAGGTCACCGACAAAATGTGCTGCTTTGTGATGCATAAACAAAGTTGCAGCTCATTGGCTCGTTAGAGGGGTATCAGCATGGGGGCAGTGGGTAAGGAGGACCTCTGAAATAACACCACAGCCATCTAACTTCAAAATCCAGTAAACTAGAATAATATCCTTTGGGAAGTTAAGGAGAAAAAAAACAACTTAGATTTATTAGTTTGTATTTCATGTACAGCCTGAGTTCATGGGAAAGATTATGGGAAAGATTATTGAATTTAGACAACAGCAAACTGGGATGTTTGGAAGTTAGATTCCTAAATTTGCACACACCAAAACGGTTGCTTCTAATTTAATATTTCATGCTTACAAGGGCTGCACTGTCTCTCTCAGACAATTTCAGCTCACAAAATACAGTCTGCTCCCAGGGAAGGGCTCACATGCTGAGAAATATACAATAATTTACTAAAATAAGGGATCCTAAATGCCAATACTTAAACTCTATATGACCTTAAAAAAATTGCAAACACTAGAAAATTCAGCATCTTCTCATTATACATTTCAGCCTGCAAACAGCATTTGAACAACTAATAATAACAAATCACGAAAAAAATCTTCATTCATATTGGAAGGAATTAAAATACTTAAAGTGGCAAGTTTAATTCCAGGATTTATAGCTGATTAAGCACATCTACATAAACCCACAGAGCACCAGTAGGTCATCTGATCAGTCATGTGAAGGAGAAAAGGGATAATAAAAATATATTTACTGGTCTGAGTCTGGGTAGAACCAATCTCATATCATTAGCTGGACACATTTTAGCGTTACAATAACACTATAATTTGCAATTATGTAAAATACAATTGTGCAGAAACCTTTCCAACCATTACTTGAAAGCCATCATAATTAGGATGCCAAAACTCTTCAGAGACTGAGAGCAAACCCGCTGCACCAACCTGATAGAGATGCTCTGAGTGAATCTGCCAGAAGCTGCTTGGGGCTGACTGGCTGAGTGGACTGGGCCTGCTTGGGCCAGGCCCGGAGCTGGAGTTGGACCTGGGCCTGTGCGCCGGGGGGATCTGGAGCCCCGAGGCCGGAGGAGAACCACAAGAGGCCCAGCTGAGATGAGAGGAGGAGGCCTGGCCAGGAGCCTGCTGGGAAGAAGCTGGAGCAGAGCTGGCGTCCACGGTCTCACAGGAGATCTTGGTGTAGTAGAAATCCTCTTCTCTCTGGGACTGATCTGACCCACTGTGTGTGTTTGTGGTAGGAGTGTGAAAATGTGTTAGTCAGATGGAGCGACAGACCAGTGGACACACACACAGTAAGAAGAGCAGGTTGTTTGTTTGGACTGTTCCTGAATGCAGCGCTCACTGTGGCCCGGATATAAAATCTCAAAAATCACTAAGTCAGAGCTCCTCCACAAACTAAAAATTTTATTCCCTCTTGTTTTTTTAATGCTGTTTTGCAGCTTAGAAATGTTCTAGAGGGCTAAGGTATCTGGTTCTCACCACACCTGAAACTACAACAGTGGAGTGGCTCCAAATCTGAAAGCCTAGAGTGTTTGACTGATAAAATTTACTGATATTCTCACCTCTATAATAACAAAAAACCCTCAATAAATCCCTTTATACTCTAGTAACTTTGCAACAAGTAGGATTCTTAAAGTTTGGGATATCAAACCTTTATATGTTTTTGGAACAGTGCAAACTGAAATGTGTCCATAGCAACGAGTATTAAAACTATCAAGTACTGAAGTTAGATTCCTGACCTTGTTGACAAATTCTTAAAAACAGAGATGATATATATATATATTTAAATATTTTACTAGTGCAAAGTTCTTGTGTGGCTGCAATTAATCTGTGAGAATTTAACCTCTTTTGCTAAAAGGAAAAAAGAGTTTTGTGGAAATATTTCCTTTCTTCCGGTATTAAAAGACAGCAAGAAGACGATAAGGAGGAGATGCCGAGGCTCTAATGTTGAACATTTCACTCTATCATCAGTTCACCTCCCTCTGCCGCAGGTGAACTGATGATATGAAAGTATTTTAATTTCACCCATCACAAACAGTTGAAAAACTTCATTCATTTCACTAAAAAAAAGCTTTCTTGTGTGCCATTGCATAATTCATGTGAAGTGTAGGTAGCTTAAAAGCCCTTATTTTAGTAGTGTTAATTTTTAATTTAGTGGTTCTCTGATAAAAAAGACAGTTTTGTTATGTTTTCCCATTTTTATTTTAAGATATTTGAGGCATGACGTTTCCCCCTAACTCCAGAAGCCTGCTCAGGGTATTTATTTTCCTTAAAGTGAAACATCTGCAGTAATTTTTATATAGTGCCCAAGTTACTAAAAATATTATTATTGAATCTGTTCCTGAGCTCAAGTATCCCATTAGCACCACTTTCGACAAATTTCCAGCGAAATCCATTTCTATTAAGCACACAACTGATTGCACATATAAGTCAAAAGTATTCCCACTCACCCCAGATGCAGCACACGGATATGTCTTTTTATTCCAACTGAAGATGTTAGCACCTTGCCACAACTGGGCCACAGACACTTATAGACACCTCTGAAGGAGCTCTGTGAGGGAAAAACACAGCACGGGTCAGTTCAGGACAGAGGATATCACAGACACACAGTATATCACACAGTACAGCCTCACTCTTTCATAATCTACTTCCTTTGTTTATCTGAGGACTTCCCATCACATGGTGCTGGAGCTTTTGCAGTAAAACTTTTCAGGAAAATCATAGCAAATCTACTGTATCTGTATGTACCTTTGGCTTCTTGGCATTGAACTCCTCTCCCTGCTCCAGCTCCATGTGTAGGCCTTCGTCAGGGCTGCTGTCCAACTCAGTGACGGACGGCGAGGGGGCCGGGCTCACATTGCCGTGGTCCCAGCTCCAGTAGCCACTGCTACCGCTGTCAGAGAGCTCGCCGCCGCCACACTCCATATCAGCTGGCGACGATGAGCCGGCTGGACAACAGGAAGTTACCAAGTTAGTTCACGATAACAACTTCTTGTTCTTCATCCTCTACAAATGACCTATTTCCTTTCAGTGTTGCAAAAGTGTAAATAAAATTAACTTGTCACCGTGGTTCCTGTGCCTTGCTGTCAGTGAGTTGTTCATGCTTGACAGTGAAAATACATCTCATACTTTAGAAATCAAAAATATGTTGGTTAAAATAGACTGTGCATTTGTTACTGCTCCCTGGGTCCACTGGTCTCCCTGGGACCACACTACTGCCAAGACTTTATCATATACAGTATGACCAACAGCATCAACATTTAGAAATCTACCACTACTCCTATCAGTTTTGTGAGTTTCTTTACTTATCTTGCATATTCTGAATAAATTATTATTTAAATTATTATGTGAACGCTGTTTTAATATTTTTTTCACAATTTATTAATAAATTATTATTACTATTATAATGCTAAATTATAATTTACTAACCTAGTTACTAAATTATTCTATATTTCTCAGAGGAGTAGTAAGTGACATTTTGCTTTGACTTATACACATTTATAACAGCAGACCTGATGGTTTATTAGCAGGAAATTACTTACAATTTATTAACAGATTACTCATGTTTATTTCTGTATGAGTATTATCAAATAGAAAGAATAATCACCAACTAATGCAATTTTTTAAAACCTAGAAACTCAGAATTTGCTTGAAATAGTGGCTTATAAATAATCTGATGCATTAGTATTAGTATGCATTAGTAAATGCCTTGTTTACCATTAATAAAGCCATCGAGTGAGCTCTTTACTGTATGAATAATATAATGTTTCATCAAGAGGCCATATTAGAAACGACAGGGACTCTGGCGAGGTGAGGTGAGACAGACCTTGTCCAGGATCTGACTGTGGAGGACTCTGGACAACAGGGCAGGACAGACTGGTCAGAACCATGGCTGCCATGATCTCATCCATCTCCACTGACTCAGGGCTGCGGAAACTAAAGATAGCACAGAGAAATATCCTCAGACTCCAGTGTGATGAAGCCCACCCTCCCACACTCACATACTGTTACCTATTACTCACCTGTACGGTGCCTCTCCAGTAGCTGGCGCGTTGTTGAGGTGCATCGTGGGTCCCACAGCTTGCAAGGGAGCAGCCACGTTGCTCCAGCCTCGCTCAGCCTCCCTCTGCGGCAGGTGAACTGATGTCTTTTTCTTGTGATGTCCACTGTCACAGCGCTGCGTATTAGAGAGAGGTAATGGAAATGATCAGCTGTTTTTTCCTGCAGTCCTTAAACGGTATTCTTAGAATCAGTAAACAGACGGAAAAACTGACGTGAACCCATGCTCTGTTCAGTTCAAGTCAGTGAGGGAGTGTCAAAAACCAAAGCTTCTTGAATGGCCACTTGAGGGTGAGTCAATTCCCACAGAGCCCTGTATTAAAATGCCTAACCAAATAGCAGAAATAAACTTGTTCACAATTGGTCTCTACAGCTAATTTATCCGCTCATAGATAGAGTGAAGTTGTTTATAACTCACTTGTTAAAATTAAGGTTTAAGTTGATGCATAATTAAGGGAGAAGCCACTGTGAGTGACAACTAGCAGCTAGCACCTCAGCCAATTCAACTTGACCTCTCAACTGTGTGTGTGATGTTGTTACATATTTTGGACAATTTTTATTACCAGACCATCTCTCTGCCTATTTTTGGATTAGCAAGGCATTCAGCACTGCCATGATGGCAACCAGCTGAGCCACGACATTGGGTTTGCAATGACTCTTCTGAAACCTGTGGGTCATCTCAGCCATGTAGGATTTTTTTAAGGATCAGCTGTTACACAAGTCTTTGAAAGACTGAGATTAAGTCTCACTGTTGCCATGAATAAAGCTGTTCAGAGAATATTTCCTGTCTCTCTGTGGTGTCCTGTCTGCAGACCACACGAGCCTGCCAGTATGAAAAAAATGTGGTTTGCCAGACTCAGACCAGGTACTTCATTATGTCTAACACAGGGGGAGGAAATGATCTTCTATTTGTAGGAGGTCTTCCTTTTTCTCAGTAAGGGCTTTAACTCTGGTTTGTGTGGCCTGTTACTAGCTATAATGTTCATCCTGTAATCAAAATGTCCCAGTAATACCATTCAAGCCTGGACATTGCACCCTGCTGATGGATGACAGCTATATTTACATATGTTTACCATACTTGCGTCAACGACAGAACGGATGCATAGACAGTGACGGTGTAGACAGAGGGTTGAATAACACTATACAAAATAGCAAAAGTGATACAATAAATTGAACATTTTAATTTAATTTAACATTTAACACATAACAAACATTTATAATCTTGGTTAACCTCAATAGGATTTCCATCCCTCTCCCTCTCCTTACCCGAGTCTGCTGCCTGTCTGGTCCGTTGCTGTTGTAAGTCGCTGTAGAGATGCAGGCCTGTGGTCCCGTAGGGCAGACAGCCGTCCCGTCTGGCCCTGCTCCAGCTCTGTCTTCAGGTCCCATAGCTGCCATGGTGCTGCTGCACACAGTGAGGGGACTCAGCACAGTGTCACTCCTCCCTGCAGACAGGACACCGGGGACAACATGAGATTTGAAACACTCAAAAATATGTGACTTTATTTTTAAATGCTTCCACAACAATGCACTATTCATAAAAATGCTTGTTTAAGCACTGGCGGTCTGTGTCAGTTTAGCATTGCACTTCCACAATGTTAGAGCTCATGACAGAGAGATTAAAAAAACAAAATGATCAAACTCGAAGCACAAGAGCTCTAGAGATCCTGAATTTGAATCTCTAGTATGTGTCAAGCTTTAAAAACTCTGGATCCTACACTTCCCGTAATGCACAGTCAGTAATTCCTTTCACTTGATCCTTGTCTCCTACTGTAGATGTCCCCTTCAAACTCTCCACCTTCAGCTTGTCTCAGGCCAAAGATAACCCTCATGACCAGATATTCCTCCTGGCAAGTGAACTGAACCTCATGTGTAAAATCACAGGAGCCCCCCTCTGTACTGCATGGTTAAATCCCATTTGTATTACATAATATTCTCCATAAATCTGGTAAAATTGTGTGTTTTAATTAAAAAGATATCTTTTGTTCTAAAAGATTCCTTCCTAAAAAAATCAAGCTATGAATGTTATTTTAAACTCTGAGGAATGTGCTCACAATGAACCATGGCATCAAATGATAAATATTATGCTTTCTTTGATAAATAAATATGTTGATCCAAACAGAAGGCAGCTTCGCTGACTAGTGAGTGCTGGCAGCCACTCATGTACTCATTCCAGCTTGCATCTCTGTCTGAGAGCGCAGAACTAAATCACCACAGGGAATTTAAAAATTATTGCAGGAATCTGAAGTGAACACAGACTTGTGTGGATTTAGATAGAGGCTGAACCAAAATCTTTCTGGAGTTTTGCTGTCTACTCCAATGAAGTACGTGACTGATAACGCGTTCCAGAGACGTAATCTGACGTTTGGGTGCGTTCACTGTGGCTTGTCGCCCATAGATGTAAAATGGGGGCAATGCTGCGTTCAGGGCACACGAGAATAATGCTGTAAATCGCCGAAAGTCTCAAGGCAGATTTTGGTAGCATTTGCCGTCCATGAGCTACTACCATGAGCTTTAAATATAACTGCAATTTTGGGATGTTAAAATCAATAATTAAAGTTTTTGGAAGAGCACATCTGAACTCCAGTTACTTTGAATAAATGTACAAATAAACAAATCAAAAATGGAGCTAGCAGCAGTGGTCCATCAGTGACTAAACTCACAGATATTTCAGATTCTTAAGTGAGAAGGTGAAGCCTCCCTCTTTAACAGGCCTTCTATTGTTCTCTAAATGTCCTTTAGTTCTAGTCTGTTAGTTGGAGAAACTCAAAATTAAATAATAAAAACAATAATTAATACACTTTTTTATGATGATGATGATGATGATGATGATGATGATGATGATGATGATTATTATTATTATTATTATTATAGACCTACAAAGAAACAATGTTACAAAAACAAGACATAACAATAAATAAAATGACATTAACTTTTGATGAACATCTATGGCAGGAATTTGCTTCTTTAATACGAAAGTTAAGTTAAAGTCTGATGTATTAGCGCCAAGTTCTTCAATTGTTTACCAAATACAAACCTGTTAAATTAATTTTCAATGAGAAATCTAAGCTCTACCACTCTTTCCTATGCACCCAAACGCAACATAAAGCCCGATTTTCCCCACCTTTCCGCCAATCAGCGTCCAGCTTCAGTAGTAAACAAGTGGCACAATGTAGGCGGGGAGCCGCAGCTTATTGGCTAAACTCTGATTTTCAGATACACACCCCCTTTCTGACAACGTGTTCAGACACGAGTTTCGCCGGGAGGGTCTGAGCCGGACCAGGGGAAAGGCCTACCGATGAAAATAACCTTATGTTGAAAGCTATGAGAAAGATAAAACGCACCCAAAAAGTCAAATTCCCCACATGACGCATCACGTAGCGATTAAAAGAAGGATAACAACGCAGTAGGCTCTGTGTAAACAGTGTTACTAAAATTAACACACACACACACACATACACACACATAAGACATAACGTCATCCCCCACTGGTATAGTGGAAGTGAAAGCAATTAAACTCATAATTATGGAGCTTTCACACATTTCGATGTTAGGCAGTTAAATCCCTGTGAGTCATTTTAAGCACGCTACTGCAAATTTGATGTAAGTTGCGCACGATTATGGCGCTTTCAAGGGAACAACACTTTTTCCAAACAAATACATAACATTACCATTGTTTATGCCGGTGGCTATTACTTATTTTAAAATAATAATCGACCAGAAGTCACAGTTTATCATCCTTAGACTACATCACTTATCTCCACCCGGCAACGTAGATTGAGATCAGGAGAAACACCCCCTCCCTCCCTCCCTCCCCCCAGCTCACACAGCTAAAGGAGAAGTATGTTTTTATGTGTGCTCGGTGCGACATAAACAACACATACGAAACACAAAACAGTGTATTTTATACTTACTCGGTCGGTGGAGACCTCTGTCTTGTCCGTCCCGTCGGAGCTGCTGCGGCGGGTCGTCGCTGCCTGGCTGTCCCGCCGCCTGCCGGCTCTTCAGTCTGCCGGGGGAAGAGGGGGTTGGTCGGTCGGATACGCGCCTACGTGTGTCTGCTTGGTGAACCAATGCAGGCGGTGACAGCTGGACACAGCGCAGAGACACCGACCTGCAGCGTGCTGTGCACAAAAGGATGATCTAGGTGAGGGGTTACCAGAGCAGCAGCAGCAGCAGCGGCAGCAGCATCCTCACTGCCTGTCTGCCTGTCTGTCTGTCTGCCTGCCTGTCTGTCTCAAGCATATCTCTGTATGTTTGTTTATCTGATGTTTCTTAGCCACAGAGGCATTAGAAAATGTGTTGCTGGTTTAAATTTTGTCCTTAATACATTAATAAACATAAAAAAGAAGAATCTAGAGCATTGAGATGGCATCAAATTTATAGAGGTTTGAGGTTTTGCAAAAAAGGACCCTTCATTTTATATTTTTCACAGAGATGCTATACAAATATCACTGCAAATAAACCATATGTAATATCCATTACAGAATGTGCAAAAATGATTAAAAAAATATCAAGAACTAATATGAGGTCCCTAAAACATAATTTCCTAATAAGTGCAAATATCATAATAGCCATATTAATTGAGAAATATTGCAACTATATGCACTTAGCTGTTGTAATGCTATAATTCTGACACAAAGAGAGGATTGTAATTTAAATTTTATTTGAAAAAACACAGATTATTGCTAGTTATAAGCAAAATTTAAACAGTATTACTATATAAGTCAGAATTAATAAAACAGTTGGCACCATAGCACAAAGTATATCAACCCTCAACATCACATGATAAATTCTCTGCAAAGAGATCAAACACTACTTCCAGTATGTGTATGTGTTGTAGAGCCTGCCCGTGTGTGTGTGTGTGTTTGAGAGACCGGATTAGTGTCGGCTGTCTGCACCCTCTCCACCAGACATCCAGTCAGCAGGGATTTTAGGGTCTGAGCACCACCACAGTCAGAGAGAGAGAGATAGAAACCCAATCCTAGTCCCAATCTGATTCCTAAACCAGACAGAATTCCTTCTCTTCCAATTTCATTCATTAATGTAAGCTCGACCTGCCTTCTGGCAAATGCCTCTATTCGTTAGACAGACTGAGATTGATTTTATTAACAGACAATTGCATTTACACAGCAGGAGATAAAAATACTAGATACTAGAAAGCAGAAATTAACAAGATATTAATGTGTTATTATACAGTAGACATTAATGATTTTAAGGGCAGTCATCACCAGGCAAATGTGAAAGTCATAGTAGTTGGGTGATGTTGCCTACAGTTTGACTGAATCCTGGAAATTTGCTCAAGTCAGATCTAAGTTTATTAGTAAATGAAATATCTTCTTTTAGGAAAAAAGGCACCTACTTCTAAGGACCTGCAGTCACACTAGAGGGCAGCATTGCTAAAATGCACAAAGAAAGCAAAATGTGTTCCATGT
>JAPZDY010000010.1:3741080-3758341 GCA_029783645.1 Ctenochaetus hawaiiensis
TTCATCATCTTAGTTTGACAAGTCAGGATGCTGATGTAAATAATTAACTAACACTAATTAGCACTAAAGACAAAGCACAGCTGAGGCTGATAGCAATATTTTTAATTATATTGCATGGCACTGGACTACTTAAAAAATCAGAGGAAGTCAAAGGAATGCCAAAGTAATTAAAATTAAACTAGAAGTAAGAAATTAATTTTATTGCAAATTTCACAATCCACAAAAAGTTGTTGAGTCATTTCAGTAAAACTACAAATTTTCAGCCTCATTTCAATATTGAAAATAAACTCTGTGTGCATTAAAAGAGATACAACTCATTACATGGGGACCATCGACATCTGTCTGTTTAATATTTCATTGCAACTTGTATGAGGAATTTAAAATATATACAATTTTGACTTGAATTTATTTCTAAAATGAAATCTTAATGACTATATATGTGTTCAAAGTTAAAGTTTGAGGAATCCTCCGGTATTCTGTATTTTGAGTTCAACACTCATAATGTCTGCTAGGCTAATTGAGCTTTTGTGCTTTGTCAGGAGTGTGTTGGTGTGATCGATAGGCACCAAACAACCCACCAGCTGTTCTCAAACTTTGCTGAATCCCGATGGGTGTATGTGATGTAACTGCTGCCCATGTCAAACCAGTGAGAATCAGACAAAAACAAATTGAAAAATCTTCCATTTACAACCGTCTAAAGTAACCTATAGATGAACCTTGTTGTGTGTATTTAGTAGCACATTGCTCATGCTAAGAGACTGAAACAATTCTTATGAATATTTGTAGGGCTTTCACTGACAAATGGTGAGGCAGGAGTATCACTGCCATAATACTGTCTCACTTGGGTGTGTCTTATTTGAACAGTTCAGTGAATTAGTATGGCAAAGCTCGACAACTGACATTACAAGAATGACAACTCCACCCTGTTATGAGCTTTTGTGACCTTTGGTTTACTTTGAATTCTCAACAGGCCCAGGTGCCACTCCCATCCCATCACAATCAGCCAGGTTTTGGGTGGGAAGACAAACCAGGGAAAACAAACCCACAAGTTTCATGGACATCACTCATGTTAACAATAAAGGTAATTCTACAGCAAAGACTTAATCTGCACCGATCAACAGCAGATGGAGAAGCACTAGAACAGATATGGAAAAAAAAAAAAACATGAACAAAAGTTGATCCCTTAGTTGCTCGTAAAAGTGCACCAAAGCTTAGAAAAACCTCCCTTCGTCGGTGTCAACACATCAGTACATAACAAGTCACTTGCTCCATCATCACATCCAGCACAACAGTGGCAGCAGTGTAGTAAATTAGTATGGTTTCACAAGTTTCCTCCCCTATTGCTACAAATCACATTCAACCTTACATATCTGGCAACCACTTTGCTAACCTTGCTGTTGTGTTTTAGAGTTTTGTACGAATTTCATGGATAGTTACCTTCGGGGAGTATGCTTATTTGCTTTCTTATCAAAATAAGTTTGACTGATAAAAGGTTGATTAAACTCTCATATCTCTTTCCTAAGTGTAAAGCTACAACCAGTAGCTTATCTTGGCACAAAGATTGAAAATTAGGAAACAGCTAGTCTAACAGTACCGAAGTTCAAATATCTGCCAATCAGCACCTCTAAAGCTGACAAATTAACACATTATATGTCATTTGTTCATCCATACCAAAACTGAAGAGTGAAAAGCCAAGTCACGCTGTATTTCATGGGTGGTTGTGAGGCAGAATCTTTTTTTTGACAACGAGCAGTGACTTTTTTGACAATCACTTGGTGGCTACAAGACTCCAGGAAGTCACTGGCCTGGCCAAGAAATAGTTACAGCACACAACCTGCCGCTGAAACTACAGCATATTGCTTTTACACTTCAGTTTTTGTTCAGATTAAACAAATATGATATTGTGTTTACAAGCATGCTTTAGAGGTGCAGGAAGGTGATTGATTTACCTGTGGACAGAGCAAAAATCTACATGATTCAATGTCGGTCATTGGCAATTTGACAGTGACCATTTTAGACCTTAGACCATTTTAGACCTTAAAGGGACCATAGAGTTAAATTAGCTCAAAGACCAGGCGATTAAGTCTCAAATCTACAACTCTTAACATCTCAACTCTAAATATCTGTCAAAATAAACTAAACACAGATGAAAACTAACAAGTTTGCTGCTTCAAGATTTAAAACTGCTTACGGCATTTGGCATTGTTTTCTGATCTGGGTCAAGTCACCTAAAAATTTTTTGCTGAATTATACACTTACACAATAAAGCAACCGTGATAATTTGGAGTACTATGTGAATTATTGGTTAAGTTCCTGTGTAAAAAAGGACGACTTAAAAATGGTAATAACACACAAAATCCAAACTCCAAAATAATATGTAACATACTCAGATGAGTTGATATAAAGTATTTAAATTCTTGTCAGATGAATTCAGATGCCATGAATGAGACAACTTTAGAGTACTTTCTTTAAGACTGTATCCAGGGATGTGAAACCTGTCATGAGGACAAGGTGTGAGTGGTGGCTCAGGCTGGCAGAGATCAGGGCCAACTTCCCCTCCCACACTTCCTCCTTTTTTCCATCCATCTGTCCTTTTGGAACAATGTAAAATGTAGGGAACTGGGGTTCTGTGCAATGTGATGCTGAATGTGATTCATCCTCTTTCCTGATTCTTGCCTTGGACATTGGGAACTACAGTTTTCTGTGGTGTGAATGTTAAGTGGCTGTCAAAGAAGTGTTCAGAACTGTAAATGACTGGTTAGTTGGTTACTGCGCGAGATCTTTCAAGTGTGTTCGGAGGCATGTTTTTGTGGCTCCTCCAATTCAGATTCCCTGGATCTGGAAATTGAGATGAGAAAATGTAAGTGAGACGCAAATGTTTGATTGAAAATTTGTTTCCACTCACAGAGAACTCACCAGCGGTTTCTCCTGACATTGCCACAACAGTCCCGTTGGCTCCTCGTGCTCCTGCAGTCTGTCATAGAAAAAGACAGACAATGTTATGACGATTTCAAGGACATAATCTATGTACTGTTCATATGTTTATATGGTCAATGTAAATCTACAGCCTGCAACAGCTTAGCTAAGCTCAGCGTAAAGACAGGAAACAGGGATAAAGGTTAACCTTCCTCGATCAACAAATAATCATCTAGGAATATCACTGAAGCTAACTAATCTAATGTTATAGCTCACTAGCTAAATCCCCTTACACAAAACCACTTGCAAAGTGTAACACCTGCAAAAACACCTGTGTAATTTTTACACTCAGTTTAAAAAAAAATATTACTAAATAACATAATGTGTAAATGAGTGAGTTTTAGCAGTACAGGAAGACATGTTTTCATCAACTTTAGACTAGTCGCACATAGCCAGCCTAAACTTGATTAGGGCAACTCTGAAAACAGTAATACGCAGGTAGTGAAAGGAGAAGAGAGTGTTAACAAAAAATAGTCTCTCAATAGTAGGCTTATATCCATAGGTTTCCAGTCTTTGAGCTATGCTAAACCTGGTTGCTGGAGGTAGCTTCATAGTGATCAAATCGAAAAACTTTCCTATTAATCACAATTGTCTCTTTTCAACTGTAATAAATGACAGTCTTACATTTACTTGCTTTTTTTTACTTTATTCAGTTGAAGTTAAAGTTTGTTGGTTGGCCAAAGAGTAAAAAATTATGGCAACTGACTAGTTAATATGGTCACTCTCTGCATGCCACAGTGTGTGCACAACAGTTGATCTTCAGAGGTTGTTAAAATCTTCCATTTAAACTTTTTAGTACATCAAATTCCTTTTTTCAAACTTGTAATTGTAAGAGCATTAAATTAATGTTAAAGCAGTCCGTCCTGTTGGTCTGAGAAGCTTCTGTCACTGCTAGCTCATGCTACCACAGTGCAGAACTGTTAGCATAACGGACAATCACTGATATCAGACCATTTCTGAGCAAGCAGTCCAGTATACCACTATGAATGATCTTATAGTTACAATTATTAGCTTATTACCTATTAAAAATTAAAGGTCGACAACTGGTTTTATTGTTGTAGAGATACATTTGCTTCTGGCAGCTAAAGGTAGAATATATTGTATTACACATATGCAAATGATAAAAGCGGCTTATCAAGGGTGTTGGAACATTATGGAACTTGTTATATGCATGGCATGCAGTCATGCCGATCAAAGAAAGAAACAAAATAACCTTTCACAGCCAACAATGTTTTTCTTTTTAATTACAGATTTGCTGCATTGACAGCTTCCTTCTTCCGTGTCCGTGTTTGTTTGATTGATGTTACCTCAACCCTATAAAGTAGACAGCTCATTAGAAAAAAGTTGGCACCATGTTCAGCTGAGTGGGAGGATGAATTTTAAGCTAGCTGCTCAGCATTACAAGACAAGAATGCAATAGACCTGCAGCTTCACTAAGGTAAACCCTGTATGTACAATGCTCTGCCCCACCCAGGTATGAAATGTACATGCATGTAATGAGGTACAATACGATCATGGGTTGATATATTGTCTGGCAGGATGTAAGCATTGTGTATTGCACAGGATTCTCACACAGGAGATTTCATTCATGTTCCAATAGTAAAAGTTAATCATTTTAAGGAGGTGCTCACAACCAAGTAGTTTTGTTGGTTAAATTGAAACAAACTACAGCTGCCACTTCAATGTTTGTGAGCAGCTTTCTTGTAAAAGTCTAACCAGACCTTGCATATTGCTTACTTGATCCCGAAATGAGGTAAACATGAAACTAAGATGGTGACTGTTAGTGTATGTAATGGATTTTTATGTGACAGGTTTGTCTGCAGTGAAAGACCCAAGAACATCCAACTTGCTAAGTTTGTTTTTTCATTGAAGTAACTTCTTAAAATATATTTCAGACCTTCTATTTGTCATACATGTAGTTTAACTCCTTCTTAACATACTTCCTAATGTTCACGTCATTCTTGAATACTTTATATTCTTTTATCTTGTTGTGGTTAAGCACTATATGATGTGCAGTATTAGTTTTAGTGTGTCATTATAGTATAGAAACTTATGGTCATGAGTCACTCAAAATATCCTTACAAATTTGTTCTGATACTTTTTGAGCAAAAGATTACATCATTGGGCAATTTCACTGATAGTCAAATTTATATTTTCTCTATCTCATGGGTCTGCCTGATTTTAACCTAATGATGCCTATAGTTGTTACAGTATCAAAACCTCTACCATCCTACTGCTGATTGCTTATAATTAGCTACTTATTGCTCCTAATTAGTAGCTAATGAACTGCAATAGATACAACACGCTACATTTAGATACTGAATGTTCCACTGCATGAATAGAGTGAGGTCTTTAGTGACAGACTGAAAGAGAGAGAGTGCGAAAGAACTAGATATAAAAAAAAGGATGATGAAAAAGAGCAGTACATACCGCTGAGTCGCTCACATCATATGTTTTTCCACTGCCCCTGTGGGTGACAACAAAGTTAATTAGATTTAAATAAGATCTAATTAGATAAATTAGATTTTAAAAAATTAGGATGGTATGGTAAACCTGTGTCTACTAAGTGTGTGCAGGGACAAAAGTCCTATTTATAAGTTGGAAAATGAAGGTTTGATTTTTTTTTTTTTTTTTGCTTAAGACCTCTAAAACTCTGTCCATCTGTCTGTAACTTTTTTCTAAGTTTGTATCCTAATTCACTTTATCATCCTGGTTCACAAACACACACACACAGGTACAGTAGGTCACTGGGTCTCAGTCCCCTGCTTTTCCTCTAGAAAAGAAAATCATGCTGCCCTCAGGACTCTCTTGTCCTGCTTCACTGCACCATCCAATAATCCAGTGCAGTAAACAGTAAATCCCTATTTATGCCCAAACTTAGTTGGATTTGATTAGACCAATTAGATCTGAATAGCTCAGCTGAGTCCAGGCTGAATTTCACAACTGATTAAGTTTTGGAAGAGGTCCGGCCGGCCAAGCTGTCATTAGCAATCTAAAAGACTGAGTGTAATTTCAGGCTCAGGTCAAGATTTGGCTCTTACCTAGAAGGTTTAGAATTAGCTGGACTTACTGTTTTCTGTCAGAGTCCTAAATGTGAATGTAAATGTAACTGACAAAGGTTAACTTACAGAGTTATCATTTTTATGGTTAATATTTATAGACAGGACTTGATCTTGGACTTGCTTTTAGAGGACACTGGATTTTACACTTTACATATTACACATAACACTTGATTTGACAAGACTTGTGATAACTTGGTCTTGCTTGGCCTGACCTGAAATGGAACTTTGGTCCTGTTTTGATGAGACTTGCAACTTGTTTTGAACTCACTTGACGGGAGACTTTCAGAATACTTTTAGAAGACTTGAGACAAGATTTGGAATTGATTTGACCAAACATGACTTGATCTTAACTTATTTTGTCAAGATTTGAGACTAAACTTGAATTCTCTTTGAAGATACATGACTTGACTTGAACTTGCTTTATGAATCCTTGAGACCCCTTTTGGACTTGTTGAATAGAGAATTAACTTGGGACTTGCTTTGAGGAGACACATGACCTGAACAGGACTTGATTTAGACTAGTTTAAAAGACAGCTTCCTGAAAAAAATAATACATTTATAATTTAAAATGATACACAAAGTTTTCAGCATTTATCAATAACCGCCTATCAAATTCTTCCCTCTATTATTCCTTGAAGTAATGCTTGATGAAACATCTGTTGTTCGTCTCATTCAGTACTCATGGGCACCACTAGGTTCCCCTTCTTAGGATAAACAGACAATATTCTGAGTAAAAAGTTTTGACTCTCATCCATCACTACAGTCCCACACCAGCTTCATTCCTCTTGAGTGACAAACAAGCCCTGGAATGCACAGAAACAGACTGTAAAAGATAAGATCATTGTTTCACCCTACAGTGCCTCTGTGTCACTGTCACTGGTATGTTTGGTGTGACAATCACAGTTATGGGTGTGCAAACACCCATGTGTATGCATAAATGTGATTTAAAAAATACCTACATAGGTGTGCACAAACACACACACACACACACACAGACACACACCCACACAGACATACACATACACGCACAAATATTCGATCTCATCAAAGTTAATGTTTCAGCCACACCCATTTGGCTCAGCTACCCAAAAACGATATATTACGATTTTAAGTTCTCTGCTTCCTTTTACTTAACAGGCAACACCCTTCACCGTGTATCAAGTCGAACAAGTCCCTGTTCTGTGTGCTGAAAAGTGGTGAATAACAATTAAAGGTTTGAAAGTTTGGGAACAGGAAAATTAATCAGCCGTAGTATTGTGAACAGCCACTCCAGAAGGGAGAAGCTCCATACAGGCCAGGTCATAGTGTTGATCATAATAAGCAACACTGCTATTAATTCTTTTAACTCCATTCAAGTGACAGCAGTTTGGACTTCAAATAAACAAAGGCAGCTCATATTTTTTAGTATAGCAAAAAAAGAAAGCAGACCTGATTTTAAACCAAAATATGCTCAAATACTCTTTTCATCATCAAATCTCTCTTACCTTTGACAACGTCCACAAAGCGCAACAAGAGTGATGCTGAGGACGAGGAAGACAATGAGGGAGATTATGCCCACCTCTGGGGATGAAAACCAGCCCAACATGTCAGCCATTCCTAGTGGAGCCATTGTCCTACTGCTCTGTTAGAAAAAACCAAAACCACACAAAAAAGAGAGGAAAAAATAGTTAATGAGTGTAGGAAAAGACCATGTGAAGTGTTTACAATCAATTGATCCATATGATAAAATCCTCATGACTCCCAGTAAACAAAATAATAAGAAAGTATAAGATATATATATAGAATATACACTTCAAGTACCTTAAATAACCTGAGCACTTTTCACTATGATAAATGTTCTTTAAGCTCTTTTACTTAAACTTACTCATTTACCTGAATGCATTTCACATATGCATTTATTTACTTAGTGCACATCTGCCTAGAAGAAAAGGACACCAGCCACCTCCACATAAAGCAACTCATATTTCAATTCTAGCTCTTTCAGAGATGAACATTGTTTTAAAAACCAAAAGAACCATAATGATATAAAACTAAGCAAGAACTAGATAAATAAATAAATTGAAAACAGGGTTCATTACTTACACTGAATGCTGCTTCACTCGGCTGTAGCTCTGTCAAAACCTGCCGTCAGTCACTCAGCTGCTTACTTTATGCAACTCACAACAGGCAGGGAGGGACTCAGGTCATTGGTGTCCTGTCTGTTAGGAAGGAGGTGTTCACACAAGCACATAAACTGTCTATTGTGTTTCATAATCATCACTAACCTACATCTGCACCTGAGCTCCTCGGCACCTGTCGAGTTGCCAGGAATGTTGGAATGTGTGTTTTAGAAAAATGCCACAGCTTCATAAAAGCGAAGCTTAGTGAAAAAAAAAAATAACCAAAAAACATGAATCGATAGGAGACTTTTTTCAAACTGATAGTTAAAATACTCCTGTGGGAGATATTTGAGGGCTGAGCCAACCACTGATTTTAATTCATGTAGACTATAGCTGACTCCCAGGGAAAATCTAATTAGGGCAGACACACACACACATACACCTAACCTATGAATTATACGGTATAAGCACATTCTCTCAGACCCACTTTTTATATAGTGCTTTTGCCAATAATAAGACTATAAAGGACATCATGGCTTTATTTTTCATCAGTTACAACTATATGAGTAATCCCATGTTGGCTAGCAGTTAAATATATGCTAAATAACCACAAAATTATCACTAAATGACACTAGAAATATACTACCATTGCAGTAAGGGTCAGTCTCTCCCTCTTGGTCTTTGAACCTCGACCTGATCAGCTAAAACTGCTGAAATCATACTCACCAGGGAGCTATTGTACACAAAAAGGATCATTGTTTAATGCAAATCAGTTTTTGGATGCAGACTAGAATCACTAAATATGTTACTTACTTCAGAGGCGCAGTTTGAGCTCTGTACATTAGATGCTTCAGCTGGTCACTTTAAAAAAGCCATGATTTGAGTGATTGTAACAAGGGATAATGTAAATGTTACCAGTAAAAACCAAAAGAAACACCAGCATGTCTACAGGTTACATTGTCGCTTGGAAGGCAAGTGGTATCATTGTGTGCGTGTTTGTAGCCACACCTGCATGATGGTGCCATCAGCCCTGGAGCCTTTTTCTTGCTGGGTCAGTCGAATCAACCCATTCACTGCCAAGGGAGCAAGGAGAAATATGTAATTCTGCATTCATGCCAAAATAGAGTAATAAACATATCATTAACAGGGCTTTCTCTTTGAAATTTACTCAAAGCAACACATTTTTACATTTTTCACTCATGCACAGACTGGTTTCAATCTGTTTATTAATTAAATATTTGAAAGAAAAGCTGAACATTTCAGGAAATGTGTTAATTGTTTTTCTTGTTAAAAGTGGGATAAAGACTAAAATGTCCCTTACATCTGTCTGAAGCCCAGCTAAAACACTGTTAGCTTAGCCAGAGCTAATCTGACTTGTCAAGGGGACCTACCTATATCTGTACAACTCACAAATTAACATTTTTAACTTCTTTATTTGTTCCTTTTTTAAAAAAACAACAACAACAACTTAATTTCACCTTGTCTTGACACAGCTGAAGTTGTCTTTCCCCTTGCTTCCAGTCTTAATGTTAAGCTGCGCTAACCATCCCCAGGCTCAAACTTTATAATAAATGGACAAGCATGATAGTGGTACTGCTCTTCTCATCTGACTCTCTTTGAGCTGGAACCATTAGATTTTAAAATATGTATCAATGAATCAAAATAGCTGCCAATTTTATCAACAATTGGCTTAGCCACATTTTTTTAATTTAAAATGGTAAGGCAGTCATTTTTAATGAAACATCATATGTCTAGTAAAACTATAATGAAGTAAAAAGACCTCTGAGGTGTAGTGGAGTAGAAGTAGAAAGTAGAAAGTTACATGAAAAGACCTAAGTAAAGTAAAAGTACCTCGGGTTTATACTTCATCACAGTATTTCAGTGAAATGTACTTAGCTACATTCCTCCACTGCTGGAAGGTATAGCAGGGAAATGACTGTATTGATTTACCCTGACACACACACCCTTGCTCACACACCTCACCACCCCTGACTCTTTAAGACTACACAAACACACCTCTTTCTTAATAATGACACCTCCACACATCCATTACTTGTTCAATGGTCCCATCTGTCATACTCATTTTTTGAAGCCCTGCAGAACAGACAATCTATTGCTCCGAGCAATTTTTATTTGTTCCCTTCTGGACTCTGTTTGAGATTTGCTTAGAGACACAAAGCAAAATCAATAGCCACACTTTCACAGCAGGGGGAGAGGACGCCTGCAGGATGCCAATTTCAAATATTTGCAACATAATCCTAAAAGCACAATTGTCTCAAATAAGAATAAACCCAGCTAGCAAATAATCTCTTTTTGTTGGCAAATGGAAAAAAAAAATAATAACCTTCCTGATGTGCAGCTGAGTTTAACCCTGCAGAGAAAAGTGGGCCTCCTGCATGTGCATAGTGCATGAATCTGGCAATGCCACCACAGCACTCACCAAAACACTGCTGGCCTACATTTTATTCATTTGTACTGTCCTGAATAATTGACTGTAAGTGTTGCACATTTTCTTATTGCCTTCATCTCATCTGTGCTGACAACGACATTTCAAAACATTCACTATTTCAGTCAAATAATTTTTTTAAAATTCTCCAATGAAACACTTTGCCTACTTGCTAGTCATGAATAAGAAATCTGATACCACTCTCATGTTTGTTAAAATTTAAGGCACAACCAGCAGCCGTTTAGCTTAGCTTTGTTTACAGGTCTGTGACAAGGAGTGAGATGGACTGGCTCTGACCAAAGGTTTAAAAAAAAAGAATCTACAAGCCCATACAAAATTGTTAATGCTACCTCTAAAGGTGTTTCAAGGCAAAACATGAGGCAAGTTTTTGACTTGGTGCAATGAAATATAAAGCAAAGAGACAGATGTGAACAGGACATGAAATATACAGCAAGGGGGCAAGAAACAACCTCTACAACAGCAACGTGATGCGAATTGAGATGCTGGACAGTCTGAATGAAACAGTGCAAAAAACCGAGCAGGGGAGGGTAAGCTGAACACAAATACAAACATGAACACTTTTTCTCACATGGCCGGTTTTTGTGTTGGCTAGCTAACAGCCGCCATCTGTAAAGCTGGTATGTTAGCAGTTTAAGGTGAATAAACATACACTGCACAAGTGGACAGTGGTAAAATCAATACAAACAACTAAGCCAAAAATTTCAAATCAATCTTCTTGTTTACTTTTTAGCAAGAAAGCAAAAATGCATATTTCTCAAAATGTTTAAATGCTCATTTCAAATAAAGCCTGAGCTCTGACTCACAAATTGACACTAGGCCATCCTGAAACTTGCCCCGAAGCAATTTAGTTTTCAAAATGAACACAAAAGGTGTGGCTACCAGGTTAATTTGCCTTGAAAACAATCATTGATGAACGAACAGGTAAAACCACAGAGACACAATAACACACAGTTTCCTCCACATGGAAGTAGTCAACACATATTTGTGTTTAATATCAAACATTGTGGATTTGTTTTAATGGCCTGATCTAAACATTCAATATTTGACTAGTATTCAGCTTGCGACTCATTCCTCCCAGGGTAACTTGTTAGCATCTGGCTAACAAGTACTGACAGGCTGTATAGCTAATGGTGTACAACCTACCACTACTTCACCTGCTCCCACTTCTGCCAACCCAAATTCTTCATTCAAATAAATAGATAAATAAATAAATATTCTGTTAAACAGATGCCAAGAGGTGAAAAGACTAACTATTAGTAAGTCAACTCTTCACTATATCTACAGGGTCTTAAAAGACTTTTGCCCCTGTGAGCCAGAGTTGTCCTCTAACATTGTTTCCATTTCCCCCCGCCCGCCAGCTACCAACCCACCCACCCACACATACACGCTCCACAGTAACTGGATCTGCAGAGGGATTTTACCCATGTGGAAGACTGTTCTGCCAACTTCCCTCCATGCAGTCCATCCCTCTGCCTCAGTATTAAACTAGCCTCTTTGTTTGCCCAAATCCCACTATTCTGGCTAGTCCACTTTAGTGAACAGCATAATCCAGATTTGCTCTTTCAGTCTGTCTTTCCATGTTGACACTGCTGCTCACCTAAGAGACTTCGAGGCAAACAGGAATGTAAAAAGCTAGGCTTGAGAAACAGGTTTGGGGTAGCTGTTTCCAAAACTGGACAATAAATATATATCAAATGCACAATTGCTTGTTTTCTGTATTATAGGAGTAAGATAAAAAATATGTCCTCACAAATATGTATAGCATGTTTATTATTACGACAGATTTCGTAAAATCAGGAGGGAAACTATTTGGTTTACTATGGTTTATATGTTTCAGAGCAATATCATTCAAAGCATTCTCCCTGGAACAAACTGTGTCATTAGCAGCAATTAAATGGGAGGATGATTCACTGTGGAAAACTTTAGTGAGCCAAAGTTAGCAAACTATGGAGTTCACTAATCCAACTATTGTTTTGTTAAATCAGCAGTTAACCCCTTCAGGTGTTTCGGATGACCTATTAAATTTTAACACACAAGACACTCTTTTTCATTATTTTATTGTTGAAATACTTGAAGTAATCACATTTTCACAGGAAAACAGATTTTTGTTAAACAAAAACAAGAGGTGACTTTATTTTATTATATAATCAATATTATTTGGTACATGTAAACCCAACCCCTTTCCCCCTGTCTCTCCCTCTCTCACACACACATACATACATACACATTCAAACACAGGTCACTTTTGGTTAATTATATTGACTTACATTCATTTTCAGGGAGACTTACCCTAACCCTAACCCAATCATTTGTTTTCCAATTGGGGACACAGCTACCATCCCCAGATGCACCAGCCATAAGCAATCAGTCAGAAACATGTTCCTAAGAGGCGCACATGCATACTCATGCACACAGAGACACACAGACACTTGTGGCCCTTTCAAACCAAATCAGGCTTTGCACCAAATTCTGCAGCCTTGTGCAAAAGTGTCGGAGTGTTGACCCATTTGTAAATGAAAATTAGGACTTCGTACTCCTGATGGCAGGTTTGTTCAGCTTTGCTCGGCCTGACCAGCTGATCAGTTGATTTTCTATAGCAGCCTGATATCACATTACATTTGTTCAAAAGTTGACTCTGCTTTGAGCTGCTTCATTTTTTTGTTTTTTGCAGTCTTTTGCAGTTGGTGCCCACTGCCACAGCACAATCTGAAATTTGGAAACCTGATTTGGTCTGAATTATACTTCATACTTGTCACTTGTCTTGCTCTTGTTTAACGTCCAGTTGCTTTTTCATGTGTCTCATTGTAATTAATGCTGTCAGAATGCAACACAGGAAAAGGATGGGGAAGGATACACAAGCCCACCATAGCTGCCTCTCTCCAAATACCTCCAGTACTGCATCCTTCCTCCTTGCACAGTCCTGAAACAGAGCCTCCAGCTGGAAGACAGTGCAAAGGGACAAAAACAGGTGGAAAATCTGGTGACCCTGACCTGCAAAGTCACAGTAGCCTGGGAAGAAACGCTCAGGGATGGGACAGGAGAAGAAGAGGGCAGAGATCAGGAAAGAGGCAATCTGGAGGGCGTGGAAGGGCAGTGAGGGCTCTTGTGTCCAGGAGACAGTGAACAGGCGATGGGCTACAGGGCTGATGTCCAGTACATATGCTAGAGAGGTAGGGATCAGCTGGCAGATTTTACGCTGCAGTGGATATGGTCGCCGGTACCTGGACTTAGCAAAACAGCAGCCTGCACAGGAGAGCCACCCAAAGAAGGCAGCTCCAGGTAGAAACAGCAGCCCGATGTAGCTTTCTCTCCACCCTGGCTCTGACGAATAGAAATAATGCCCTAGTGAGCAACCATACTGATAAGCAGCCACACCCACATAGTCCATGAAGAAGAGGAAGTAGTGTGCATGTACAGAGTGAGACTGCAAGAGGTGAGCTGCCACACTAAAGAACAGGTAGGTGAAGGAAGACAGCAGGAAGATGCTCAGAGGTAGAGAGGCTGCATCCAGGGTGTACCCAAGGGTGTCTACATTGGCCCACCAGCGGAGCAGCAGCACAGGAGCTGCCAACAAGTGAGTCCACACATTCAGGGATTCGTTGTGTCTCTGGAAGAGGCTGAGGAGGTAGCAGCGCCAGTCTTGCTGGACAGGACGGTAGCCCGACAGGATGTAGGGCTCTCGAAACAGGCTGGGAACCTGGGAGGCAGTGACGGTTGGGCTTGGTGACGGAACTGAGGAAGCAATGAATTCCAAGAACCGTGGCAGGCGACCAAAGTGCTTGTTGCTCAGGGTCAAAGTGCTGAGGCGCTGAAGAATGTCGCCTGACATCGCTGGGTGATGAGTGGAGGAGAGGAAGAGGAGGTGGAGTACAGCAGGATGATGATTGTGCGACAGGACACTGTATGGGACAAAACTTAAAAAGAGACAATAAATTATTGAATCTTTCATTATATAGTAGAGAATGCTCAATGGAATTAATGGAATATTTAAAAACCACAGTTATTTATTAAGAAGGACGTAAGATCATCTAGAAACATAATTCCAAAAAATTTGAATACTGTTACACTAAAAAAAAGTGCTAATGTTATTTATGAAGCATACATAAACTTTGCCTCAAAACACTTTTTTTTAAATAATGAAAACCGTTTTTCTCTGAATAATCATGTAAAATCAAAGTCAGATATCAACAACAACCTCAAATTGCCCCAACTGGTTTGGGCCCAGGCTCATCTGAGACAGACTGACACCGTATGGAAAAGGACTGATATATCCAGATTTTAGCCATCCAGATTGTTACTGGCTCAAAGTTCAAAAGCCAGCATCTGTGATGGTCTTGGGTTGAGTTTGTGCCCATGGCGTGGGTAACTTTGACATCTGTGAGGGCACCACTGTGTGCAGAAAGGCATATAAAGGTTTTTGGGTAACATATGTTGCCATTTTCACACTGTCTGTTTGAAGGACACTCCTCCTTACTCCATCAAGACAATACCAAGTCACATTCTGCATATGGTACAATAGCATGACTTCATAGCAAAAGAGTGCAGGTACTACACTGGCCTGACTACAGTCCAGACCTGTCTCCCCTTAACGTTTGGTTCAATATCAAGCATGAAATACATCACATGAGACTGTGAGCAAGTGAAGCTGTATTATTTATGAAAAAAGAATGAAAAGGAACTTTTCATTAAAAAAATTCAACAGTCAGGGGCCTCTGTTCCTAACACTGTTTAAAGAGGATAAGGTGATGTCACACAGTAGTAAACAGGCCCCTCCCCTAAATTTTTGGAGTGTTGCATGCATCAAATTTAAAACAAGTGTATACTTAAAAAAAACATTAGGTTTATGATTTGAACATTAAATATCAAGTCTTTGTATAGTATTTAATTAAATGTAGTTCAAAAAAGTTTTACAAATCTAAATTTCCAGGAGCACATGCTTTGAAATTCAACAGACAGATTAAAAAAGCAGGACATTTTGTAAACTCTAAAAACTCGTTTCATTTTTGAGGGAACTATAAACAGCATTACCTGGTTAAGTTTTCTTTTGACTTATCGTTCCAAATTTGGCTAGTTTATTTCATTTTTTAACTACTGTCTCTTTGCACATTACAATAAAAAAAAAAAACTAAGAGTTGACCACACAGTGAGTAAATAAATACATGCATCACTTCATTGAGGACATTCTTCTCCATAGGAGTCATGTATGTGAGTAAAGCAGGTATGTTGTTTAACCTGTAGCCATCAACCTCCTGTTATTATACGTACACACACACACACACTGACACACAGAAGAATGTAAACGACGGTTGTCACTAGGGAAAAGAGCATGTATGAAAGCAACAAGAAAAACAACCACCCATCTGAGGATAGACTGCTGCTGAAAACAGCCACTGTATCCCCCCTAATTGGCTACGCCCTGACCATTTTCTCTCTTTTACTGTAACAAAGTGATATATTATTCCTTCGGACCTGACTGGCTGCCCCTATTAAACTCTCTCAGGTTAAAATGGCAGTTTTGAGTTGATTTTTAAAAAACAAGGTAATGTGTGCCCATGGGGTTTTTGGAAACTGTTGCATAAAGAAATAGCAAAATAAGTTTTTTTTGTTTGTTTTAAATCTTTAAACTATTTTTATTTTGGGAGTTCTGCAGGTCTAAGTAAGTTTTTCTGTTAGTTTTTACAGAGTCTGCATCAACACATAGGCAATGGCTCGCAGAAGCCATAGAAATAATTTACATCCACAAATGAAGCGTGTCCAAACCAGCGTACTGCAAGATACGGCTCTGTGATTTCAGTCAAGTAGAAGAAGTAGAAAAAGAAGAAACATCCTCTCACCTGCTGCTTGTATCGTCAGAACACCTGTTGCCTCTCTGGAGTCGCAGAAGAAAACGAGAAGATATTTAAACTGCAGCCTCACCTTCTGAAAAAGGTGCACTGTTATCTAGAGCATGTTGAGGTAGAGAGAGATTGCAGAGGCTGCAGGGAGGAAAAGGCAAGAGCACAGCTGACCCGACGGCACGGAGAGTAAAGAGTGTGGGCGGGGTTAAAATGACCGGAAACGCCCGAGGTGCAGATATTATGAGTTATTATCAATGTCGATAAATTGCTGTAGGCTATAATCTTGTACAGAACGAGTGTTTATACTTATAAAAAGGAAAACGTTACTCCTCAGACTGTTAAGTTTGTATTATATATCTTTTAAAAAATATTTTCAGGAACTTCGAGAAGTTAACTGTGGTTATAGTGACCAAAATTTCTTTATACAAAAAAGTAAGCATTTTTTAATAATCATTGTACCGATACTTAACTGAAAAAAGACAAAAAGTGCATGTTCATCTTTTTGTGTGTGAAGCAACTTATTGGTCTAAACATGAATTTGTATGCAGCCTAATTTCAACCGGAAAAAATAAGCCACAGAGAACTAAAAAACGTTTCCAAATGATCATATAACAGATTTAATTAAATTATTAAAATGCATTTGCGAAAAAAAAACAATTCTAAAGTAAAAGTCGTCACGCTGAATTCCTTCCTTCTTACATTTCATGCAAATAAAGGGCTCTGGTCAGTTGCTTTATCTGTCTTTACTTTAATGAACGGTTCAACGAAATATATATGGGAGGATTTCAAAATTATGATGCAGCTGAATCATGTCAGTTCA
>JAPZDY010000010.1:3760190-3785335 GCA_029783645.1 Ctenochaetus hawaiiensis
CAAGTGTCATGTTTTGTCCCACTAACAGTTGTTCAGTTTCATTGGATGCTAAAAGTAAGTAGTGGTCTGTATCACTGTGGTGCCCTGAATACACATCTTGACCAGTAGAACCAACCGACTGTGACTGTCAGTGTTTATTTTTTCCTGATAAGACAACGACTAAAGCACAGAGGCTCCATGACTCCAATGTTTCTTGCTTCCTCCAGGCTGATGAACAATGCCTTTGAGGAGCTTCTGGCGTTCCAGAAAGCTCTGAATGACCTGGTGGCCTCAGTGGACGCAACTTATGCGAAGCAGTATGAGGAGTTCTACATCGGCTTGGAGGGAAGCTTTGGCTCCAAGCACGTCACCCCCCGAACCCTGACCTCCCGCCTGCTGGGCAGCATGGTGTGTGTGGAGGGCATCATCACCAAGTGTGAGTTGATTGTTTTACCCCTCCACATCCTCTTTATGCCAAATTACTACTTGTGTCTTTAGCCGCTTTGCATTTGATAAAGTCTTTGATTTGTAGTGCATCTTCTTTAAGGTAATGTAGAGAACATGTACTTCATCTCCTCGTTCTTGTCCTCCTTCAGGTTCTTTGGTGCGTCCCAAAGTCGTGCGCAGTGTCCACTACTGTCCAGCCACCAAGAAGACAATGGAAAGAAAATACACTGACTTGACCTCATTGGAAGCCTTCCCCTCCAGTGCCATCTACCCCACCAAGGTAACTACAGGTTTGGAGGCCTGGATGCTCCATTTTTTTTTTACATTTCAGGTATTTAAATGGCATTTAAATGAAATTTAAATGCCATCATCTCGACAGGATGAGGAGAACAACCCTCTAGAGACAGAGTTTGGACTCTCCATCTACAAAGATCACCAGACCATCACGGTGCAGGAGATGCCAGAGAAGGCCCCTGCTGGCCAGCTGCCTCGCTCTGTGGACATCATCCTGGACAACGACCTGGTGGACATGGTCAAACCCGGGGACAGGGTGCAAGTCATCGGAACATACCGCTGCCTGCCGGGCAAGAAGGGAGGATTCACCTCTGGCACATTCAGGTGAGCTGACAGACACTGCGTACTGGAGCTGCTCAGTTTACTTTTATTCTTTGGTTAATAATTTAACTTTTTTTTGCCCTTTAGGACCATCATGATCGCCTGCCACATCAAACAGATGAGCAAAGAAGTGTCCCCCCACTTCTCAGCAGCAGATGTAGCCAAAATCAGGAACTTCAGCCAGAACCGCTCTCTGGTGAGGCTCCGATCCTCCTCCTTGTTTTCCGTCAGCCGTCTAAGCTAATGAAAAGTTACACCTGAACTAAATGTGAAAATGAATTCTCCCTTTTTTCTACTTAGGATGTGTTTGATCAGCTGGCTCGCTCCCTGGCTCCCAGCATCCACGGCCACGAGTACATAAAGAAGGCCATCCTCTGCATGTTACTGGGTGGCGTGGAGAAGGTGTTGGAGAACGGATCGCGCATCAGAGGAGACATCAACGTCCTGCTTATCGGTACCAGACTTTGTTTTCTGCTAACGTGCCCATTCAGCGTTATGACATTTTTAAGGGATGGTGTTTAGTTTCTACATATCTCCTCTCATGCGTTCTTCTTCACCAGGTGATCCATCGGTTGCAAAGTCCCAGCTGCTGCGTTACGTCCTCCACACAGCACCCAGGGCCATCCCCACCACCGGGCGAGGCTCCTCAGGGGTGGGTCTGACTGCTGCGGTCACCACCGACCAGGAAACTGGTACGACACACACACTTGCTGTCTGTCTGTACATCCACATCTACTGTGCATTAAATCACTGACACACTTTCTTGGACTCTGACACATTTCTGATATTTTCTGTTTGCTAACAAGCTACTTATTTTTTTCCCCCTTTTTCCCCTCAAGGTGAGCGTCGTCTGGAGGCGGGTGCCATGGTCCTGGCTGATCGCGGCGTTGTGTGCATTGACGAATTTGACAAAATGTCTGACATGGACCGTACAGCCATCCACGAGGTGATGGAGCAGGGTCGTGTCACCATCGCCAAGGCTGGCATCCACGCCCGCCTCAACGCCCGCTGCTCTGTGCTGGCAGCTGCCAACCCCGTCTATGGCAGGGTGAGGAACCAATGAAACAAGGACTTTCAGCCTTCCCACCTTTTTTTTTTTTTTGCTCAACTCTCAGCTGCTCTAAATACGTTTTTGTCCCCTTTTTTCCCTTTTTTAAACTGTTTGTCTGCTCTTTTCTTTTCAGTATGACCAATACAAAACCCCCATGGAGAACATTGGCCTCCAGGACTCTCTGCTGTCCCGTTTTGACCTCCTCTTCATTGTGCTGGATCAGATGGACCCCGAGCAGGACCGCGAGATCTCAGATCATGTGCTGAGGATGCACCGATACCGTGACCCCCGTGAGCAGGAAGGAGCAGGTACTGCACAGCAGGACTTCCCCATACTGTATCGTGTGTGATAAATTAGTATTTGTTTGAAGAAACATGCCTAAAAATGCGTATTTCCTGTTTTTTGTTTTTCAGCCATGACACTGGGTGGGACTGTAGACATCCTGGCCACAGATGACCCAGATGCAGTCGCAGAAGAGCATGAGGAGCTGCAGATCTATGAGAAACACAACAACCTGCTGCATGGAAGCAGGAGAAAGAAGTATGCACGCAGTATCTGCCATGACATGGAATAAAAACACAAATCTTTTCACTTTTTTATCATTGTTTAATGGATAAACTAGTGTGATAGAAATACAAGTAAAACTGTAAGACTAGTTTAAGTGATAAGCTGAAAGGTTTAATGTGTTTTCTTTATTTCAGGGACAAAATTGTAAGTAAGGAGTTCATGAGGAAGTACATTCACATCGCCAAGGCCGTGACTCCAGTGCTGACAGAGGAAGCAGCCAATCACATTGCAGAAGAGTACTCGAGGCTGAGGAGCCAGGAGCAGATGGGTGTTGATATTGCCAGGGTGAGCAGAAGCACGCACACACACTTTTCTATGAACTCAAGAAGTTATTAAACCTATACACACAAACAGATGCACTTGTTTTGTTTTTTTTTTGCATCTGTCAGAATTGGAAAACTTCTGCCTTCATGATATTTAACAGTTCAGTTGTATGGCTCGTCAGCCAGAATAAATACCTGAGTTTGCCATCTCAGTTCTATAATACACACCAATTCTAAGCTATCTCTCATTAGCTTGTGTGTTCATTCTGGGAAATGAGACAAGATGAAGCGTATTCAAGTTAACTTTCATACCGAGAAAATGACCCTGATGTGTGAATATGCAGTTGATGCACAAATGAAGGAGGTGTTCACATGGTAACAAAGTATATAATGAAATGCTGATAAGATAATGGTTATGGTTCCAGGAGGGCTTTAAAAGCAAATGTATCATTTAGTTTTGGAACAACAAAAAAAAACTTACCAGTTTGTTGAAATGGAAGTGGTTAAAGTATTTATGTTGTATGTAGCACCGTGTTTATAGAGAGATGCTCTGATACTGATCCTGATACCTGAAGTTTGTGTTTTGGCTGATCTAAGTATCACTCTAATTCAGTGCATTATGTATATTAATATTTTATATCAGCTGCAAACTAACCCTGTATGGCCATTATGTTTTTTGATGGGCTCGAGAGTTTGCAAGTCACTTGCTGTCCATGGTGTGCTGCTTGGAATTAGCAGGGTCCTTTTTGTTATGAATCCATGTTGAGGTTTTTCTGATCAGTACTCAGACTCATGTACTAATCAATATCTGATGCGGGATGTAGTAACTTTAGCATTAAAGCACAGGTGTTACTAGCAACAGTAACTTAACTGTTCAGAATATAGATGGGATAAACTTGGTCTTAACTATAAACACCAGCTAGTTTTCAAGTTTTTTTGCAGATGTACAGCTGCTGCTGCATGGTGTGTTTGAAGCATATGAGCATGCTCTAACCCCGTTCCCTCTCCTCCTCAGACCTCTCCAGTGACGGCCCGTACACTGGAGACTCTGATCCGTCTGTCCACAGCACACGCCAAGGCCCGAATGAGCAAAGCCGTGGAGCTGGAGGACTCAGAGGTGGCCGTGGAGCTCGTCCAGTTTGCCTACTTCAAAAAGGTTTGTACTGCCTTGTCAGCCTTGTCAGGGAGATGATTTTTTTTCACCGCAAAACACTGGGGTTCATGTAATGTTAATGCTCATATATATGAGGTGTGTTGCTTTCTCTGCAGGTTCTGGAGAAAGTGAAGAAACGCTCAAGAAAGGAGCGGGACTCTGGTTCAGAGGATGAAGACGATGAGGACTCGTCTACTCAGCCTTCACAGAGAACTGCGAGGAAGAGGTAGACTGTAACTGACACAGATACACTTTCTACTGACTCTCCTTACTATGTGTTCCACTACACACAGATTGAGTTTAAAGTGATTTCAAATATGCTCCTGATATTGTTTAGTCAGTCAGTCTTTAACACTAACTGTTGTGTCCTGCAGGGGGCGGCGTGGCTCTCAGGGCAGTGAGCCCTACAGCCCATACGACTTCAGTGAGGAGCAGGACGTCCCTGAGAGTAAGCTTCCCTTTTTTTCCCCCACACTACTGAAGCTTCTTTCACATCCTCAGTGAATCTTTCCAGACACTGAACACTTTTCTAACATTTAGAACAAATCTCTTCTAATGGACAGGCCAAGATAACATTTTAAATTGTGTGAAACTATTTTGTTTTCATAATTTATTGTTCAACGAGTGTAGTTAAATTTTATCTAGATGTTTTGTCCAAGTTGTATTAAGAAACAGTGGTGGAATGTGGGTAGAAACTTTACTTTTCAAGGAATAATTCCATTTTCTGTTACTTCTACATTTCAGAAAGTACTATTTTACATGCTTACTCCATTTAATAAAAAGCTATAGTTACCTTTCTAGATTAAATATTTTACATATAAACTATGAGCATTATGATTGATCAACCGCGAGCATAACAGTATATTAATTTGTAAAACAACCATGACCAGATAGCCTGTAATGTATAATAATGGAGTCAGGGGTGTTTCTTTAGCATTATAATTACTACTTCTGAGATGTTTACATACAGTTTGATGACAATACCTCTGTACATTTAAAGACTGCCTCCACTCTAGCAAGTTTTTATTTTTATGACTCATAAAATGTCCAATCTTTATTATACTGACTTGTTTCTGGTCACAGTTTGTCACTAGAGAGGTGTTTTCATATTCTTCTACAGAGGGGGGTGATGTCTGTGCTCCCAGATAAGCTATATCAGGTCCATCATGAGTTCAAAATCATTTGTATCGATCAGCGCGTCAGCACAAACAGTGAGAGTTCGCGTCGACTCAACCACTGATGCTGTGTCCGCCACAACCAGTTACAAGCTAACAAGCAAAACATGAATTGAATTAAGAGGCTTACTAGGCTTGATGTGTCTGCTAGTCACTGATTTTTGGTGCACAACAGACTCCTTATCTGAGTTGCGGTCTGACTGAAGCTCGAATGAAAATGGCTGAATATCTGATTTTATTTTTTCCCTGTAGCCTTTGATGCAGTTTTTTTTTGTTTAGTTTTTTTTTCTTCTGAGCAGTCAGCCTAGCTCATGCAGCTGTGGTTGCTGGGGCAAAAGGCCTATGATTGATAAATTCAGCATTCCTCAATGATGGAAAAAGAGTGGATGGGCTTCCAGAACCTTCCTAGACCTCTTTTTTTTTTACGTTTTTATGTAGGAAAAACCTCTTAAACAAAACATTAATCATGGCAGTTTAAAACATGTCTGGAGGAGAAATTTAACATTTTGAATGCTGGCCGGATCTCAGTACTTCTGCCTGTGCTGAAAATAACAACATATGGCATGCCTGGCTAAGGCATGCGGTAAGACAGCAAAAAGCCTGGGGTTCAGTAAACTCTTTAAAGTATTATTTGTTGATAGTTTTCTTTTCTTTTCTGATTTGTAACAGTTTCCACAGGCCTGCACAAAGCTTGTACCTCCATTGTCTAATAGCAGGTTTGTCTGTATTTGACTGAGTTCTCACATCGTCTTTGTGCTCGTTTTTAGTTCAGGCCGGCACCCCAAAACCAGCCAAGCCACAGAGGGAGGTGGAGGAGGCCATGGACTCCACATCACAGGCTGAGGCCACTGAGCTGTCTGCAGAGAGGTGAGTTACTTTAAACTGCTTGAAATAGTGGAGAGGGCCCAGTAGAAAGATTTCTTTTATCATGATCAGTGCTAAAAATTTACAGGAAATGAAACTTGAGTCATTGACAATCTTTAGACTTGAAGGGATGTTAAGTTGGAGTAAAAAAAAAATTGATCGCTATAAGAACATGTGTGTGTTACCGCCTGACAGTCACAGTGCCTTGTTAAAGGAAATCTAACTTCTGCTTGTTTCCTCCACCAGGCTGAAGGAGTTCAAGTCCTCCCTGTTCGCAGTGTTCCAGTCGGCTCACGCTCAGTCAGTGAAGATGACGACCCTGATGGACGACATCAACAAGAGCCGTCAGGATCGCTTCTCAGAGCAAGAGGTGCGATCTGCTCTGGCTCGCATGCAGGACGACAACCAGGTCATGGTGGCCGATGACATCATCTTCCTCATCTGAGGGATCGCGGCGAGAGGACTGTTCTGAAAACGATCACATGAACTCTGACAGAGGCGTTGATTTATATTTACATCTACATAACAAATGCTGAATTATTCATTCTTCACTTTTCCTCACTTTTCTTCAAAATAGGGTTTAATATTATTTGCTCAAAAAGTGAAAATGCTGACCTCTAATCTGCAGTTCCACATATGAAGCCCCAATAGATACTCGAAGCTGTTAGCTGTAAAGGATTTGGAGTGTTGCAAAAAGTCTCAATCTTTTCTGCACTTCTCTCTGTCAGTTGTGGTAATGCAACTTCTTGATGTTCTTATCACTGTGTATCAACATTCTCTGAGAGTAGCTGATAAACATCTCAGTTCATGTCAAGAAGACAGACGTTCATTGCAGCCCAGTGCAGTTTCTATTAGCAGTGAAACCGACTGTGCATTGTTACACCATAAACAACATTACTCAGTAGTTTTACCAACACTTCTGTCTCGATTTGTACATAGCCTAGTTTAAGACAAGTTTTTTGAAACTGTTAATTGTGTATTAAAAATAAATTGTAATGCTTGGGAAATGATCTGTCCTGTCAGTTGAAGTGAACCTGTTGTTACATATTAGTTTACACCTTTTGTTTCATATGTGATGTCAGGTCAGGGTGCCCGGGTCCCCACCTCTGCCTGCCACCGAGCATTAAATGAACCCAACTCCTGTCTGTCCCATAAGGTGTTGAGCCCAAAAGGGGCAGTCTTGAGGTTCTGTTCATGGGTAATGAAGCAATAAATGAACAGGTTATGGTTTTGGTAGAGGACTGGCATGGTGAGGAGGGGCTGCCTAGTCTGACCAGTCCATCTATGATTTAACCCTAACTGTTCATGAGCTCTGGGTAGTGACCGAAAGAACAAGATAGAAACAGCTCAAAAGAGACACTCTGAGGAGCCTGGAGTAATCAACTGCTCCTTTGTGACAAAAGGAACCAGTTAACCCTTAAAATACCAAAATTGCCCTGTTGGCTAACAGTTTCCATTGTTTTTACTGTTCCATAACTTTTGAATCCCTCATGCCAGCTTTTCAGTGGTATCACTTTTTCTTGTTTGCATGGGATAATGTTCTAAAAAACTGTACCTGGCTTAAGTTTTGAGTTAAGGCGTTCCTTCTCACTCAAAGCTAATGTAAAATTAGAGCTTTAAAATGAGCCAGGCTAAAACTTAATGTTCTTCTGATATTGACACTGAAAGGTGTACTGCTAAAATAGGTTAAGAAAAACAAAATAAATCTTGATTGTCAAATTACCCCAAATCTTTAAGGGTTAAAGTGGTTGGGCATCTGATAAGGATACCTCTTGAGTGGCTCTGTGGGACACCTTGCAATCCTTTGGAAGGAGCTGGAGAGCTTTACAGGAGAGTGGGACATCTGGATTACCCTTCTTAGCCAACTGGATGCTGGATGGATGAGCTTCATATATACAATATGTAAGCACTGCAAATAGCAGGACACGTGCTTTAATCGCCCAAGTTTTGCGAGCAACTGACCACAGCTGCATTGGATTTTTGTAATGATGCTTGGGAAAGTTAGGATTTCCCAGAAGAGCTGTTCATGAGAGATTAAACCACTTCCTGCCAAGAACCAGTAAGTCTTTTCTTTGAAGCCCCTGATGAATCCAGACCCCAGTTTGTCTGAAAGGCAGGTTCATACCTCACTGCTTAGAAAATCACTCTTTGAATTCCGCCTCACTTCTCATGCCTCTTTTACCCCCAGTACTAGCTGATTAGGACCATGATTCAGATGATCGTTCAGGACATGAGGCCACAAAGCATCGCTGCACTGACACACTCAGCCCCGCGGTGCAACTCAAGTGTGCACCAACCACACACGAGGAGCAAGCAACCACTGTCTCCGTCATTTAGAACACAAGGCATCATAACCTCTCTGCACCCACGGGTGACTCATATCGTATCAGATATAACAGCCCGCGCCTTCCTCACATCTGTCACCTCAGCGAAGTTTCAAAAGAAGTTTCTTGAGAAGTTGTGTTTCAAGATGGTCTCAGTAAATAGTTTTCTCTCTTGCATCTCAAAAATGTAAGTGCACTGAACAAACAGCAGGAATTAGCAATGTATGATATCAAAACCTAAAAACAAAGCTTGAGAAGCTCGCATTCAAAGTAACTTTATCTCCGCAATGCCTACCTCTTTAACACACACACACACACACATATATATATATATATATATTAGTTATGTATGAATGTATGACAGCTTTACTTTCTGTCCAACTCAACAACCACCAATCCATATGAAAGTTTGTTGACATCTTGGGAAATATGTATTCTTCGATTTCTTCGTTAGCTTTTGTTAGCAAAACCTGGTACAGGGGCAAACAGCTGCTTAGCATTTTCTGAGAGAAACAAAATCTCCCAACTGGCAATGATCACTAACTAACAATTTCTATCTTGATCTTTCTGTACGAAAACCAAATGAAGCTGTTTTTTAATGAAGGATTTGCTTCTTTTGAACATAACAAGGCTAATTGATGTTTGCTAATCTAAGCTAACTACAACCTAATGTTGCAGCTTTTGCTTTAAGACAAAAGATATTTAAAATTGTCTCAAACTCCCAACTTTGCAACAACTTGCTTAATTTCCTGAACATTTTGCAGACAGTTAAAAAAAAAACAGAAAGAGGATTGACATTATATTTTAAGTCCTATTTTACTGTGTTTGTGAATCAAAGTTCAATACATTTGTTGAGACAATTGCACCCATCGAAAGCATGCTACAGCGTATTTTACAACACGCAACTCAGTGAGGTTTTCAGACTGATAGATGACTTGAGGTTTGAACCTCCCCTGTGTTTCCTACTGGGTGATCTCTGCTAACTCATCATTATTGCTCTTTCTGAACAATAATGACAAGAGATGTGATTTTTTTCTTTTTTCATTTTTTTTCTTTTTAACCCGCTGCCTGTATCCTTCTTTGGCTGCTACAATAACTGCATAGCTGTGTTTCTTTCTAACATCTTTGCCTCTATTTTTTTTTTTTTTTAATGCAAACTAAATTAGCTTGGCTGTTACAATAATCAGACATTTAAATTGAACTAAACTGAACATTGTTGTCACTGTCGTTCTTCAGTTTCAGCACACTCACAAATAAACCATCGCCATCAGTAGCAATTCATTTCTTGCAGCTAATTATTTGAACTGCACCCTGTACTCCCCCCTCTAATAAGTTCATCACAGGACATATCTCTTCATTCATTCATCGTCTTAGAGGATTTAACAGCAGATCTGCAATGGCCTTTGATATTTCTCACACTTCGTTTCTGTACTGTGCTGTGTGCTCTTCTCCCCTTTTATATGTTGCATTATGCAAAGTATTCATTCATTCTTGTGATTGATTATTGATAAGTTAGATTTACACTTTTTGTAATGAATACCTTTATGAAAAAATGATTTTGAACTTGACTTTATCACTTAGCATGAAGTGGAACTCTGTTTGGAAATTTAGGCTGCCCACTGATACTAATTGAACAGCAAACAGAAGCACTGTTGTGCACAGTGAACGAGAGCTAAAATTGGCCTGCTAGTCGAAGCACTTTACTGGTAATTAAAGCTGTTGACTCCAGATTGTAGCACACATCTGCAGCTCCTTTCAACCTTGCAAAGCATTTCAGTTTCTTTTAACACACTTTTTTGGTTTTACACATCACTTTTTTCTTTTGTTCTTATCACTTTCTGTGTACTTTTCCAGACTTTCAGACCACAGATGCAACTCTTTTTTAGGGCACTGTGTATTTCCTGCTCAGCACATATTGTTGCACCTTAGTTGCTGGTGAGTAAAGTGTTGCATGTAGTAGGTGAAGGGTCAGATATTTCCCTTCAGAGCTGCAAAGAGCTACAAGGGTGAGTGAACTCTGATTAGCTCAAGGTTATTTATATTTTTTTTTAGACATTTCAAAGCATTTTTCAGAGATCACATTATACAAATGTTTTTGCAGACCAGCAGCGTAATATAAATGTAACTGGCTTAGTACAAATATTTTTCTTTGGACCCTCTTGACCCAAACACATACACACTAATGCACATACATGTGAACATACAAAACAGTAAGTATAATACTCAAAGTGTGAGAGTGGTATAACTAGAGAGCACAATTATGTTCACGTAGTTTTTAATGGTCCTTTTGAACGGTTGTTTGGACGACAAGGGGAGACAGTTTACCTGACATAATAATTTAGCAGTAATAATCATCTTTCATGCAGTTCTAAAAGCTTCCGGGCCCCAGTGCACTGCACAGGTTGCACCTACTATGCATGTGCCCGTGCTACAAACTAAGTTATGCACCTAATGACAAGTAAATTGCTGCTCAGGTTTAAAATTAGTGTAAAGACCCTTTAAAATATAAGTAATCTGGCAATCTCTCCTTCCATAGATGGCAAACTACAGCACTGCAGAATTTTAGGTTAACATTGCTTTATTGTATTTTGAAAAGTTTCACATAGAAGCATTCTTTGCACCACTTCGTTAAAACCAAAAGTCTAAATCAGTGATAAGCGACTCTGGTCATTTATCATCTAAAGCTTATCGAAGGGAAAAAACTGCAGTACAATATAAATGATGTCAAACTGCACGGCTGTGATACAGTCATGCTCCTTTCCTTCATGTTGCATGGAGAGGGGAGATGTTATCACGTGGGTGTCTTTGATGAGCAGGTGTGATTATGCATTACCAGACCAGAAGAGTTTCAGGTCAAGCATTTCGTTGACCTACATTCTTCGGCGTGGGACGGCAAGAGTGCTGGTAAAAGATTAATGAGATAAAGTTGACGCAGTTCAGATCGATTGGTCTGTGTTGGTTTCGTAATGAGATAACGTAACCAAAGGACACTTAATAGCTGGTCATTCTTTACTGTTTGAAAGATCTCTGAGGCCGTTGGTTAAATATGGAAAGTAGCCCGTAGGTAAAATATACAGCTGTAAGAAAAGTTCCATATTGCATGTCTATATCAAAGTATGATGTGAGGCATTTTCTTAAAGGATATTAAAAGTTATCGATCATTTTCCTTTGGCTTGGTTTGATGAAAACTCCTTTGGTTTTGTTTGGAAACTTGCAGAAATGGTTCCAGCTTTATATTTTTACATTACTGTATTTTTTTTTCTTTAACTGAAAAAAAAACTGTTTCTTTCCTCTAAAAGTAAGAAGTGGTGTTTTCACGGCCAAACAAAAGTTTCACACGCATTGAAAGGTTAAACTTTGTGAAGTTATCACCTGACTCATCACACCGCAGTTTCTCACACTTTCACACAGGGGAGTTATTGTTCTTTCTTAAATTTACTGTGATTTAATGATAATAAAGTCACTATGGAGTCAAGTAAAATACTTTGAGGGAATATTACAGGAGACAGAACAAAGGGACAGTCATGTTGTATTTGAGCATAAGAAGAACATTTTTTGCCTTATACTGCAATGATGGGAGCTGAGGCGATGGGAAATGTACCTGCATGTATAGAGGTAAAAGTACACAGATGAAGGGGAAAAAACTGCTGACCAAGAAGAGACAAGCTGTTATCTAGTTGACAGATCAACATGTGTGTCTTTAAATCAGTAAGAGTCATAACGGAAATCCAACAGCAGATCTGCCCACCACACACACACAGTCTGCCTGCATATAAACACAGAGACACTGCAGACATAACAGCAAAGGACAGCAAAGCAGCATTTCACAGTTAAAGTCTCTGCAGGCACGACGACACAATCATGCAGCTGGTGAGTTGGTCTGCTGGTTTTTTCTTACACTCTTAATCATGAGATGGCTTTTTCAAAAAAAGGGCAAATGAAGTAATGTGGCATACCCTGACTTGAAGAAAATGAGAGTGTGGTTTCACATTTGAATCATGCTTTCATAATGCTGGTCTGGAAACTGAGAAGCAAGTGAGAGTAATGCAGAACTTCTGTCACTGAGTTAATTCAGAGTGTTGGAAAAATTCACAGATGAATAACTTAACTGGACTTTCAGCCAAATGAAAACTGGAAACATGAACAAAAAAGGTCTGAAAGTAAATGAAGTGTTTGCTTTTAGACCACTCCTTGCTCTCCTCTCCATCCTCTTTTGGTTTTCTTCTTAGCTGCCGTCTGCTTGTTCTTTGCCTCTGGTGCTCCTTTAGGTGCTGAGGGTTCTGCTGGTGCTCAGCCTGGCCATGTTGTTGCACGCCACCACCACAAAAATCAAGGTTGTGCGGGTGAAGTTGGGTCAGGGAACTGGACTGAAGGGCAGAACAGTAAAAATGGTCCTGGATCCTTCAGTGCAGCCTACGGTCATCAGCACGTCTGACTCAACCACTGCCAACATGTCTCTGTCGCCATGGACGTACCGGTAAGGCCTCGCTGGGGTCTGAGGGCCCTCAATGTTATTTTTAACTTCACCACTAAGCACAGTCGGTGGCAAAAAATGTTCAGTTTTGAACCTTTAAAGCCTTTAAAGACCATATTTTGTTCCTCTCTTTCCAGGGATTCTTATAATGACTCTCGGATGCCCAGTCGGATCTCTCATGCCCAGTGCCTGACCTCCCACTGTCTGAGTCTTCAGGGTGGAGGTGAAGACGCAGCGCTGGAGGCTAAACCCATTCACTACCAGGTCCTGGTCCTCTACAAGTGAGTCAGTGCAGCTAACGATGCAGTTTTTACCTCTGCTTGTGTTACCAGCTGAAGTGGCAGTGCTGCTGTCTGGTGTTAGCCTAACCATGAATGTTCAATGTAAATCTGGAGATTATTTATCCCTTTGAATCCGATGCATTTCCTGTGGAAACATGAGGGTGGGACATTACCAGGACGGGAACCACCCAGTAGTGTTAGCCAAGGGTTTATCATTTAGGAAAACAAGGAAAGTTATGATAAGTGGAAGAGGCAGAATCACTTCATGTTGTTAAAGATCTGTTTGTAGCACCAGACTTGTTTTTTTGTGTAGCTGCCAGTAAAAGATGAGGTAGATACACAGTTCAGGAGAATTTTTTTTCAGACTGGGCTTCCTTTTCAAAATACATGTTAAAAAATATTATGAGGGTTTGACAATCTTCTGTGGTGTCGCAGTCATTTCAATGAACTGAATGGAAACACACTCAATTGAATTAGATGGACTTCAGTTTATTTCCCATAGTCACACCCACCACAGTCCAAATTGATGAAATTTAATTCTATAATGTTGTCATGACATTATCTGTGTTCAGCTATCACTAATTTCCACATTCCACTCCAGAGTCAAGGGATTGAGGCCCAATAAGGAAGGACGCAGGAAGGCCAGGAAGCAAAGCATCTTCCGACTGGGGACAGAGGTGATCACAGTGGGCTGTACCTGTGTGAGGCCCAGTGTCATACCCCAGCAGTAACACACAGGACACCTCTGAGGTTTGCAACTCTTTCAGCAGACTATGTTGTATTTATCACTTTCTAACTTAAGATTCTTTTAAGCAACATTCCAAGTCATTGTTGAATCAAATAACTCAGGTTTAACAGTGAATCTGTATAATTTAAAGAGCTTTTCAACTGTTAGAAGTGTGCAGTGCTAACATGTTACTGGATTGCTCGGCTTGTCAGCCATTAGATCACCATCTTCATCTTGTGTGTCTGAAAGGAATGAAAATGATTTAAATTATATCAACATGCTGATGTTGTTGTTACACTGATAACATCAAAAAGCATCAAAGAGCTGTGTTTCTTTCTTTACTTAATTTTTAAAATGTAGCTTGAACTCAGATGTTATAGTGTCAGCAAACACTGCTGAATGATTTATTGAGTGCAGTTTTATTATCAATAAATCTTATGTCATAGTTTTATTTTTTGAATTATTTTAAATTGTCAGTTTTTCTTAGTCACATGTCTGATTACATATTTAAGCAATTGTAACAGTTTTGAAAAGCGCTGTGTAACGTTTATTATTCTTATTACAAAAGTCCTGAAAGGGCTGTTTAAAATATATACTAGCACAAGCTCAGATTGTGTTTTTGATATATATATTTATATATTTTGTTATATTTTATTTTTCATATGTTTCATGGTTGTTTTAAGTCATATTTTACACAATCAACATTTTTATTTTATTGTAAACAATCTGAAAATGCTTTATTAACGTTTTCTAAACTTAAATGTTTGATCTTACTGTTTTGTAAAAATCTACAAAACTGAAAAAGTGAATCGTATTGAAAAGGATAAAGCTTTTTCATTGGCTAATTTCTTTCTTAAGGGACATTCATGCTGAGAATTTTACATGCAGTCTCTGTTTGGATGGATTATTTAATAAACTTCCTGTAAAAAGTTCCCATGCTGATTCATGCTGCATGCATGTATTATGGTCTAATTATGTATCGAGGATGTGAAAAATGATCTTGTGGAAAACTACTGTGCACAGACCACAATAAATCATGTTTAGTTTCTGTTATTTCTTTGATAATTGTTGTATTTTGCTACAAAAGAACTCTGCTATACTGTCTTAATTTTGCCAGATATTTAGTTTAGCATACAACAGTGTGAACTCCAAATTAATATCCATATTAAATATTTTTTTTAAAAGAGAAAAAAGTAGTTCTCCGAACCACTTTACAGCCCTGAGAGGTTTCTGCAAGTTTTCATTTCTTGGGGGCAAACTACCTCAACCTTCACTAATATGCCTGGATGTAACCAGGGAGGCAAGACTGAGGGCAAAAAAGCCCAAAGTGCTTGTTCAGCTTGTAGCTTGTGAGTATGAGTGAGAAAAGTGTTGACAGAGACTTGAAGAAAATCAATCTGAACCTATGACAGTAAGGTCCCCTGGTAAATAACACTTTTTGTGTGCATATAAAAGTGTATGCAAATCACTGTACTGTCAATAGACAAAGAGCAGGAGCAAAGTGTGAGTTCAGTCAAGCTGTTTTTACTGACCATGCCAAATACATACAATCGATCCAGGCTTGAAGATATACAGCGACACACAGTTACAGCAAGTACAAACCCCATGTTACGACTCCCCTGTTACAGTGCAAATATTTGAGACATTTCAATCAAGTCAGTATGACTCAACAACTCGAGCAAATTTCCTCTTTCTGTTCAGTCTGTTTTAAATTTCCTTGAAAATCATAAACTAACAATCGGAGCACAGTGACACATGCTAAAGCAAAGGGGGACCGCTGCTAAGCCACAACCCCCTCCTCAAACTCATCCTTTCAAACCAAATATGATCAAATTCTGAACTAGTCACTCACCGCTTTGCCTCCTTGTGATGTGATTGTTGTTTATATTCACTGTCCTCCATGTATGCATATGTGCTTTTGAGTTGTGCTTAATGAAACAAGAGTGCAATCAGTGCTCTAAATCTAAGACTCAAATGCATGTCACTGATCTACAACTACGCTAGATAAAGTTTCACAATGAGCCTGGAAGTGTCAGAAATACAGCAGAGAGTCCTCTCTTTTCAAGTATTTTTTTCCCCTTTACTTCCCTGGAGCACTGAAGAAACAAATGCCTGATGCTTCGTTACATATTCATGAGCCATAGTTTTGCACAGGCAGACGTCCCCAGATAGAGCAGACAATCCTAAAAACGGTGCAGCGAAGAGCTGGCATGAGAGCTGAGGACCAAGGGAAATCAAGTTTTATTTTAAATCTGAAACAGAAGCAAAACTTGTGTGTTGTGTTCTGTTTATATGCATCGACTTGGTACATATCTTATAAATCAAAGGCTGAAGGAGGCTGGGACTCAGTTTTGACTTGTATTAGTTGTGACTGACTTGAGCTCCTAAACTACGTCTGTGTGTCTGTTTTTTTTTTCAAGCATTTCACACCGTTTTTCATCCCCTAGGAGGTAAAAACTTAGATTGCAACTTCCCACTCTGAAGTAGATCTGAATTGAAAGAAACTGCCAAATTGGTAACATTCAGTGACAATTTCTTCTTCAATCAGCGGCAAGAAAAACACAGATCAGCTAAAATATCATGCAGGCAATTACGTTTTTCCTGCTTTCTAACTGAAGAAGCTGTAGAAATTAGAAAGCTGTAATTTAAATCTTTACCTCCTGCTGCCTTGATGCAGCTTTTGTTTTCAACAACCACGTTTGCCCCTCTTTTAAAAACTTGAAGTGTTTTCTCGCCGCCCCTCCCCCCTCCCGCTTTCCTTTAGAAAAAAGAGCAGTGTTTCTTTTTTGAATTTCAACATCAAGACCTGGCTAAACTTTGTACAGCTTGTTCAGAATCGTTACAGCATACATCAAATATGAAAACTCGCCTCTTTCCCCTTTGTTCGAGTTGCTTTTGAGTTCTGCTTTGATTTCCTTTTTTATTTTTTTAAACCGACTCGGAAATCTCCCAGTCCTGCTCTTTCTCTCTTTTCTTTCCCAGCGCTGCTCATCTATCGGCAGGCTTCCTCCTTCATCTCCTTGTTCTTCCTCACTTCTTCTGCGTGTTTGTCCTGCCAGACAAACACAGAAACATGGCAACATTACAGTGATTAGCATTCATGAATATATTAGCATTAATGTGGGAGATGCCAGCAGAACAAGGCTGCGGCTCAGCAGCAGTTTGAACAGGGGGGTGATAAAGAGCAGGGAAAACTCTTTTTCACTTGATATAATATTCATGATAACTGATCAGGCTTGTGAACACAGTAAAAATAGAAGTGCAAGCTCAGTTAACGAAACAGAACGCCTGCCTCATTAGCACTCAAAATCTTAACTCTAGAGTCTCAACAAAACCTCTTTTTATTTAAAAGAACAGCCTAAACATGTGTTTTCTCTTTCTTTCTGATTTAGAGGAGAGCAATGCCACTGTCATGTCATGTGAAGTAAATTGAAGCTGTAAAAATGTCAGTTTTTGCTGTTTTATACGTTGCCTAGCTACTGGTTCAAAGAAATAGTACACGTGAAACAACAAAGTGTCAATTTTACACATTTTGTGCTTTGTTGTAAAGGCTGAACAAACAAGAACTTTTTATTACGTGAGCTTCAGATGTGCTGGTTTACGGATTTAGCCAGACTGTTGACTCAGTCTTTATGCAAAACTACGTCAGCTGGCTGGTGGCATACAACTATGACAGTGGTACCCACTCATCTCTTTGTCATGTTGTTCATTTAGAAATAATGACACATAATCCAAAATAACTGTAAGAATTTGAAGTAATAATTTGACGTGTTGGGAAAAATCTCTTGGTTGTTTCTCCAGAGAGCTGGACGCACATTGATACTATTTTTCTGTCTGTTTGCGTAGCCTAGAGAAGTAGCCTTTCTCACCTAAAAAAATCACAAAAACACCTACAAACAACTCTAAAATAACTAACAAAGACATTGCATGTTGTTGTATTCATAGTGAAACGGAGATGTTTTCATAGCCATAAATGGCTTTATACTGCTGTCGGTCTTTATGCAAACAGTAGGTAATTATCTCCTGGCTCCAGCTCCAACCTGCTGCAAAGACTGATAATAAGCATATTGCTTCAAATGTAAAGTATCAAGTTCAGACCCATCAGGAAAAAAACTAACTTTTTTCAATAAAAATGGCTAAATAATATTGCTAAACTCATGCTCAGGATGAACGTGTTTCTTACATAAAAAAAGAAACAAGCTGAACTCCCAAGACCGAGAACGAAATGTAGCTGGAAGAAATATTGGTAATAATGAAACTAAAACCGCAAGAACAGGCATAAGAAAAAATTGCAAAATCTGTTGGTGCAAAACTCCAAAAAAAAGTCTATCTGCGATCTTGCAGATTACATGAAACACCCACTTTTCTACATGATACACTGCCTCAGATCTTGAACTTCAACAGGCAGTTAGAGTGCATGAACCTTTCCAAACTGTGACCGTGTCAGAGTGCATGTCCTGTAGTACTGCACTTTCACATGATACGCCTACTTGAAAAGCTTGATATGTCTGTTTCCTGTGATGCATTTCTTGCTCGTCTGTCCTGGAACAGAAATCCATACCCCTCTGATTTTAAATCCTGTCGTGGAAGTTATTGATACATCGGTATATCTTCAGCTATGTATGATAATGCAAAATAAAAAGATGGATATTAAAAGCCAATGATTGGTGCTTCAGAGGAGATTTTGACATGAATGTCAGGAGAATCTCTGGAGAACCATCTTTCATGCTCTACAAATGTTTAAAACAACAACATCATCGAGATCGTACCTTCTCCTGCAGCCTCTCCAGCATGGCGGCCAGCAGGGCCTCCCTGTTCTCCTTGTTGGCCTCCATCTTTTGCTCGAGCTTCTCCTTGGCGTGCTTGATGAAGTTGTTGTTCTCCTCAAAAGCTTTCTGAATCACCTCCCTCTCGTGCTCTCTCTTCTCCGCAAGGTGCTTCAGCAGCTCAGCCTCCTGACACTAGAGGGAGACAGAGAGCAGAAATGGTAAACCAAAAGACAATCTTGAAACCTGATCACTTGATGTGCACCATTAACAGAGGGTTATGTTAAGGGTTACTGTTATGGTTGGGATACCATTGAGTGGGTTTGTCCTCAGCTGTGTGTTTGACTGCAAACAAACCTTCTCCATGTCTAACAAGATACAGACATCGGTCACACCTCATCGAAGGTAAATGCATTAGAAAAAGATTTAAAATAGGTCAGCATGTAAAAGAAAGTCCTTCACTGAGAGGCACAAAAAATACAAGTAGCAAGTACATACAGTGAGTGTAGGTGTGTTGAGTTAAGTTTATGTTACTTGTCTCCCGGGTGGTGCCTTTCATGATTTTAGGGAGCTACAAGTACCCTCTAAGGAGAAGAAAATAAAATATGCAGTAACTACATTACAGTTGACATAAAATATAAATTAGCTTTTGTTATGGTTCATCTTTGCATTCAACAATTTTTTTTACAAGTAAATAAAAATTGAATTAAAAACTGCATTAAAAAAACAAATAGATAAGGAAACTTTTAAAAGAGTAAATATAGCTAATTTCATTTAAATTGAGCTGAATTAAAGACTAATGTACCATATTAATACCCAAAGTTTTAACAGAGTTGCAAATTCACAGGATTGTGCTGCTGTTGCCACAGTTAAACCTTTACAAGTAAGACAAAAGGAAACCATGTTGTTTGCAATCAGCTGCGCAGTCTGAAATATTCACCAAACTATGCTGCAAAGAAAATAGTACCTTGTGCTGTTTACATGTATTTAAAAGTCTGCAAGTACAATTTCTATACAGACATCAAATAAGCACTGGGCCCTGTGCACAGTGCCATTGATAAGACCATGCTTTGTAAATGCTACAGTATAGGGCAGCCTATTGAATGCTTATTGAGAGACATGAAACTGCTTGCATAATGGGAGTAGAACTCAGGTTACGAGGGTGAAAGCCGGGAATCTTAACGGCTAGACCATATGGAACATGTGCATTATAAGTTGGCAGTGAATCACAGACTCAACCTGTCCTGAAGTGCTGGGCTGACTCAGCAGTAGCCATGATAGTTGAATATACAGAGTCTATCTGGTACTTTTACTCATACTGTACTCTGTAATTGCAATCAAACCCACGAGAAGGAAACTGAACTTGGTGCAAAACTTTCTGGTCATATTTTCATTAACAAAATGTCTTTAAGGCATTTAACAAATAAATGATTTTTGATGGGAACCAATGATGTTGCAGATGTGCTGGGACACTTTTTCTGTGCCTGCTATATGATTTATCTTCTCTCACCTCTCTCCTCTTCCTTTCTCTCCCTCTCTCCACAATCCTCATCGCTTGATGAATATGAGCCATTGTTAGTGTGTCCTTGCATGATTGCCCTTGTGCTTTCACGTCCTTCTTTTCATCTCCTCACCCTCCCTCTCCTTGTGTTTCCTCCCTTCCTTTCCACCAACTCCAACAGTCCTTCCCTCTTTCCTTTCATCCATTTCAACCCTTTTCCCACTAGGTTGATAAATCATGCTACTCACAAAGAGTGTTGACAGATGTTTGACAACGTCTGAACGAGCTTCAAATAGCTAGAGGTTAGGGTTACAATTCAGGGTTAGGGCTTTTTGAGTTGGATTTTTTTGTGTTTACCAAAAAAAGAACAAAAACAAACAAACAAACGACCAAAACAAAACCCATTCTCATCATTTCTCCCCTCACCTTCCGCCTCTCCTCGGCAGCCTCCAGCTTCTTCTGGATCTCCTCCAGGGACGGGTCACGGCGCTGCGGCATGGAGGTATTCAGGTCTGGCACGCCGTCAAAGGACGGAGGCTTGAGGATGACCTCGAAGGCCTGGCCTGATGCCCGCTTGTTCAGCTCAATCACCTCCACATCTTTGATGACGCACCAGCCCAGGTCCACAGCATCTGTGGTGTTGGATTGTGGCCATGTTTAGATTATTTGTTTATAATGACTTTTTAAATGTTACACATCAATACTGTTTGCTGGTGAATTGTGTAGTTTGTGGTTAAACTGCATTCCTTCTGCTTTATTAGATCAAATACCTTCTTTTCTTAGAATGACTTGTTTAAGTCTAAGTTTTAGTTTAATTATTTGTATGGGCTTTACATTGTATAGCACAAAGTGATATACACTGACAGTGTATAGAAACAATGTTAAAACAGAAAATAAAACAATATAGTTAAACAATAACAATAACATAGGCAACATGTAGATACCAATAAGATTAAAAACAGTAATAAAAGAGTGCAATCAATGTAACAACAACAACAACACACACGTACACACACATTCCCACCCCAAAATTGCCTGTATCTTACAATATCACTGCATATTTGTGTGTAAAGGTGGTTTGTTATTACCTTCTGCCTTGTATGTAGGTTTTTCTGCAGTCTGTGGGTTCAGGCAGGCACAGAACAGAGACACCAGGGGGAGCTCTTTGACCTTCTCTTTGTATGCTGAGGACACACACACACACACACACACACACACTGTAATGTTCTGACATTGTGTTGACTCAAGCTAAAAGATGAAAAAGCATTGGAGGACTGGTGATGTAATTCTCCTTTACAGTAGCAGTGATTAGTCATTCTCATTATGTTATTACAACAGTCATAATAATGGCAGGATACGCGTATCAGACAAACAAAACACACTTTTGTAATTGTTCCCCACCATAAAAGCATAGCTGTACATATGTACTGAGGAAAGGGGAGCTGTGAGGTGGGTGACTTTCTGCTGTGGATCTATTTACCTGCCAGAGTCATCTTCTCACAGTGTGTGTTACTCTCCAGAGATGCTGAAGATCCTTCTCTGTCTGACAGGGAGAGACATTAAAGAACAGAGAGGAAGGTTTGAATGAAGCAGCTTCAGAGGTCATATGATGAATATGAGAAGCTGTGGCTAAAGAGAGAATTAGCAAGAGCCCGAGCTGCAGAGCACTTGTGCAGGCACCGCCCACTAAGGTTTTATTCGACCAATGAGAGAACAGCTCTGTCCTCAGGAATAAATATAGGCCAAAATAGAAGGTGACTCTTGCCAAGGATAGTTAAAATCCCTAGGCATGCTGGGAAAATCAACCAGGGAAGTTAGCATGATTGAATATGCAAAAACATCTTTGTTGCACAAAAACAAAAATAACATTTTGACCCAAGGACCTCATCAGACAGCAACATTCTGTTCACATGTGAACAAAATGGCCCTTTCATCCTTTAATAAGAGATTTCAACAAACAATGTTGACACATAAGTACTTCAAAATTGCATTCTTATTTACCCTTAAATACTTATATTGTTGTATATCACTGATCAATGTTTATTTTTACATCAATGATTTTGTTTCCCAAATCAAAATAACTGCACAACTCCACACATGTTTAGTTTAAAGACAAATGCGTGTCTTGATGTGTTTTTTCCAAAAATATACAATAATCATCTCATAAAAAACTCTACATTAATTTAAGGAAGGTTGCAGTCTCATCACTTCACACAGATCTGATGTTTTTGTTTGCAACAACTTTTAGTGCTGCCAGTGGAGCTGAAGCTTCAGTGAGATGCTGAAGTCCAAATCTACGCCTACACAGATATTTTCTGAAACAGTGTTTTTTCCAGTTTTATTCTCAAAAAATCCTGTCGGCATAAGCGCTGTTTTAAATAAATCTCTGTCAAATGAAAACTCAAAAACAGAATTTAAATGCTGTCACAAGTGCACACAACCAACAAGCAGCAACATGAGCTGAACTCTAGAGCAATCTTGGTCAATCAAAAGCATGAAATATGGCTTTTAGAAAAAGACTATAACTAGAGGTTTGACTGATCCTTTGCTGAAACCTGCCATGTTTGAACACATTTTGCTACATGTTTTTGCCGTGTGGACCAACTGTCCCACCTCTGTTAAGAGTGAGGACTTTTTGGAAAATATTTGGACCTTTTTTAAAGTCATTTTTTGAGCTAAAGGTGTGCAACTGTTGTGCAAATAAAAAATGTGAATAAAAAATCATGTATGCAATTCACTTACTGAAAAGTCTATTGTAACTGTTTGTGGTTTTAGGTTTCCACATGACAACTGTGCAAAATGCATTTTGGACCATGATAATTTATCAACCCTCCTGTGATGGCAGCAAATCATGCTTGTATGGACACACCTTGAACTCAATTTCAACATTTTTCCCTAGAGCATGTTTTTGAGAGGAAAAAAATGTGGCAGAGGGAAATTTGGGGTAGAGGGGAATTTGTTTTTTTTTTTCTCTTCCCAGCCGTTTGTGTTGCAGTGAATCACAGCTGTGGCACGAGCAGGAGAAGCTGCTGTAAATCTTTGAAAAGATGCAAGAAAGGAAAGGGAAGGTATAAATAACAAAGCGAGGCATTACCCATGACACCATCCTGTTTCACCACCTGCTCAAAATGTACTTGAAACCTTGAAACAGTGCTGTGAAGCAGTGCATGTTGTGATTAGAGAGAACAAGACTCACTGATATTGACTGTGGCCTGTTAATATATTAAATAACACTCACTGATATACAGAGGAGGGACTTCAATTCAAGAATAATTCATTTGCATTCCGAGAAAATTAAACAGTGATTAAAATAAATTGAACCACAATGAAAGAGGCAGCAATGTTGCAAACTGTCTCGCCAGACCTTCCACCATGTTCCATCACTCTGTCCGGTTCTCTATCAGTTCAGATCAAGTTCTTTACCACCTATTTCACTAGATGCCACAGTATGGATACATGGTTTTGTAAGTAACTGAAATTCACTGTAAGCAACAAGCTGAAGAGGTGTTGATGTTTAACCCTTAGAGAACGCCAGGCTGTGAGCCTTGGTTCTGTCCTTTATGCTAAGCTAGGCTAATCACTGAGCCAAGAAAGTAGCAGGGGGGGACTGGGATCATCTTTCACATCCTAATTTGCAAAAAATGACAAAAAACAAGTAAGAACCATGAAACTCATTACACATTCAGTCTTAGATGATCTCTCTCTGCCTGCCAAAGGGTAAGCTGTAAAAAACCTTAAGGAGTATCATTTTAAAGTATGAAAGTATTTTTTTTTTATTTTTTCTCATAATATTCTAACCTGTTATGTTTGTAATTTCAAATTGGTCTAATTTCTGTTGACTAAGATTGGATTTCTCTGTAAAATGTTAGCTTTTTAAAAAAAACATCATCCAGTAGGGTAGCTTGTTAAATGGCTGGCACATTTTGGGGCAATTGTGTAAAGACTGCATTTGATAAGATTTAAAATGGTTTGGCTACGTAAGATTTTTTTTTTTTTTAATAAGGAAATGGGGACCTAGGTTCAATTTGTGCCATCAGTTCTCTTCTCATTCTATTTAAATCTTCAATATATATAAACAGAACTGTCTTAACCTTAATAATGAACATATTGGCTTAAAGTCAACATATTTCAGCCTATTATTTTTGTTCTACAGTAGTAGTCTTGTATTTAAATTGAGATTCAACATCTGAATGGAATTGTTTAATTTCTACCAGTTTTAAACAAGTAGGCATTTGTAGCAAATCAAACTGCACCAATTAGAAACAAGACAGAACCTTAAAAATCTGCAAATGCCCTGCAGTGATTCTACTCTGGCCAACACATTCTCACTCCCAGCTCATCACACTTAGTCAGAACCCCCTTTGTGTCACTTTGTATGCACTGCATACTCCTTTAGCATCTGTGTGTGACGTGCACATTCTTTCTGCCAAATTAGATCTAACATTTTGAAACAGTCACAGTTTGGTTGGGTTTAGGCCACCAAACTTCTTGAAAGTTTTTTTTTGCATGTTGGGTGGAGCAAATGTTAACACAGATGGGCTTCATTGGTATAGGAAAAGAAATAGTTTTAATATTTGTATATTCGTAAAATTATACATCCTTTTTAATTAAACTGGAATTTATTTTTATGGATAATAAATTGTTTTAACCATATTAGTTTCTATCCACCTAACTTGTCTGTATTTTTATCTGCAGTCTTTGAGGACTTGAAATGTCTATAGAGAAGTGAGCTCCACAGAGAAAGAGGAGTGTGCTAATGAAAGAACCTATGACACAGTGAGAGAGAGACGTCTCCTCAAAGTGTAGAGCACATGCTCACTTGAACAGGATCCCACTGGGACATACACACACAAGGTCACACACTTTTGCATATGTAGACACACAGAATATATGTGTGCGTGCGTATGTGTTTGTGTTTGTGTGTGCTGTGTGTGTACACATACCTTGAAATGCATGGA
>JAPZDY010000010.1:3785435-3797190 GCA_029783645.1 Ctenochaetus hawaiiensis
ATAATCATGCAACATATGCAGTGCTTTGTTACACTGTTGGAATACACACACACACACACACACACACGCACGCAGGTGCTTCACATCTCATGAAACCACCCTGGTTGCAGATCAATGCACTGCCTACTGCAGAACAGTGCTCCATGGTGTGTGTCAATACAGAGGGAGAGAGAGAGAAAGGTCTTTATATTCACTTTTGTGTCATGTTGACAGGAAATGACTGAACCAAGTTTTTAATTCTGCTACCTCATGACAGGCTTTCATGAAATTTTTGACCCAGAAGATCATCATCCACCATGTCTGCTTAAGGTAATATTTTATATTTGTGGTGGCTGAGAGCTGGACAAGAAAAAACTGAGACTGCTGTCATGTCTTTATGCTTAAATATAATGCTACATCCAGTTGTTTTTTTAAGCTCACCCTAGCATACAGTCTGGAACAGATAGCCCGGTTCTGTCCAAAAGCAACTAAATCTGCCAATCAGCATCTTTAAAGCTCTTTATATAACTTGTTATTTCTGTTTGTCTGGAAAACAACAAAAGTGAATTGAGGAATATTTGTTTTTAAAAATGGATTTTTATATATAACATATAGATGTAACAATAGATGTAAACATCTTTCAGACTAAACTTACATAGTTTTTAATCAAGTGCATCCTAACTGTAAGACTTATTTTGAAAAAGTGACCCAGAACTCAGTCCATCATCTCTAATGAATTACAAACATAAACAAATACCATGATAAGGAAAAGTCTCACAAGGGAGTTAATGAAACATCAAGATTGTTCCACTTTTCCTGTAGATTTTCTTTTGTCAGTGGCAGCACTTATTTCGCTGGTGCAGGTATCAAGTTTTCTGAAAATAGATATCTCATTGTTATTTTTTTTTTCATACACAGTAGGCCTTAAAAGCATCGATACTCTTAATGTTCTAGATGAACAGGTTTTCCAAGAAGTCAAGAAGAAAAAAACATTTTTTTAAATCTTATTAACTCTGTTTCTATGGACACAGTATTTCATCCGCTGCTTCTGCACATTTTTCATATTATAGTATGAATAATAAACAGAAAATTATATTCAATTTAAAATCATCTTCAACACCATCTAATGATGTTTGCACACATCTGTTTATTTCTGATAATATTCTGTGTGTAATATTTAGATTTCTTAAGGGAGGAGCAGAGTGAACTTCCTGTAGAGCAGACTCTGCCCTAAACATCAACATTTGTCAAATTCAGCCCATAAAATCCACCTTTATCTGACAGTTATGAGCCATTCTGGCCCAGCCGGATGGTTTTACAGGTTTTACAGAGATTACTTTTGTAAACTGTCAGGTTCCTTTGCTTTCTTACCCGATATCTGCCCTGAAAAAGGCACTTTACATACAAAAATAAACACTGTACAGCTAAAGGTGAAATTCACACTAAAGACAAGATGCATTTGCAGGTTTAAAAATAGTCAAAAATATTAGACAAAAAGTAACTTTTGAAATCATTTGTCATAATTTTTCTTTTAGCTGTACCCTCCCATGTCTTCTTTCTTTCTCTCTGATACACACTCTATACATACACCCATCTTTTCGCCACATAAACATGTAAAAACCCCCTCATTTTCCTCTCCTACACTCCATCTCCTTCCTAATGGCAGACACAAAGCTGCACTTGCACATATGGAGGATCAATAATAAATGACACAGGTTACACACACCATACAGTTTGTGGGTACACCGAGTTCTCTGCCTCTCTTGTTTCCTCCTTCTGCTGTCAGCAGGAACCACTGCATCATCACTCTCCTCACCCTCGCCCCATAACACCCTGCCATCACACTCCCTCACAAACACACACGCACAGAGGCAACCATCATTTAAAACTTAACCTAGAGCATCCAAACTAACACGAGAGAAATGCAGATGTGTGCAGCTGTGTGTTTTGTGGTGCAGACTTACCCGCCCTCTGTCCCTGTCTTCTCTGCTGCTGCTGCTGATGATGGACCGGTGACTACGGTTACCCCCGTCTGGCTGCGCGGACACAGGCGCCGGGCAACAGCATCAGCAACAGCATCAATGCTGCCTCCATGACATCACCTTGGAGACGTCTTATTGGTCTGAGACACTGTCAGCATCCAGGCCTCCCAGCCAATAAGAGGAGAGAGGGAGGATGGGGGGAGGGTCGCTAGCCCTTTGTGTTGTACTGCAGGGTGGGTGGTAGATTCACCGTTTTTTTATTTGGTGGTGGTGTGTGTTTGTGTGTGTGTGTGTGTGTGTGTGTGTGTGTGTGTGTGTGTGTGTGTGTGTGTGCGGGTGTTTGCATGTGCGTGTTTATGTTTGTGTGTGCCCGTCTGTGTATTTGTATGAGTATTATACGTTGGGGAAAGTTGAGTGATGTGCGAAACTGTGAATATTGGCAGTCTATGTGAGTGTGTACACGTGAGAGAGAGAGTGTGTGTGTGTGTGTGTTTGAGTGTGCATCACAGCAGGGGGCCCGACTAGGAAGCACGCAGGGCTCTAAATTATTTAGATCCCAACTGTAAATACAAGAACAAGTAAAAACCGTTTGCAGTGTGAAGCACATGCAGTTCTTCATATTGAATATCTACTACTGTCAGAACTACAAATACTGTTTCTGCAGTACTTATGAAGGCACTTTGCAACTCCTCCTCCTACTACACTACTATTATTACCACCATAATAAACCTTCTATTCATACTCATTACTATAAGATTATCAGAGTTGCAGAACATCAAATTTGAATGTGTACAGCCAAAGTTTTCATGTTGCACATATTATTAAAGTAAAAGCAACCTGACAAACTAAGCATCACTGTTTTTTCTTAAAAAATAAAATTCATTCCAATCCAATCCAAGCCAAATCCAAATTCAAATTCAAATTAATTTAGCCATATGCACCATGTATTCTTAATTTGAATTTGTTGGTGCATATTCTCATTTACCCAAAACAGTTACAGTTAGAGTTACAGTCTTGGGGCTGTTAGGGGTCCTGGAGGTTTGTGCCCTCTTGGGTCATTTCTCACTTTGGTATTCCAACTTTACTTAAAGACAAAACAGAATATGTCTGTTTAAGAAGTCTAAGAGAGTTCAAACATGTTGTCTTACTTTGCTTTGCATGCCCTTTCCTGACGGGAACTAATGCAAGTCAGACTCTTGGCATCTATTATGATCTTCTGTTAGGCATCGACCATCAAAACTCTAAAAATATAGTGTTGACTTCTTTGCACAAGACAGGAGACAGAAACAGTTGGAGACCAGCTGGTGGAAAAGGTGGAGCTTTTTTAGAGACTTGTATCTCCCTCATGAGTTGGTGGAGAAAAAAAATGGAGTTTAAAGACAGATTATTGGACTTCTATTCGTCAGGTAACCAGAGACACATCTTAAAATCAGTGCTAATGTTTTGTATCTGCTGGATGAGTAAATAAAGATCTGTTTGCTAACATGTTTAGTGCTGCACTGTCTCCTTTAATCACTGGTGTTTGCATGTAGATAGCAAGCTGCCATGGAAAATGACAGGTAGCCAGTTACCATTTAACTAAGGTATGCTTCTCTTCACTTTCAAACAGGGAGGGGACTGTTCCCATGATGCAGCCCTGATGCTGCATGCAGTAGAGCTGGCTCTTTTTCATTTTTAGTCCCTGTCTCTTGGGGAGTGAGTGCACACCCCTGCTGTTGCTCAGAGCTTTTGCAGCAGTGAATGTAATATATCCATTACAATTATAACTTATACGATTTTTACTTCTGCTACTGGTTGTAACAACACTGGTATTAATGCTGCTATGCCACTACATATTGATTTATCCTTTTTTCAATATGTTGCTAATGTATTAAAATAATGATCTAAAATGCTGAAATGATGGGCTAAAATGACAGATGAGGAGGACGGAGGACAAACCATGAGGAATGGTTAGGTGGTGTGGCTGTTGCCACCCTTTGATCCTGTATTCAGCTCACACAACTAACATGATGTCACCACGCTGTTAACAGGCACGCGAGATGAAAGAGCTCACACTGGAGGAGAGAGAGTGATGATCATGAGGTCACCTAAGGGTGGGTCCTGTTGTCTCTGTCTCCTCTCCTCCCCTCTCTCCTCTTCTCTCTTATCATCTCCTCTTTTCTCTCATCTGCTCCACTCTCCTCTCCCTTCTCTCTCCCTTCTCTCTCCTCTCCTCCCCTTTTCTCTCCTCCTCTCCTCTCCTCCCTTCTCTTCTCCCCTTCTCTCCTCCTTAGCAGCCACCACTGACGGTAAACGCATGTGTGACATTAAACATCACACACATCCTGGAAATGAGATCACCAGGGAGAGAGAGAGAGAGAGAGAGAGAAAAGAAAAAAAGGACGAGTGAGAAAAGGAGGAGGAGGAGGAGGAGGAGGGAGTGAGGAAAATAAGGAGGAGGAAAGATCAAACAGATTATTTCAGTGATTCTGGGAGAACAAAGATAAGAGGGAAGACTAGAGCAGAGGAAAAATAGGGAGGGATGTCCAAGTGAAACAGGGAGAGCATACTGGGAACACCCATGGGAGAAGTTGAGATCTGTAAAATAAAAAAAAAACCCTCTGGGGATGGAGGATGAAGAATCACAGATTTTACAGAACATGAAAGTAACTGAGCAGTGGGATGTGGAAGACAAATGGACAAAAAACAGGCGTCTGTGTCTACAAGGAATGCATCCAAAATCTCTGCAACCCTTCAATGCTGAGGAAAGAAACAGATTTTGATGCATAGATATGAATAATTGTCTAGAGAACAGATGCAGATAAGCTGATGGCCTGGTTAGATTTTTTCCTTATAATTAATTTGAACATGTTAAAAAGGGTTTTCAAAAGTATTTTTTGGGGGATTTTAGATTCCTGTTTTTAAAACAGAATCACTGATGCACATGAAGCTTTTACAGCTCTTTGGCATGCTCAGTGAAAAGTAATATAGCCTTAGAGCACTTAAGTGCACACACACACAAATAAATACAAACACACACACACACACACACACACACTTGGACATGCCCTTCCCACCTTTTTTCACTGCAAGCCCTCGTGGCCTGTAAAAACATAAACAGCTACAGTAGCTTAGCGGCAGCCCTGATCTAGAGTCTGACATCATCTCTCAGTGTTTCAGGATGAGATCATCCCATCAAACTACCAGCCTTACTCACTCTTCTCAAAGTTCATGTGTGTGTACGTGTGTGTGTGTGTGTAAAATGGATTGTGAATAAGTTTTCTGAATAGAAGCGAGCATAGATTCGGTGTGCACGTGTCTGTGCTTATGCAGGTGTCCACCGCAGGGCAATTAGATTAGGGGTAAAAGACTTTACAGAGCGATCTAATTGAAGTTGAAGGGCTTTTACTAGCATTGATTTTGACAGTGAAGGTCTGATGTCAAAGGGAAGCAAAGCAAGTACACCCACCTCTACAGCAAGTGAAGAGTAATCCCACTTCCCCCGAACAATAGAGGAGTTTGGTTTGGATTCTGCTTAGCTGAGCTAAAACTGGACTAAATGGTTTAAGCCTCCTATAAACAACAACTGCAGAATTTATTCTGCATCAATGCTACATCAACTGCAAATGTGCAAGGAGGCACATAATCACCATGTTAAGCTCCATCATGTTTTTTGGAATTCATATTATTTGGTCATAAAATGCATGCTCCCACACTGATTTTTTCGTCATTAGGATAATTATAATAATGCAAAGTTGTCTTGACCTCCTTTACTGTGCAGACTTCAGCTTCTGCTTGTTACTCTCGTTAAAGGACAGCCTGTCTGGAACAGTTCGTTACCATGGGAACAGGGAACTGACAAGTACATTGAGAGAGAAATCGTCGAATGCCAGTGAAACTGTGTCTGCGTTTGTGTGTGTGTGTGCACAGTCTTGAGTATGAGGGTCTAAAGGCGTTTTCTGCGTTTGGATGGATGATTGAAACATCGCTTGTCATGCGTTCAATTGGTCTACAGAGGCGACTGGCTGAAAGTCATCTGTAGATGATAGATAGTTGAGTGCTGGTTTCAGATGTGCTCTGGTGAAAAAACAACATTAAATAACTGTGTCTTTATGCTTGTATCACAGTAAATTTTCATACTTGGAGGGGATGTGTCAAAGGAGAGGCTGTTGCAGTTATTCCAAATTCTACAGTAGACAGTATTCATCTTCTGTAGATACTCAACTGGATGCAGGTTTTCCTTATCTTACATATAATTTAGCTAACATGCTTTGGTGATAGTTTCACACACCTTGTCCACACTGAGCACATTTATCAAGGAAGACCAGTCTTACAGCGTCATTTATACAATCAATCAGTAATTTCAAATAATGTCTAAAAGGTGATTTATTGTTTTCCTTGGGTTAAAAGTGGAAATTTAAAAAACATGCACTTTAGTCTGAAGGGGGAACATACTAGGATTTATTTAGAGTCTAACCTACTAGATAATGTGGTTAAGGGTTTTGGCTTTTATCAGCCAAAATTGGCCTTGACATTCTGCAATCTTCAGTAGGTTGGAGCCAGGCCTGTTCACTGCTGCCTGTAACCTGGAGGTCACATGGCACACAGTCAGGGATGTATCCTCATGACAGATGGCAAGGGTGAATTTTACACATTTCTGAATGGACGAGGGCACTCATTTTTAGCTATCAGTCTAAGGAGTTAAATATCCTAACATACATGATGGACTGAAAAAAACAGAACAGCCAAGTTTTCAAAGAGTTGCAGAAAAATTGGATTGATTTAAGCAGTTCTTGTTTTCTGAGACAATGACAAAGATCATTTAAATCTCATCTTTGGTCTAATCAAACTGTAACTATAGCTCCATTGCAACTGTGCATGCAAACCCATGAGTGTGTCCTGTAAATAACACACTTAACCAAAACACCAGCTCTTTTAAATTATATCAAATAATGTGATGAGGAAAAATAGGCTTTGTTTTTATGTTATGACTGAGAAACTGTATTTATGACTCACGATGTGTATAGTTTCTGAAGTTTTAATGTTTTGAAGTAAATGTTCCATCGTGCCCATCTTGCTACACAAATACCTTTAGGGCCAGTGAAGTTTTCCATAAATGTACAAACAGCGATCCAGCAGCACAAAAAAAAACACCCCATAAACTTTTTTATTGACTACTGTTAAAAGTAATTCAGTCTCATATTCACTCTTTAAAGTTATTTTCCAAGAACCAAAGGCTGCCAGTGGGGAAATATAAGTCAGCCTGCTTCCTGTGCAGTCCCCCATGGCTCTGCACGGGGCCACAGCAGCTGAAAACTTCACTGTGTTCTGGTTGAGAATGAACAGCTGCGATTTTTTGATTAACATATCACAGTACTGAAGTAAAAATATGAAGACACTGATGGAGTTGAAACAAAGACAGCGGGCTGTCTGTCATGAGGAGTTCAGTTACACAAAGTAATTCATCATGGCAAACACTGCAGCCTTAGTTTTAGACACTCTGTAATGTTTGTCAGATGAAAGGCGTCATTTCCCTTCATAAACTCATAGTTTATCTAGTGGTGGCGCCATCTTGTGGCCAATTACAGTCATGAGTCTTAAGTTCTGAAATAGCAACAGGACACACTTTTAAGCTTTAACACACAGAGGAATTAAAGCAGGGATTTATAACTACTCCCAGTTGTTTTGTACACACCTGACCTTTAGTGGGGTCTTCTTCCATAGATCCTCTTTGTTTCCTCTTTCTCTGCACTTTTAGCAGCAATTCTTCAAAATCCTCAGGGTGCAGGGAGTCTTGAGGTCAACAGTGAGGTTTTCCAGGTATCTTTTATAATTTGTGTGTGTGCGCTGTGAAGTTTTTATTGGATTACTATTCTCTTTGTGCAGTGCTCATACCATAATAGGGGAAATGTGTGTGTGTGTGTGTGTGAGTGTGTGTGCTTGTGTGTATGTGTGAGCATGAGTATACAAAAAATGCAGCAGAGGGTCAGAGGTGTAGAACGAGAGCTTTCCTGTGATGGGATGGGATGACAGTTATGGCTCTCCTGTGTGATGGGCGTGATGGATGGGTCAGCGAGGATGAGACATTTCTCAGACACAATGTTGATTAAATGGTTTTCTGCGACCGTCACTGGGGACAGACGGGCATATTTGATGCGTCTTTAACCTACCTATTAAGAAATGAAGAAAGACAGTAAAGTACCGCTCCCTTTGTGATGTTTGTTGATGAATATTAGCCTGCTGCTCTCACTGAAGCCTGACTAATGCTGCTGCTGCATGTGCAAATTATTCTCATGTGGAGAGGCAGAGGAGACAGAGCTGATTTCATGGTGAATGAAGCCATAACTGTCTGTCACTCTAACACAGGTGATGTGTCTACATTTGTGGAGAGAGGGAGAAACATGCAGAAGCATAGAAAAAATGAATAATCATCTTCAAGGAGCTTTTAGTCCAGAATGTCTTATTAGAGTAAGATGAGTGCATTTACAGATATCAATCACTTTTCACGCAACTCTGGCTTCAACAATGGGGTCAGATTTTAGCCGACAAGAAAATGATCAAATAAATGTAGTACATCATACATACATGTCTCTCATGTCTCATGTCTCTATGCTTTTAGTTTTTTGTATCTTATCCTAAATAAATTCTTTTTTTTCTTTGGGAATCGTGAAAATCTGTGTTCAACATTAAGGTGTTTTTTATAGTCAACTTCACATTAAACTGATCTTATTCCAGCTGTTTCTTTGTCAGTGTATGTACACTATTTATTTCCTTGTTTAACAACTCACAAAATTTTACAAGAGGATCAGAGCATTCAACATTAAATCCAGGAAAAATACATTATGAAAAAAATGACCTGAAATAAAAGTCTCATTCAGAAAAATGTTATTGTGAAATTTTGTTGTTGCTATGACTACGATGAGTTTTGAAAAGGTCAAACAAATAAAAATACTTATAATTTAAAAAAGCTACAATTAAAATTTATTAGTGTGAAAAAAAGTAAAATTAAATAATGATGAGCTGAGTTATAAAGATTTCTTAAATTATTTCACAATTTATTAATTTATTTACATATGTAACTGTATAACATAACATCTTAGCACAAATTACTGCAGGCTAAAACTCCTATTTAGAGTTCAAATTAGTATTGTTTACTGCATTTATAGAGATGCTGTCAGTCTAATCTTTGATAAGGATGCGCAAGAATATTTGTCATGGAAATGAATGTTGACCAAGAAACCAAGAAAGTTCCTGTTTTTGGTTAAAAAAAAACTTTACCACCAGGGTGAAAATCAGACATACTAACTGCAAGACCATATATGATCTGTACATTATAAACACAGGGTTATATGTTGACCCATTATGACTACAGGTGGTTTTGACCACATTTTTTGGCCATTTGTGCTAAATGTTATATATAACACCTTAAACACAACTGAAAGGTATGAACTACTATTTTATTGTTTATTTATCTAATATTAAAACCCCTCCAAAATGTCACTCTATGTCCATTTTAACTAAATACCAGTTTATTTTTTTTTAATTAACTGTTGTAAAATGAAAACTTTGTGAAGTGACACTGCTGCAGTAAAGTCCGTCCTGTCTCCACCTGTTTTTCTAAAATAAACTGGACTATTATGGCCGTGGTGCTCTGTCACCCTCTGGTGCCTATAAAACAGATGAGTCCATTTTCCACCAGCCACAGCTGACTTCATCATGGATGCAATGACCTGAGTTTCCTCACTGCAGTTACAGAATCCACTGCAGGAAAATATTCGCTGATGTAACAGTGATTACCCACAATGACCATATCATTACAGGGATACTAGACATTTAAACAGGAAACGTTGTGACTATGCAGTATCATGCTGATCTGTTAGAATATATGGTGTTTTCTGGAAAAAGAAATACTCCAGTGATGCATAAATGTGTTGTAGTATTTAAAATGTGCTGATGCATAGAACCACTCCACTGAAACAGTAAACATAAAAACTCGTTTAAATTAACAAGAAACTGTGAAAACAGTTCCAGTAAGAGGCACCAATGAATGATGGATAGCATAGTAGAAATATACAGCCATTTTTAGCTAATAATGCTGCCCTTGTGTGTTTTATTACAGAATGTAAAAATCAAATTATCTCACGTCTTTCAGCCTTTTCCAAGTGCTTTTGGTTTATCAGAAGGGAAATGGAAAAAATAATTGTGGCAACCAGCAGATAATCAGATCCAAACATGACTTGTTAAATTAAATCAAACTAAGTGCTCTCCACTTTGGTGTACCCACAAGTTGTACTCACATGAAACGATTAAGGGGCCACTGCTTTGGAGAGCTGTTTTCAATTTAAAAATGTTGTGCTGTGCATGAGAGTATGAGGGAGCTGACCTACTTACCTTTGCATTGCACCACCATCACATCCATATGGACACCATATGGATTCAAGCTCTTTTATGTATTCACAAATACATCATATCTAATGGTCTCATTGGCCAAGGACGCAGAGCAGGTCAAATCTATTTATATCCTACCAGATGTGTATTCTCCTCCTTTTACTCCTGTTACTCATAAAATGAACCACCTGAAATATGTTCTTAAAGGAGAAAATAATGTTTAAATTTTAAGTTATACTTTGGTGCAACAGATGGAATGAGTTGCTTCAGTGCAAACAGACAAAATATGCATGTGCAATTCAAAGCCTCCCAAATGTGTTGAGATAAACTCGGAGACCACATGGAGTCTCCAGCAGGAGCTCCTCCGTCCCGTCTGCACAGGTTCCCAGAGCAACCAGTAGGTCATGACCCCTCACTGGCTTCCCCACTTTCCAACACCGCCAATTGTTCCATAGAAAAAAAGCTCTGACCTGGTCCTTCCTCAAAAACTAACAATGCCAAATAATGACACTAACACAATGTAATGTAATGATGTAATGATGGCTAGATGCTAACTTTCTTAGCTGTTTAGTGCTAGGAATGTAATGAACAGTGGGTTTATCACAGCTTTAAAACTGAAAACTGCAGCTGCATGTGGGGAAACAATACCCAACCATGAGACTAAAGTTGTAACCTGAAAACTAAACAATGAGCTGAAAGACACTAAAATCTTTTGTGAAACTGAGAGGAACTAGAGAGGATAAATCTCTGTGGTTTAATCACTATATGGGTGGTTCTATTTACATTGTAAATAGCAGTTTAACTCATCATTAATTTAAAAAGTTTAAAAAAGTATAATTATAATAAAACAACACACTATCTCACCTTACTGACCTGCTTTGGTCAGTGGTGCTGACTGATCTGTGCCATCAACACTCCCGTCAAATCTGTGAGTTTATGTTTGTTTTAGGATAACTACATGTGTATTGAAGGCTTATCAATGAGGCTCATCAGTTAGAAGAACATGACTTCAGTGTTTCTTTCTGTGTTTGTGTGTCTGGTGAGGAACTCAAGTGGTCTGATGTGTTGGTGATGTCTTTTGAAAGACGCACAGTGAGCTGAATGCTGAAAGGGTGATGGACACACACCTCCCCGCTGAGATTGCAACACTTATCTTTGCTCTCCTCCCTTCTTCTGAGAGACAGCTGACCAGGACGAGTGACCTTTGAGCAGCAGGGAAGAGAAAGAAGGACAAAAGGCATAAAGACATTAAGAGAGGGTAAGAAAGGCAGAATGGTTGAAAGACAGGGAAAGAGGAGAAGATTAAGAAAACAATGGATGACAGAAAGAGAACCAGAAAAGATATGAGTGACACACACACACACACACACACACACACCTACACACACACACACACACACACACACACACACACACACACACACACA
>JAPZDY010000010.1:3823265-3835588 GCA_029783645.1 Ctenochaetus hawaiiensis
AAGTGTGGCGGGAGTGCGTGACAAAAGACCAAAAAGCGTGACTGTCACGCTCAATGCGTGAGACTTGAGAGCCCTGAGAAAATGATTCAAAGCTAGTCAGCACCACATATCTCCATGTTTGTTTTGTCAAAATATACAATTATTAGCATTGTTTCAAAGTAGAGCTTGGTGTGTGCCTTACATACACTACATAGCGTGCTACGTAAGCTACGTAGCAACGTTACGTTTGTTGCAACAGAAATGCTGATATTAGCAGGCTAACTAGGCTAATCATCAGCACGGACCTGTCCAACAGAAGAACGGGCAAACTCCAGATTTACTTTAGTTTATGAACAACTTCGGTCTGCTTTGTGTTTCTCCTATTCATATTTACACTTCTTCACTGCTGTGTCCTATCTGTTATCTCTGCTACATGGCTGGTCACGACTTTTTCATAAAGTCCTTTGAGCTGCTATTGGCTGAGGGGGGCTGCACCACTCTTTCATTTTAACCTTAGTATGATGACATTTGGTTTATTACTTTCTTCCAACAAGGAAATCATTTAAAAACATAGAGGGGAAGGAGAACAATAGCAGCTTATTTGCAATATAGTGCACTAGATTTACTGTTCTGGTAACAATACCACAGTGTAATCACATGTTTTCGATGCTTAAGTTATTGTTGTTTGACTTTACACCTGTTAGCGATGGTGCAAAACAATGTTGTAGGTTTGATCTTCCAAAACCTCTGAGAAATTCTCCCCAGTTTCAAGGAAATAATGAAGTATTTTACATATCTGGAGCCATGAGTGTGTGAAGAGGGGAGTGATTTCAGACACAGTGGTCCTATTGGCACAACAACACATGAAAGTCTGCAGTGTACGGGGATTTCTGGGAATTTTGTATTACTACACCTTTATTCAATCAAAGTATTATTCTTCCTAAGTGGGTGATTTCCACTGTACTACATTGCAGAAACTCTTATTATAGGATCATGTTCCTCTTTCATGGTAAAGGGAAATTGAAAATGAGTAAGTGGGGAAAAATAGCTTCAAAAAGTCCCCAACACTATCTGTCAGCAGTCTCTATGATAAAGAAATATGTTGTGCCCTAAGCAGCACTGAGAGTTAAATGAACTTTGTTTTTATTTCAAATGTGCAGCAGATAAGCTGGTGACACCTGTCTCTCAATGACACGACAAGGCTGCTAATGCTCTTAAATTCTAAGTGGTGCTAATTTCCACAGCTGATTCTGGAGACTTTGCAGGTTGATCTTGGCGAGCTTAGTTTTAGAGGAGGAAGCAATTCAGGGGAGGAATTTTGCTGTAATTTAACAGCGTGTGACTGTGTCTGTGTGTATCCAGATTAATCACTTTTATTAATATTGATGGTTAAAAAGGGGAAATGTGAGTAATAACTTGGGCATTCTTACAAGAAGGTCGTCCCCCTTCCCAGCCTTCGTTCTTTCAGCTCACCCCCATTAAAGCTCTTATATCTGGTTTATGTCACGGATCATGTGATTCGTGAGGCCTCTCGTTCATTCTCAGTCTTATCACTCAAACCGCAGCCTGGCCAGTTTCTCACACTAGCCACATTTCATCTGGAAGGTGCAGTAGCCAGTTTGCAGCCTGTAGCTACAGTTAATGAGCCACAAGTCTCTTGGAAGAAATTCAGTGGGCCTCACATCACCAAACGGAGGTCACCACTTCCCAATCTGCTTTTTTTTATATTCCAGCTTTTCTTTGACAAGCATTTTAATGCATTGTTTTGCCTGGAACCAAAAAGTTCAGAGGTCTGTGTGCTGGAAATTCACTTTAAAGAAGTCCTAGCAGGCCATGACTGATTATGTTGTCACGATTACGCATGTAAGATGCTTTGATCTGCCAATCTGTTGACTAGATTTACAATGTTTTTTAGCTACAAGCTGTAATGGATCAAAACCACAGCAGTATCAGCAGTCATTGAACACATATGTCACATTGTGACCTCTAAACACTGGCATTGTATCTTCAGGCGACAAACCATTTGTTTGATTAATGTCTTGGGTTGTTAAGATTGATGAATACTGGAACGGGGCATAAGGTTTATATCCTGCATGAGCAGGTAGTGGATGTATGTTTCTGTGGGGGTCTCATCCTCCCCAGTATGCCAGGCTACGACCTCAGTGGGGAGTCGCAGAGTCTGTGACAGAACAGCTGGGAGAGCTGAACTCATTAGTGGGCTGATGGGAGGACTGCTGAGCTGGGCATTCCACCGAGGCAGCAGTGGAGAAGATGCACAGCTTTTCACTGAGTAAAAATGTAGAACAAGGCAACCGTAGGAAAGAAAATAACCCAGACAAAAGTTGATACAAAAGCTGCTCATGAGGGGGAAAAAGCATTCAGGGCTCTGTGGACATGAATAATCAAGAAAAAAAGAGTAACCCAGTTTGTCTTCTTGTTTCCTTTTGGCCCACAGATTGCATCAGATTTTGGCAAATGTGTCCAAATGTTGTTTAAGATACTGTACTTCACTGAGATTGGGCTTGAATGACGAGGAATCTAAACTGACTTTTGGCTCTGTATCTCTTAACAGAGACCTGCTAAGATTGCAGAAGTCTGTTTTTAACTTTTTGGCATGTAAGCTAAATTTGGATACAGATAATGACAGGAAAGAGGTGGAAGGGGAAATGAAGTGTAATGTAAATCATTGCAAGGAGTCAAACTGTCTCTTGGCCGCAGGAGTACAACGGCATCAATCACACCTCGAGAGCAGCCTACTTATCCAGCAGATAAGGAGTTGCTACTACGTGCTCTGTGTGTGTGTGTGAGTGTGTGAGTGTGTGTGTCCCATGAGCTCGGCTGTTACATGTCATCCACTTCTTAGATTAGAATCTGCCTTATGGATCAAAAGGGAAACAGGGCAGACAGGCTGATTGTGTGAAAATTGACTCTGATATTTAGAAAGGCGGCAAGAGAACTGAAGCTTTCATTACACACACAAACACACACACTCCTATATTTGCTTAGTGTAAATAGGCAGCAGCTCAGTTCATCCACCTAAAGGGAATTTTAGTTTTCTCTAATGCTGAATAATAAACCAATGCCAAGAACTTGCTTTAATAAACATAAATTAAATTCTTAAGGTCATAAAGAAAAGAAATAACGCTGTCATAAAATAATAAAATCCACCGTTATTTATCTGTAGTTTATAAAATGATCTCACACGGTCCATTAAGTAGCTGTTCTTTCATGTCACGAGACCTCCCTCAACAGACGGAGGAAAACTGCACTATAGATGTTCAAATTTCAGTTTCATAGGCTACCACTGTGAATGAAGTTCAGGATCTGTTGGCAGAAATTTAATACAATAATAATAATAATATTTTTTTTTTCATTAGTGTAGCTTCACCTGAAAACCAGAATCAACATGTTTTTGTCACCTTAAATGAGCCTGTTTTTATTCACAGAAGGGGCGGATCCTCCATGGACTCCGCCATGTTGCTCAACCATGTTTCCATAGCAGTGGCTCGAATGAACAACCCAAACACTGACTCTAAAGAGGGCCTTTTGGGGTTTATTTTGTTGTGTTTTTTTTTTAAAAACATTTTTAGTGGCCACCATATATTCATCATCACACATGCGAGGGGACTGTGAGGTGAAGGGCACCAAGTTGGTTGCAATCTGTAACCTCAATGTTTTATGCTACTAAGTTCTACCAAATGGACCTTTAGAAAATGGAGAATGTACAGTCATTGATCTGAGAGACAGCTGTTGACCAAAACGACACATTTTTGACTTTTAAAGTGAGACTTTTTAACTTTGTAAGAAATCAAAATCAAAGAAGGTGAATTCAGGTTGAATTAATACGCAGAAAAAAACAATTTTACTCAGCTCAGTAACAAGCTTCATTTGGTCTGGTGTAACAAGTAGCTTTTGTCCGCTAAAGGTTACTAACATTAGATAAATATATTGACTTTATGATTCTTTTCGCCATCTGTCATAAACGACCCACAAGTTGAGGTTGAGACATTAAGGACAAACGTAGAGTGTAATTTATACCAAAAGGTAAGAGTTGAGTTCTTTCCAAAAATATGGATTTATTTTTCAAAAGATTTCTTCAGTCATTTCTGCCTTGTTCCAATAGTGACAGCTGAAGAGAGACATAATGACACATAGCAGAGGGCCTTTGCTGCATTGAACCCAGGCAGCTGCAGCAGGACAAAGACTTGACACCCTAGGTGACCTGTCAGGGCCCAAAATAAGACCTATAATGATTTAGAAAACTCCTCTTATGAAAAAGATGTCATCACTATTGAAACTTACTGGGCAGTGGATTAAGCCAACTCAATGGAAAAGCTTTAAGAAATAACCTGTTCAGTGTTTCCTCATTAAATCATGTTCATTAAAAAGTTCACCTTATTTTTTCACTATAAATTTTGGGGGCTCTATAGTTTCCCAGAGTTTCCCTTCTACCTTTGGACTGATTTTCTTCTGAATTTGTTGTAAAAATTGCTTTGACAAGGTTGAAATGACCTTACAATGCCAAGGAAGCAGTGCCAGAGTAATGGAGCTGAATTGAGTAGAGCTGAATTGAATTGATTCTTAAAGAGAAACAGGAAAGTGTCCATGAGGGCAGAGAGAGAGAGAGAGAGAGAGAGAGAGAGAGACCGTGTGTGAGTGTGGTGAGTGTGTGTGTGTGTGTAAGCGTGTGTGTGTGAGCGGGCATGACTGCTCCTGGAGCTCTGACAGGAAACTTTGCTCTCCGCTCCTCAGCAGTCAGACTCCGCCGCTCCTGCCGCAGTTCACCATCTGAAATGCACTTGACTGGACTGTGCGGAGTTTCTCTCCCGGTCACCGTGTCATGGCTCACCATCGTCCTTTACCGACAGCACGTCACTGAAGATAACCGAGAGTAACCGGGAGATTTCTTTTCAAGGATAAACTTTGGAATTAAATGACATTACTTTGCTTTTAACTCACACTGGAAATAAGGATGGAGACGGTGTTTTACCTGCTTGCCTTCATGCTGGCGCGGGTTAGTTGGGGTCTCGGGTATGCGGAGTCCAGTATTCAGGCGGGACAGAGAGCGGCCAGCAGACACAGGTAAGACCAACAGAGCGGGATCACACGTGTGGAAATGTTTTCACCTGTGGCTCGTTCAGGTTTACTCGTGTCTGTTGCAGTAAAATAGGAGAGCTTTAGTTCAAAAACCTCAGTGGAAAAAATGTGAAGCCTAATTAAGATTTATGCGTGTCCATTTAACTGCTCCTGTCACGTGGTTCCCAAAGTGCGGTCAGGGGACCCTCGGGGGCTCTTAAGGAGTGGGGGTACTTCAGAGAAAATGTAAATATTTTGTGGTCCATGTTCTAGTTGAGCAAAGGTGAGGGCTTGCTGCTTTTCGCAGTCTTATGTAAATGTAAATGGAGTATAACTGTGTTTTGGCCCTTACATCAGACAGAAAATGGAATCAGGGGATGTTTTATGAGGTTTAATGGAAACTATACGGTCCAAAAACTTAATTAATCCCAGGTTATTCAATAATAGGAGATAATTTTTAGTTGCAGTTGAAGCGTAGCTTTAAGAAAAACATTTTCTGGTTAGATTCATTTTAAAGTGGCAAAATCAGCACCAACAAAATCATAATGTAAACTCTCTTCTCCCAAGGAAATGATGTATTAATGGTAATGTCACTCACTCACTTACCGTTGGGGCCTTCACACGATGGGGTGCGAAGGATTTGTGGGGGTGGTGTGATGATACAGGGGGGCCCAGAGCTGGACAGGGCTTAACAGGATTATAGATATTTACTGTTTCAGGGCCCCAAGTGAAAACGTTTTCAGGGGGCCCAGTTATCTAGAAGCACCCCCAGCTGCAGCTTCGTCGGAGGGGAATTTATCATTCTGGCAAACAGCATCTTCCAGTCAGCTAAAGGTGAATGGACTCTGCAGGGGGGTGACAAGTTGCAGGGATACTGAACTTGAAATGGACACATTTAATCCAGAAGACGGCTCATACATGATCTTGGAATTTTAAATGGAATCATTCAGATTCCCAAAGTGCCATCTTCCCTCTTTAATGGGGAACTAAGGAACTTTTTTCAATCTGAGCAACTGATGTTTAAAGGCTTTTAGAGTCGCTGCACATAATGTTATTAATTCTGCCAATGAGCTGTCATATTTATACTTTGATGGTGCTGTTGTAGTAACACAGTGTGTTATTTAGCTTGTTATTGAGCTTCTGCCTGAGGGCCACATGTGTGGACGACCTGCTGACCCCCATGAACAGTTGTATGTGTGTGACGTGTTTGTTTGCTTGTAAAATAATGAATGAGGAAGTTTTGGGAAAGGGACTGACTGATAATGTATGTGTGTGTGTGTGCGTGTGTTGATGTGTGTGTGTTTGCATGAGTGCTTGTGTGTGGATATTCGGTGTCACAGCAGAATGTTTGAATGAATGAATAACAGAGGCTCTCACATGTGGTATATATCTGTCTGCATGTGTTTGTACTTAGCGTGTGTAAGTGTGCATGTGTGTGTGTGTGTGTGTGTGTGTGTGATGCAGACCAGGGCTTCTGGGAGCTGAGTTGCTGCAATATGAGCTTCCAACTTGTCCTCACTCCTAACTCGTCACATACGGAAGCTTGGTCAGGAGCCCATGGCGTCACTTTTCCAAGCACTAGGTGCCCCTGTAGCGTCAGTGTGTGACACAGAGGCTTTCAACTGACTCCACTGTAAACCCAACCACAGCAATATTAAACACTCAAGCAGCCTGGCAAAGTAGAGCAGAGAGAGCGAAAAAATGCCAAGTGGGGTGGAGGATGGGGTACAACTGTAAGTCCAACATAGGACTTTCAGCCTGGAGAGTAGGGCTCAAGTTCCAGTGAGATGAAAAAGTTACCAATCTTTTTCAAAGACAGGCAGGTTTTTTGCCAAAACCTACAACCAAACTGCAAGGATTTCACAAGATTAACCGCATGCTGGAAATGCTTTGTGGCAAAAAGGCTTTGAGTGTTGCATTCAGATGCCAAAGTGGTATCCATTGCCTTAAAAAGTGATGCCAAAGCGGTCCTTGTCAATTGTCATGAGATGTGGATGATTGGCCTCCTTGATTAATTGTTGGCTAGTGGAAGTGAGTGATAAATAGTCAAAAGGATAGCGAGAAGATAAAGTAGCTGGTTCAGAGAGTACAAGATGAGTGAGAGGAAAATAAAAGGATTAGACCAGAAAAGAAGGAACTGCAAAAGAAACACAAGATCTGGAGGGAAGAAAGAAAACCTGAGCAGGTGTGAGAAGATGGGATTAAAGAGCGAGAAAAGATCTGGAAGAGGAACATGGCAAGGAAAAAGACAGGAAACCTGGGTCCTTAAATGCCTCCCCTGCTGAAACCAGGAGTCAGCATAACCGGCCTGAGACGTACACACACACACACACACACACACACACACATACAAACCAAACACACACACACTCAACGTGACTCATCTCAGAGAAGAATGCACTGGCCCGTGGCGGTGCGGTTTGCCCCTCTGACATCCGTTTGAACTCAATTGATCTGTTTTGACAGATGTGTGAAGTTGGCCATAAGTGGTAAAGGCTGTTGAATGGACTGAAGACATCCAGCAGGGATCTTACAGGGGCTCAGGAGGACCCAGATCTGTTCGTCATATCTCTTGCCAAAATGTCAGAGCAGCACGTCATCCAGTAAGCTCCAGACGTCGCAGAGGAAGAGGGAGGGAGCAGTGAATTTGAGGCTGGATGCAGGTTGACTGCTAATCTGTTTACGCTCATGTACTGTTTGAAGAACAAGATATTAGATCACCACTGGAGGGGAGCAAGGAGTGGATACTGAACATCTCTCTCTCTCTCATCAATCAAAGTGCTTTCCTCTTGCCCTTTTTTTCACATCATTAGCATCGGGGTGCAGGGGCAAAATGATATGCACACATATTACTCCCCTTCGGTCACTAGAGTTCCAGATGTTGCGTTGACATGGAATTTTTACTTAAATAGGCTCCTTTTATGGCTTTCTGCTTTGTGGATTGTAACAGGAAAAATTGGAGAGGTGATTCGATTTGACAGACCTTATGTTCCGGGGCCGTTAATGCAATAATGCATGTACTTTATGTGGACACATCTATATGCATTTTATTCATGATTTGGACTCAGGCGTAGCTCCATTATTGAAAGCTTTATGCTACATCATTTAATCATACATACCAGCATGTTTCCAACTTCTGGGAAGGTTCTTTTCTGCTGCAGTGTGACAGTGCAACCGTGCACAAAGTCAAGTCCATAAAGAGTCCTGACCTCAACCCAGTCTCACACCTTTGGCATGACTGTGTGGCCAAAGTCAATGCCAGATTAACCTTGATCATACGCTTTATTACTGCCCAGACTTTCAAGCACAGATTAATATTAAATTTGTTTTTGAATGAATGTCAAGAGTATAAATCACCAGATGGTAGAAAATCTTTCAATGACCCGAAGAGAAAAGGAAGCAAGTAACGGAAAACATGGTTTATTTAGACAGAGAAAGAAGAAAGTCTCTCTCCAAGACAACACAAGCCATGTTTAAAATAAAAGACAATTCAAGACTGTTTTTCACTCACCAACTGCAATTAAGTGTAATAGAACTCTCTGTTTTTCTGTACTGTTTTTTATGACTTTGGTAATATAAATATTTCTCTCTGTCTACATCCACTATGACCAATGGCACTTAGTTCATGCCTCCTCTGTACTTTCTTCGGGAAATGTCAGGAAAGCATATGCTGTTCTTGTGATAGAGTATCAAAGGAATTACCCTTGAGAATCCAGTAGGCTTAGACAAGCTGGCCATAGAGAGGGAATAATTGTGTGTAATTAAGCTCCTTTTAATAATTGCCCTGGAGCAAGCTAGTTGACCCCAGTGGCTCCAGTACAGCAGAAGTAGACCACGGCCGCACAGTCTACTGTTGTGGTAATTCAGGACGCATGTGGAAACCTTATGTGGGTCAGTTATGATGCTCTGAAATTTACCTTGTGTCTATCACAAGGAAAGTAGTCACATCTACCCATTAGCTCAAGACACAGAGTAGATATCAGGTTTACTCCTGCCAGGCAGTTATGAGCTTGTGATATATACATTTAATCCATCAATTTAGGCCCTTTGATTGAATTATAATTATTTAATTTAGTTGAAATATCCCAGTGTTCAGTAAACTGATCCTAATACAGTTTAAGAATAAACAGGCTGTGACTAGATTTGATCTCTATCTGTTCTGTAGGTATAAATGAGTATGATGAAGTTTTCCTCTCAGAACAACAGTAGGTACAAACCTGTGGTTGTGAATGAAATGACAGGCTGAAATGCATCCATGACAAACTTAATTTTTCATGTTCCACTATCATCAGGTTGAATTTTCCATTTCTTTTCATCTATTTTTAGGTTTGTTACCTAGCATTAGCTGAACTAATGACATTCCCAACATTTTACACTATCAAATCATCTGTGTGTTGTGGATTGTGGTCATTATAATGTTTACATTGAACTCGAGTAGCATAATTAAGTACATCCTCACAGGACGCTGTACAGCTGACGGCTCGCAGTTGATTCTTAGTGACTCAACTCTGAATGAGCTTTAAGAGCATTACATATATTTTCAAAACGAACTGTTAGATGGTTCAGATGCCTGGTCAATACAAATGTGATAGTAAACCAAAATGTAGCAGTAGATCACGTGGCAATTACATGGTAACAGGATTGTCCTGTTCTTGACTGAACCTTGGAAATCATCCCAACTCACTTCATCTGTGTGATTTCCTGCTTTCTGCTAATTAGGCCAGTAAAGAAATCTCATTATATATGGTAATGAAAATGTGGGAAAGGGGATCCTTTTCACTCACAGCCATTCTAACCTAATTACCATAGGTTCCAGCATGCATCTCATTTAAGGAAAGCTTTCTTTACCTTGTTTACACAAAGCTATCGGGCACTATTAGAGTTTAAGGGCCTTTCAAAATATTACTCCTGTTATACTAACATTAACAACTCAACTTTCAACATCCATTCATCTTAGCAGAAACAAAGGGGCAACGTTCAAAGACAAGAAACTCTTAACCTCAATGGTTTGTTCATCAGAGCATCTAATAAAGTTTTACCTGCATAAATAGTCCCTGTACGAGGGCAACTTTAATTTTAAAGCTCTTAGGAGATTTGTTTTTCAAATACACAAACCTCCATAAAAGGTTAGAACTGAAGTGAGCCACAAAAACCCCCGCAGACACGGAACGCTGACGTATCTGGGCAATAATGCTGAAGCAAATGGCAGTATTATGGACATTGTCTGTATATCTTCATGACCGCCAGGCTAAACAATCTGAGAGAAGTTTACACAGTCGCACTGTCCCTTGATGTTGGAACGGGTCCAAAGAGAAAATGGAGTGTGTGAGTGAAAACTGCTTTGTAAGACAGCGCAGAAAGACTGGAAGAATGTGTGTGTGTGCGTGTGTGCCTTTGTGTGTGTTTGTCTGTCGTCATGCGATCGCTCAAGCATGAGCGAGTGCACTCGAGTGTGTATGTTGTCGGCCGTGACAGTCTGTGTGCTTTTGGGTGTGTGTTCAGGGGTGTACCTTTACAAGGACGATGGAAGGGTGCTTGACCTCTGGGTCACAGTTCAAACAGTGAGACACGCCCCTTTTCCATCCAGTCATTCAGGTCGCTGTCAGAGCCTTCCCTTGCAGCTAAATGAAAGATCTCTCAACAATGGGCGGCGCCAAGTGATTTCTTTGCTTAAGTATTAAACCTTAGCTCCTCTTTTTTTCTCTTTCATTCCTTCTTCCTCCCACTTACTCCTCATGTCACCTTCGTCACGGACTATTCCAATTTTACCCATAGTTCTTCTTTGTAGGGCTCATGCAGGGATGTTGTTGAATAAAATGAACCTGGTATGTGTGGGTTGAGATGTCAGACCGCAACTTCCTGCTCGACTATGAAGTGTCTGTCTGCTGTTTTTATAAGGTGGTGAAATTTATTGGGAAATAAAGTGATGCACAGACAGGTGCAAGAGCTCCACTCACGCTGAGTTATGGCTTAGTAAATAAAAATAAGACTTGCACAAGGGAAGTTTCTCTGCTTGATGTCTGGTAGTGGAGTAATGAAAACGTTGTTTGTATGTATGTGTCTTTAAGTGAAGGCCAGAATGTATTTATATTAACTAAACATACAATAAGGAACTTTAAACTGGTCATAAAACAGTCTCAATTTATTACAACTGACCTTCTGTATGAGTCTCATAAGCAAACAAGACCATCACCGAGAAGATTGGCTATTTCCTAATAATTATTCCTGACTTCACTAATTTCTGCCACCATGTTGAATACCAGAATTAGAGCTGTTTTTTTTAAGGTGGAGTGCTGAAGATGAATTAGGGTGCTCACAGTTAGAGGAGAGAAGCCATGCTGTAGTCTGGTAGTATGGCAGCAGTTACTTCTGTATTGCCTGACAGCAGAACAACAACAGGCTTTAATTATAACTAGCTATACAGTATATTGCTGTTGACTCTTTTTATTAACAAGACTAAACATTACAAACACAAGTAATTTAATTTAGGGTGCTTTCACACCAGAGCTGTTTGGTTCGTTTTAAACGGACCAGAGTTTGTTTCCTCGGATATTCCGCTTCATTTGGGTTGGTGTGAAAGCTCATCCGAACTCTGGTGCGGACCAAAAAAGCGAACTCTGGTCCGCCTGAAAGTGAGGGTCTCGGTTCGCTTGCAAGTGATCCCTGGTTCGGTTCGTATACTGTGTGAAAGCTCAGCGGACCAAAACACAGGACGTAGGATATGACGTAGTGACGTAATACGCAACGCATCTACCGCCGAAAGTTGCCAGCTAGCTTAGCTCAATTTTCGGAACAACAATAACCAATAAATTCACAATTTGGCGTATTAAAAAAAAACAAAAAATCGCATATACCAACAGTCACAGTCCTTACACTTTGCTATCATATGTTGTCACATGTTAGATCGGCAAATTTAGAAAAATAACAGCATAAATCCCAGACAAACTACGATAGCATTATACATGTCGGTTGACTAACGTTCTAGCTTACCATAAAATAATGTGACCAAGCACAATACTAGACGCTAGTACACCCGTGTTTGTAATCCGTGAGGTTACATACCTTGCCGGCCGTCTGTGTAGCAACGCCAACAACCCATAGTCTCTCAACTGTCGTCTTCTCCGGTGCCACCTCTCTTTTACTCGGGAGACTCTGAGCGCAAAATGCAGACGTCGCTGCCTTACCAGGTGGTGATATTGGACCGCTTGGCAAGTCAGGTGCATGTGAAACAATACCATGAGATACATCATCCGACCCAACATAACTAA
>JAPZDY010000010.1:3845553-3859093 GCA_029783645.1 Ctenochaetus hawaiiensis
GTACAAACTTTTATGACAGCCCATCTAATTGTAGCAGTGATGTTTCAGTCTTAGCCTAAGTGTTGGACTGACGGACAAATTTTCCATCAATAAAGCCACATCATCAGAATTGCTTAAAAAACTAGTCATGAGTTCAGATTTTGAATACTTACAAGTCCATATCATAGTAGTAAATCTCAAATCAAGTCTTTTTAAATGTAGAAAATTACATCTCATCATATTCAGACAAATGGAAGTCCAGCAAACGTTGTATAACTGGGTTTTCTGTTTCATTCTCAGTTACCGGACATACAGGAGGCCGAGGTATAAGGTAGCTTACAAGATGGTGACAGAAATGGAGTGGAAGTGTTGCCATGGTTACTCTGGGGAAGACTGCCATGATGGACCAAGGGTGACCACTGACACTCAGGTCAATGGAGGGCGGAACCACGGCCCGCAGACGGGCTACAACACAGGCGGTGGACAGAGAGGAGAAGGTAGAGATGAGAAGAAGGTTTCATGAAATCCAAAATCAGATAAATTGAAAATATATAATATTTATAAATATATATATATATATGAATATATATATGTGTGTGTGTGTGTGTGTGTGTGTGTGTGTGTGTGTGTGTGTGTGTATTTCTGCTCTTAGGATGCTCTCATTTAATTGCTGAAGCAGTATCAAAATTATAAAATTTTTGGATTTTCAGGGTACTTTTCATGTTTCTTTATAATTATTCCTCTTTTCAGGCAGCAAAATGAAAAAATGAAAAAATGAAAAAACACATAAGCACATTTTTAGTGTTTAAATTCAATCTAGTCTGACATGCTGCAATCAAAACTTGGTATCACTCTTAAGTGTAAAAATAAATAGATCACAGTCCGGAATAGTTTAAACAGTTAGAACTCAAAAACAAGCTAATCAGCTTCATCATGCCTGTGTAGGTGTGGTTAACTCAGCACTTGGTAAACAGTCATGATTACACAAATTAACAAACCACAACTGTCATCACATTTGGTTTCCCATGTTGCTAAATTCTGATTGGTGCAAAAAAACAAAAAAACAAAACTAAGCCCTTAACCACTTTTGATTTTTTATCAGTGAGGAATGCAAGAACAGAAACACAAGTATGGGAATCCTTCAATTGAAATGTTAAAAAAAGATATGTTTGTCAGGAAAAGTTGTTTACGTAGGACCTGGTCGCTTCTTGCAGGCCAGTTGAAAAAACAGCTTTTCATGGTCTTAAACTTCTATACTTGTACATAAAAGGTTCCATAATTTTTGCTTTTTTATCTTGCATGTGGTAAATGTAAAATATTTAAATTAAATTAGATTCAACATTGCCTCCTTCATATTGCCTGTGGTTCTTTTACTTCCCTCCAGGTGACGCTGAGAAGATCAAACAGCTGGAGGAAACGATCCGTGGTCTGACCAAAGACCTCCACAACATGCAGACCACCATTAACGGCATAAACCAGAGGATGTATGTGAATTTTGTTTTCAATCTTTCATGTATGTGTTTTGCTTCATGGAGTGCATTCACCTGGGCACTGTAACCTGTTTACATTCAGCAGACTGACATTTGCTAGTGTGGTTGTGCATCATGCAGAGCACTGGAGGATGCAGAGCTCACTGTGTATCGTTAAGTGTTTCCTGTAGTTTATTTTAGCAAGTCAGTTTATTTGGAAAGAGAGTGTACATGTTTATTAACATATATAAAGAGAACTGGATAGGAGGATATAAATAGTATAAATGACAAGAGGTTAATAGGATGCTACATAAATACACTGAATGTGTTATATGACACCAGCTAAATCTAGGCTTTTGTATCCTCCCATCCTGTCCAGCCATCTCTTTCCTGGGTACATAATACATTTCTCAAATTAGGCAAGGTGGCAGTTAATTTGTCATCCTCCACTTTGGTTTAATACTCTTCTCTTCTATGACAAATGTTAGTTAAAACATGAGGAAATCTCAACTCTTTTTTCTGTGTAGACCCAATTTGAATGGAGCCATTGTTCCCGCTGACTCGGCTCAGCCACACATGAAGGACACCATCAACAACATCCAGACCAGACTTGACCATCTCTACAACAGGACACAGGTAAACTGCATCTTTTTTTTATTTTTACAGTCTTTGTATTCAGAACCTAAATGCAAAGACAGACAGTTTTACTCTGTGTGGACATTTTCTTGCTCAGGTTCATGACCAGACCCTGCTCACCATCAACAACCACCTGGTGAACGGAGGGGGCAATGAGCTGGATGGAGTGGCCAAAGTAGGAGGAAGTGGAGGAAACCAGCTGAACAGTCTGAAGGAAGAGATACTGACGGAGCTGGAGAGGAGGGTGTCTTTGTCCTGCTCCGCCTGCCAGGTGAAGCACAATATGTAAAAAATCATATCGGCCCGTTTCAGACAGAGAGCATTAGTTGTACTTTGAAATAGCCATATTTTGATGGCAGTCTGTGTAATTTCTAAATGCAAATTGTGTTTCAAATAATAATCCCTAAAAGTGCAAACAGAGAAAACTGCATTCCTGTATGAGCATTTTCCACTGCACCAACGAAAGTGTAGCACAAACAATATTGCAAAACAAAATAAAAAAATATATATGAAGATTACACAAAGGTAAAGGTCAAGAACCATTTTCAGCCAGTTAAGAGAACATGAGGGCTAGGATTTAACATAAGACAAACATTATTTGTATAAATATGCTTAATGTCGAGGTATAATCATGGCCTTCAGGGCACAGATGCATAAGGGCCTCTGTCTGCTACCTTCAACCCCCCACTGAGCTCTTTTCCTCACAGTTGTTTTGCATTATTTTTTTTAAGTCTGTTGTTATTATTGGTTGAAAACTCACTGGAACTTCAGTCTTTTTATAGTTTTAAATAACAGATGAGAGGAGGCTGAATAACCTCAGAGGGAAAACAATCTCACAGTTTAAGATTAAAATGACCTCTGATTATTGAATGATTCAGATCTGCCAAGTATTGATATGCCTCACAGAGATGCACTTAGTAAACACAATGAGGACAAGAAATGAATCACTGCATAGTTATTGTGATACAGAAAAAATGGCAAAAATCTTTCAGCAAGAAAATAATCACACTTCTTGTAATGCTTGCTTATTCAGGCTGGTGTGGAGGACCTGAGGCGCCAGCAGCAGGAGGACAGGGAGCGGATCCAAGCCCTGGAGAAGTTAATCAGCTCCATGGATCAACACCTGAGGCAGAGCTTGGACATCTTCCGCACTCAGACTGAACGCTCAGAGGCCTGCTGCAGTACAGTCACTGAGCTGGAGAAGAGACTGTCTGGTGTAGAGGTCACCGTCACCTCTACAGCCAACAAGTTTGACACTATTAAAGGGCGGTTGGATAAGGAGCTAGCTGGGACAGGTGGAGGAAAGGGAAGAGTGACGGAGGACAGGCTGAATGGCAGACTGAGAGAACTGGAAAAGAGAGTGAATAACACAGTGAGAAAGACGGAACAGAGGTGCACTAACACCGGGAACAACGTGAAGGACAACGTTCAGAGAGATATCACACAGCTGCGCAACATGGTCCTCAGTCGGTTGGATGAGCACAGCTTTAAGATTGGCAAATTAGAGCTTGACGGTGCTGTTCTTGGAGATACTGTCACTGACCACAGCCGGCGATTAAGTCAGCTGGAAAACATCACAACCTTCCTGGACCGTAGGCTAACATCTACCACAAACATGTGCAATGAGACCTGCGGGCCCAACGGAAAAGGCCGAAAGACTGATGATACTGTGAAAACCTTAGAGTGGAGAGTTGTGGCCAACCAAGATGAGATCAAGAAGTTTAACACTAGGTTAAATGATTTGACTGTGTCAGGGGACTCTCTGATTGACAGAGTGATCAACTTATCAAATGATGTCAAAAAGATCATAGATGTGACAGGAAAGAATGGAGAGAACTTCAACCGGATTGTGACAGAGGTGGAAACGTTGGGCCGTGATTTTGAGGATTGTTCTGTCTGCAGCAGTGTGGAGGAGGACTTGCGCCTGCTCACCAACTCCACCAAGATCGGCCTCAGCAGGTGCCAGACAGAACTAACAGATTTGCGGAGAAAGGTCGACTCAGGAGAATCTGTCTGCTCTCAGGTGTGCTCTAACCTTCAGGAGGAGGTAGGACGGCTCAGAGAGGAGGTGGAGGAGTGTACCGCGCAGTGCAAAGTCAATATAAATGACCTGAAAGAACGTCTGGATGGTCATAGTGTCCATAGTGGAAGATTGGGAGGGGATCTGAAATCCATCCAGGGAGAGCTGGCTGGGGTCATGGTAACGTTCAGTTCTATCAACAACACTCTGAAGGGCCTGGGAAGAACTGTACAGACACATGGGAACACACTGACTGATCTGACCAACGCTAAAGATAATATCATCTCTGAGGTAAGATGATGTGGTAATGAGAATAAGACTGCCACTAATGCTGCTTTTCCCATGAAACTCTGTGTTGTATGTTTTGTCTTTGTGACCCATGAAACTGAAGCAGTGTCTACTCATGTTAGTCTCTTATCATGACCTTCATCACGAGTTTTCTATGGCTTGGAAGGAATTCAACCAATTAATGTTTGTCAGAATTATAATAAATCTTTAAAGCATTTTTCGTATTTATTAATAAGCATTTAGGTAAAATTTCCATAAAATCTTTAAATGGAGCAGGTAACAGTTCAACACAGCTATTTAAATCTAATAACTCCCCCTAAATATACTTTTATTTTATTAATATTAGAACAACACTACATTTCCAGTTTTCTCCTTTTTGGATAAAGAGTAACAGGAATTTGCAGACTCATTTTCCAACGTGATGGTCCTGTTTGTTATCTCCTTCTCCATGCTGCCAGGAAGTTAACCCTGGTGTGGAAAAAAAATAAATCAGTCTTTTGACTGTTGAGAATTTGGTCCTTTGAAGTTGTTAGGGTTAGGCGTGGGGTTAGGGTTAACCCTAACAAAAAACACAGAGGACATAGTTTCAGTGTCAACAACTGGATTGCCCTGCTTAAGAGAGGAAAGTTTTTAATATTTCCCAGTGATAAGAGCAAGAGTCAGAAGCTATGCTAGAAGGTCCATGAGTCTGAGGGCACTGCGTTTTTATTTGCTTGGTTTTGGTTTTTGGTGAATGCTAACATTGGCAATGCTTACATGCTTATAATGACAATTACTGATAATTGATACTATGCGAGGATAATGCTAACCATATCTCTAAACACAAAGGAGGCTGACAGGAATGTTAGTAATGTTGCAGGGATCTGGTCATAGAGCGAAGCATTTTGTGTGATAATGGTGCTACATAAAACTATAATGGGATCTCCAGAGTCAGTGGGATTTATCCTCTGGGAACCATGAATATCTCTATTTCAGTGTTGGCCTAAGTGGTGGACTGGCTGACCTTAGTGCATAAAATCCAGGCTGTAAGTGTGGCTGAAGAGCAAAAATTTGGGGGAAAATAGTTTTTGCAGCATAATTTTACCTGTTCCCCATTGAGTATCTACGATTTATCTTGCGACCCCTTTTGGGGCTTAACCCCCAGGTTAGAAACACTGCACTTATAACTTGCCTCTCAGAATTACAGACAATAAATTAAGCTACTGGAATGATGATAAAGATGATTATTATGCCGATGATCTGTGTGGAATACTAATTAAACTATATACACTGATAAACTGAAAATGTACCTCATTTATGGATTAAACAACATTATGTTAAAAAACATGCCTCATGGTTATCTTGGCAACAGTGTTTTCACATAATATTATTATAGCTAGGAAAATATTTGAGCGTACAAGTGTTTGACAGACTCATAGTATGCTTACACATTTTTCTTTGTATAAGATATCGTAGGAAAATAAATGGAAGGAACAAAGATGGCAGAAAATATATTTATACTGTAAGTTTGACCAAAGAAATTCAACCAAAACACACACATTAACAATAATCTACTTTCTCTGCAAGGTGGATGATTTGCAGAAGGAGCTGACAGAACACGTTGATGACTCGAAGATTAGATTTGGCAGCCTGGGCAAAGAGATCCAAATAATAAGGAGCAACTATGTGACTGAGGTCGGGGAGTGCCGGCGATCCAGCGATGGCCTAGACCGCAGACTCTCCAAGCTGGAGGGAGTGTGTGGACGCTTTGACTCTTTGTCAGACAGCCTGGAGAGGATCAAGGAGGGCCTGAACCGACATGTGTCTGGGCTTTGGAGCTGCGTTAATGGACTCAATGTCACAGTAATGTCTCAAGGAGATCTCATCGACAATATCCAGAATGTCCAGATGGTGAACGTCCACTCTGACATCCGCAGACTGAACTCCTCAGTGGTGGATTTGGGGAAGGAGTTCCACAATTTCATAGAGCAGGACTTCATGGGTGAGTCGTGAGGACAGAGGGCATGGGATTTAACTTTTGGACAAGAGATAGCACTCAGTGGAAGGGAGGCAAGGTCAGGGTGAAGGAAAAATAGACCAAAGAAAGAATTCAGGCTGTCATCCTGAGAAGCATTCAGTAAAAGAGCCTATAAATCTGCAGTTTGTCTGATAGAGGAGTTCTAGCAAACATTATAGAAAAAGGCACATCCTGAGTCCTATCAGGTTACATGTCTCAACTTTCTTTCTGTGTATAATTTTAGAACTCTTCAAAGAGACACTATTGCTGTCAAAGAGGTTTTTCAGCAGAGTGTTTGCTAGAGTCATCAAAAAATTCTTCTCCTCCAGGTCCACTTGGTCTACCAGGCCCCCGAGGAGAGAGAGGCGAGCGTGGACCTCAGGGTCCTGTAGGACCCCAAGGGAGGGTGGGACCTCCAGGCAGAGATGGCAAACAGGGACCGGCTGGACCCCCAGGTGAAGACAACATACTTAGAGTTGTTTATTTACATATTGTTCGGTGCAAAAAATATTACTAATTTACAGGATTTAACTTGGATTTTTTTTCCCCTTCCATCTACTTCTTTGTGATTAGAATAAAAATGACATAAAAAAAGCATTGTTTGATGATTAACTCACTGTTTTTATCTTTCATCTTACCTTGCAGGTCTCAGAGGGGAAGAAGGTATGTGTTGTTGTTACTAAACAGCAGTTCAAAGCGCTCCTTAATCTTTGATCTAACTCTGGACTAACTCCTCCATCTCTCCTCCCTCCATGATATCAGGTCCTGCAGGGTCTGATGCCCACGTGCCACGCCTCTCTTTCTCTGCAGCACTGACTCGCCCAATGAGAAGCGCAGGAACCATAGTGTTCAACAGTGTCCTTGTCAATGAAAATAATGTCTACAATCCCAGAACGGGTGAGTTCTAGATCACACTTGCTAACATTTGCTAAGATCAGAACTTTCTTGCTAACTGTTTCTTCCTTAATTTCACTAAAAGGAAAAATAGGTATTTTTATGTGACTTTTTAAGGATCAGTTCACAGTAACAAAAGATGTATTATACATTATATATCTCACGTTATCTAGCCATAGTGGTACTGCTTCTATGCATTGTCAGGCATTTAATTCCCATCCAAATTTCATGAAAGTTACTTATCAAACCAAGAGGCAAACAATCAAACTTTTCCAGAATAGATAGAGGTTTGAGCTCTTCACGACTCAGTAAATACATAACAATAAATCTTCCTTGCAACCTGCTTCCATCTTCCAGGTTATTTCACAGCTCCAGTAAGTGGAAAGTACTTCTTCAGTGGTATCCTTACTGGTCATAAAAACATGAAGATTGAGGCTGTGCTGTCTAAGTCCAACACTGGTGTTGCCCGAGTGGATTCAGCTGGGTATCAGCCTGAAGGCCTGGAGAAGCCAATGGCTGAGGCCAAACACATCCCTGGAGCCCTGGCTGTCTTTAACATCATCCTGCCCATGGAGGCAGGGGACACAGTCTGCATCGATCTCGTCACAGGCAAACTGGCTTACTCCTCTGAACCCTTGACCATCTTCAGTGGGATGCTGCTTTATGAGACCATCTAATTAGATGAAGTGTCATTGTAATTAGTCTCTCCGGGTGAAACTTTTCAGCACGAGAGCATCTTTTTCTGCTGGACAGTAAGCGACAGAGCCACTGGCTGAACAGTCAAAGAGACTAAGATTCATAAACTGGACTGGATTCATTCAGCAAGGAGAAAATGTACTTTATATTTTCCTCTTTGTCCTAAGAAGGAGCGGAAAAAAAATCCTCTTCAACCACAACCATTTCTTGTGTGTTTCAGAGCTTTAAGGAAAGCAATTTGAGCAAAGAGCCATTGTGTTCTTTATTCAGTGATGTTTTCCTCAGAAAAAAGCCACTGCAGGGTTATCTTATAATTCCATATTTCATGCTGTGTTATAAACTTGAATTCTTTCCTGATTACACCGAGATAGCCTTTAGGTCATATTTGTGCTCATGAAAGGAAATTCTATAAGACAATAAGAATTTGGGCTATTTTTTAGGTTTTGTATTTATGTACCCGCAGAATATCAAATGTTCAGAGTTAATAGTGTACTTTCTTTTCTACATGCTTACAGTTTCTATTTGACCACAAGCAAACTTCCCAGAAACACAACATTGGATGCCAGTTGTGATGGAAAATATGCAGAGCCATTTTGAAAACAGAGTCCAAACCACTATTCTTTAGAAGGAAGTGCTCAAATGAAGTCACTGACAGTTCAGTCGAGAAACCACAGGATTTTATAAATCATACAACAGCAAAACAATAAGACCATTTTAGGACATGAGCTGTGCCCAGAAACACGAAGGGAGGTGGAGGATGACCAGGGGGAAGAATGGGGATTTTTTTCTCTCCTAATAAGGGCCATTTAAACTTGGTGGAGGATCAAGTATTTAAAATTGAGAAGCTGTTACTATCAGTCCATCTTACACTGGACTTTTTATGTACAGCTAACAATAACAAATATGAATTTACAAGTACCCTTGGCTATATGCTACAAATCCCACCTCTTTTGATGACACACACACACTTGCCTGCAGAATAAAACAAGTGCATAATACCATGTTTGTAGATATTCTTGAACGGATTTTAGAAGGAACATTGCACATTTTCTGCAGAGACAATACAACAGATGGGGCCATATTTTGCGTTATATTTACATAATGGTGGTTGAACATGAAGTAATATCAGTATATCAGGGTTTGCTTACAATGAATACCATGTCATATTTTTTTTCTCAGTGTTAATGGTGGGATTGAAATTTTATATATGCGTTATATAATCTTGAAAGAATGTAAATATATTTCTGTGTTGATTTTTATAAGTTACCACTTCAGCTTGCCAGGTACTGTATATGTTTTATATGTTTCTGCCACGTGTGCCTGAAATACAGATACCCAGTTTTACACAGCTGATGTCAAAGTCTCACTTTGTCTGGATTGTGTTTCTTTATTAAATTAACGAGTGTGTGCCAGTTTATACACACTCTTTAGCCTGCTTGGGACCTCACTTATTTAAACTGGCACTTTTTTGGCTTTCGTATATAAACACAGCTGGGTTGACTTTTGTTTCTGGCTCATTTTTAAACCTCCCTCATCTATTTCTCTTGACTTCAGTAGGTTAATTTTAGCTGAAGACTTCAGGGGAGATAGTTAAATATACATTTCTTATGCTGCCCATCAGTGACACCTAGTGTTCAGAATCATTACCCTCATGACTGTGATGCTGCAGCTGAGGAACTGTACAGACTTAAAGAAGCCCTTTTAAAGAAGTATCACTTGTGTCTTCTGTTCTTTGTGACTTGTGTCTTCTGTTCTTTGTGCCTTCATTACTTATAAATGGGAATTACTTGTATCTTTATAAGCCTCCCTGCACTTAAGAGCCATCTCTCCATTGTCACTCACACAATCAAAACTACGTAAGATGATCTGTGAACTGGCGGTCAAGGGCAAAGAACAGGTAATTCTACCTAGGCTCCTTAAGAACTTAAGGAAGCATGATAAGATGGGGCTTATGTACACTGTTTAGTTTTGTGTGGACGTCAGAAAGAGTACAGTCAGTCTGTGGAGGCTGATTAGGATTAACAATAAAGATATAACAATCAATGAATCTGCAAAATACACAACACAACAGGGAAATCTATGGCAACTGAATATTGCTGAAATATAAGTTTGGGAATGGGAACAAAGAATGGCTGGAGTTAGCCCTTTTTTATTTTTTGTTCACTTTAGTTTTTCTTTGGTGCATTTTTGTTGTGAAGTTTAGTTGGGTTCTAAAATATACATGTATCTTATCTTCAGTAATGTGGCCTACATTTTTCCTCATTGCAGTCGTAATTTTAACTGTGGTTGTCATATTACCGAGCTCATCAGCAGCACTTGAAGGCAGCATCAGACTCGTCCTTCCCAGGATTTTCACGCGTTCCGTTGCTATGGAGCTGAGTTTGTTTTCTTCCTCCGGCTCACACAAAGTGAGAGGTAGTGCTTTAAAGTAAAGTGAGGATATTATGAAGAAAATAGAGATTGGTGTGACTGTTCTTCCTGTCTAAACACAGTGTGAACGACAAAGTGCAAAGACTTTAATGGACTTTTAAGGACTTTTTCCTGCGCGGTAAGAGGCGCGTGCCAAACCAGGAAACGCGGCGGGTTTCGCTTCAAACTCAGAGTGCAGGTGAGTGAAATGATGACAGAGGATTATGCTAAATGTCTCATCATTTAAACTCATTAAATATTCTATTGAGGCTGAATTTGTTTTTTTTTTTCTTTTAATAAAAATGTAATAATCAGTAAAAGGTCACGGGGTCAGTGCTGTGAAAAACTACCGGTTCATTTACAATGAACTGCTGATAGTCTCTTTTTAGGATTTGGGTTAAGATACCTTTCTGCCTGTCACTATAAAAGATAACCTAACTTGCTTTCTTATAACTTTCTGGACGAAGTTAGTTGTAAGAAAAACGGCACTGAATGTGATATTATAGGTGAATTGAGGTCAAACTTGATGGTTTAAGGTCATAAAATGGGAAAATAGGCGAAGCAAAGCAGGTTTAATGCACTGGCTGCTCACTCTGAGAGCTCCAAACATGTGTTAAGTAACGTTACTAACAGCATTTGAGCTCTGCTATGATCTGACGTGAATGAGTAATCTCAGCTATGAAATTCTTGAGCGAAAACCTACAAAAATAAAAAGAAATATGAAATAAAAAAATATGAATATTTAAATATTTTAAAAAGGCTGCTGTCCTGTGTCAGTAGTAAATTTACTCACCCTTGTTGGAAAGTTTATCTCCCTTTTTCTTTCGTCCCCACCAGCCCGTCTGACCCCATCATGAGTTGCAGGGTGGCAGAGGGCCGCCTGCAGGTCCTGCAGATGTACCGCCTGCTGCAGTGCGTCCATGAGGGAGACAAGGTGCAGATAGAGAAGATGGTCAACGTTGGGGTCAAAAACCTGATCAATCTCACTGAGCCACAAGAAGGCACCGGGGTGCTTCATGTGGCTGTTTCAGCCAACAATCAGGGTGATGGGCCTCCTCTTTTCTTCACTAAATTGTATACACTGTGTCAGGGAACAATGTGTTTCAATGACTTGCTTTAAAGAAGCAATTTCATCTTTTCACCGTGAAGTCACAGAGAGTTGAGCAGCTGCGTTTACACGCCTTGCCATCTCCTTGTTTAAATCCAGGAATGATAGAGTGCAAATAACTGTAAACAAGACTTCTGTCCAAATTGCTGGTGGTAAGGCTTTTAAATTTAAAGCCTAAAGAAATCCGGCAGCTCAGATAATGTGCTGCAAACCTGAAATTGTTGTCTCTTGTATCTCTTGTATCTCTTCATTTTCTGACTGTTTCTTGACTCTCCCTGTCTCTTACAGACCTGGTCAGCTTCCTTCTCTCCAAGGGAGCGCACCCTGACATCCAGGACAAGAAGGGCCGCACCCCGGTCATGTTAGCTGCTGAGCTTGGCAATGATGCCATAATGGCCCTGCTGGTCCAGAGCCATGCTAACCTAAGACTCCAAGATGCTGAGGGCAAAGGTGAGCAGTAGCAAGCAGTGCCATCAGGCATGTAGCATGTGCAGATGGTGGAATCTAAGGAGAAATTACACACTGGTGATGGTCCTCTTTTGCATTTAGCTAGTATCAAAACACATGACTGGAAACTGCTACAACTCTTAACCTGTTTGACAGAACAGTAAGAATTTGCCTTGAACCTCAAGAGGCAAAGTAACAGCCTCCCTTCCACTAATGTATTCTCATTTGAGCTCAAAGTGTCGATGTCTAAAATAGAGGTGTTTTCCATCTCAAGTTAGACTAGCGGGTTTGATCTGAATGCCTTGCTTTGTCTTACAACTCATGAAAATGCATGGTGCTTGTGTTTAGATATTGATGAGGAGACTGTATCCCCGACAACTCCAATCAGTGAGCCTCAAGTTCTTCTTCATGTCCTTTTTAAACTAGTGTGATAATTACCCCAATTACAGGGGTGGCCGGGGCATCAATTACTGCAAATGGCACTCTTTTGTGAGTGGGTGAGCAGGAGAAAGAGAGAGAGAGAGAGAGAAGGAGGTTCAGTAAGGCAGAAAACTACGTGGGTGTGGGCTTTAATGTGTGAATGCATGCTTTTGTTGTAGGTGTATGCTAGTGCAGCATTTGTGTCTATGTGTGTGTCAGGCTGCGTGGGTACACCTAATTACAGATCAACCACTAATGGTGATCCTCTCCTGCGAAACAAACTGAGTAACCTGATATCATCCTTCGCTCCCCAAGGACTGGCCCAGTTTCAGCTCTCACTGCCGAGCTCTTTCCCCAGAAGACCGAGTGTCAATAGTTACACATGCTGTGCTGGGGCTGTTTTAGGCCAAAGCATGCACTGCAGCGATTACTATGGGTTCACATGGTGGCCCATTAAGATAATATATGTCCCTGTACTCCATTGCTGCAAGGTTAATCAGCTCTGCGTGATCTGGTCATCAGTCAACTGATTGGCTACTGCAGTGTGACATCAGGATGCATTTCTCCAAAAGTTGACTCTGCATCAACTTTGCTGCAGGGCCACTGCGTTTCTTTTTTCAACACCCCCCTGCGATTTGCACGTCAAAGCCAAATCAGACCACCTACAATAAAATGAGTGGGAGAAATGGTGTTCTCTCCACAACATGAGCATTTATTCTTGTCATTCTAAAGGTGAGTAAGCTGGGAAACTCAGCAGCCCAGCCTCCAGTCAAAAATGTGGAGAAAAAGAGGAAAGAAAGCATTGCAGTCTACAAAATGTATCTAAATATGTCAGAAGTAGTACAGTGTACATGTAAACCTGTCCTGATGGACTAGTTATTGACTCAGTTACATGGGTATTTATTTTTTAATTACTCAGCAGAAGCACTCATAGGCTAATTGACGACATGTCAACCATGGCGTGTTTAAGACACTACATTGATTGCTAGAGTGGAAATTGGTGCAGTATAGTCTCATACAGAGTTACAATGCAAGCTTAGAAGAAATTACTGTCAGGAGTGGGATTTGAACCCACGCCTCCAGTGGAGACTGCGACCTGAGCGCCAGCTGCCGCCCGATAGTCCGTCCAACATTTCTAAATGTTGGAGGCTTGTGGCCAATCACATGCCAGAGTCCAA
>JAPZDY010000010.1:3899551-3916938 GCA_029783645.1 Ctenochaetus hawaiiensis
TGAAATCATGTAAGACTAAAATACCTTCTGAATAATTTTCATCGACCAGTAAAATAGTGGTTTTATTTCTAGCTCTGGCCACGGTGAAGATGGTGCTTCACCGTCACTGACTCTGTAAGAAGCTTTTGAAGTGTCATCCTCTGTCTGAAGCAGGTAGCCGACCCTGTCATGATCCTGCACCTCTTTTACCGTGTGTTTCTCAGAGGTGTGTGGCCAGATGAATAAGTGATGGGATCTTGGACTTCTCAGGTCAATAATGCATGGTATTCTTTGTAGAGCGAGCCACTGCTGGGATGTCGCTGCTGCACTTAATGCTAACTCCTCTGTGGAGACAGAGCTCCGGCTGTAGTGACACTTGGGCTTGTTGTGTAATGTTACATCACTGTTGTTTTTATTCAGGCTTTGCTGTGGTTCCTCGAAGGGTTAGTGTCTGTTTATCATCACGGTTATCGTGTCTCAAAACCTTTGAACATAAAGGAAAGGGGAAGCATTGTAAGAGCGATTTTTATTTTGAGCCCTAAATCCTTGTTGTGGAATTTCTAACAGCTCCACATATCATTTCATATTTACTATATTTACTATGGTCAAATGACAGCTTATCTATGTTAACTTTAAAAGGAACACCCACTCAATCTATCTCACTTAAGTGCCTTTGTCGCTGCAGTCTTCTGTGAGATGTGATAACAGCCACGCCAGGTGGAGAGCTGTAGTAACATTTACAATTAACGTAACAAGATTTAGTTTTACAAGGACAGTTCACATCAATCAGTCCTCTGTCACTGTACTACAGTAAAAAACACAAAGCACCAGGCCTGGAGATAACCTCTCAATCCAGTTGTTGTAGTTTAAAATGTTGAAGTGGTGTCTGTATTTGTGTTTATTAGCTTATCTTGAGTTTTCGCAGCAGAGCAAAAAAATCAGATGCTTCAACACCTCAGTTTGATTGATATTTTATCAAATCTGTGCCCGACTGTATCGGTCACAAAGACTCACAGTCATATTGCGGGCTGATTTCTTGTGAAACTTTTATCAGACATTTCAACCCTAACATTTTCACTAAAATCATACCTTCAGAATAACAAAGGGAGATGTCTAATGCAGGGACAGAGACGGAGCATCTGAAACTGGAAAGCAAACAAAATGGCAGCCAACACGCACACACACTTAGAGCAGCAACAGAGAAGAGAGAGAAACACACACACATCAAACTCATTCTGCATGAAATGGTGAAAAACAAAGATCTATTGTCGCTCTTTACACAAGCCACATTTAAGTTCTACACTATCTAACCATCATGGTCTTTTTCTTTTTACAGTTTAATAAGTTTGTCTCTTTATTTTCAAATGTTGCTGCAGTTAGTAAAACAGAATATTATGTAGCGACAGCATTACAGAAAAAAAGAAGAAGCCTTAATTTTTCTTAGATTTAGCTGTAAATTACATGACAAAATGGAAAGGAGGAATATTATTTTTCAGTGTTATGTATATAATATTTACAAACAAAGCATGACTTGCACTAAGTGTGCCATAGTGATTGAGAAGCTTAATGTAAGATCTAGTCAAATACTTTCTGATGTACAGTGTATCTGAATGACAACATTTGGTAGATGGAGGTGTGGTCCAGTCTGTTTTCTCCTTTCATAACAAGTCTAAAAGGAAATAGGAAGAAAAAAGTCAAATGGAGGACAGAAGAAAGAAGCGATATTAGAGCAGAGAGGAAGAAAAGAGATGAGAAAGTGTCAGGGTGGAGCAGTCAGTAGGGGCTTGTAATCTCCGTCATGTAGAATGTGATTGGACAGAGTTTGAAATATGCTGTCCTCGGGGATGGCGTGTATGGGGGAATGGAGATAATGGCATCTCCATATCCCACGTTATTGTTCCCATGGTGATTACACTGAGGTGTGACTTTTATGGTAGTAAACAGCGTAGATGGAGGAAAGGATGGAGGGATATTTCTTGCTACAGAGAGTGTTGTAGAGTAAATAAATACAAGTTTTTAGCTGTGTTTTATTCCTCATCGAGCTAATCCAATTGCTGTTGATGAATGTAATGTTCGGCCTTTCTCCAATAATGGCTTTGAAAACTGTAGTGACTGCCACACAGCTCATATATCACATCTTCTTTTCTAGTGCCATAAATTAAATCAAACGGCTAATCGGCAAACCTCACTCTGCCACAGCAGACACAGATGTGATAAAGTGTGTGCATATGCCTGCATATACAGAGCTGAGATGAGTTTGGTGCAATGTGCCTCAGCCTCTGTGTAATTTTAATGACTGAGAGGTTGATTTGAATCCTCTGAACGTTCCTGTTCACTTTCTTAATTGCTTTTGTTTTGACCTGGGGCCAAAAGGTCACAGCGGTTATGACTGCCTGCCATAAATGTAATGGGCAGTGTAACATGTAATGACAAGGTGATAGAAACACCAGAGCTGAGGATGTGTGGGTGTGTGTCAACTCAGGGTGATGACGACAACCTGCATTACCTGGAAGTGTGTTCTTTTTATACACTTTTGTACTTATATGGTCACAGAGTATCTCTGCCTTTCTACACTTCAATTTTGAGTGTAATTCAATATATATGGTGATAATATTGTTATCTTGAATTCTTAGGCTACATTAATCAAGCAGCAAACATCTGATATTGCAACAACACTAATGTAGACACATAAAGATGGACTTGGTTAAAATGAACAAGATATATTTGGTTGTTTTTCATGAATGAAACAACAACATTTTGAACCACTGGTGTGCCAGATGTTGGACGTTAGTAAGTTACTTACTGTTCATCACCTCAAAGATTCAGTCAGTGCATTGAATTATTTAACCTGACAGAATGAAGGCAAATATGTAGTGCTTTAGTGTGTTAAGATCAGGAATTACAAATATACAGGATGTATTGTAGTCTGATTGCAAGATAAAGCGATTGCCATGACTGATGACATAAAATAACATAGCTTCGTGCATAAAGCAGTTACTTATTTAAGTGAATACTATAGTGGATATTAATAATTACCGGGCTGAAAACTGGAGGTGTCACATCATGATTGACAGCTAACACTAACCTGCGACCGACTTGTTGACTTCATACACTGACTGCATTTTCTGAACCCTACTGAGCGAATCTGGCTCCAAATGACATCACTTGAGTAAGATGGCTCGCATGTATCAGAAATATTTGGGCTGTATTTCTGTAAAGTGGGATGACGATGAGATGCATCATTCATTTTTTCACAGTCAGTGATTTAGATGTGTTGTTACTTGCTGGATTTGTGTAGGGGTCCTTAAAGTGTGTACACATGAAAGCTCAGTAATGTTTTTATGTCTGTGAAAAAAACCCACAAAACACTGTAAAAAGTGTTGGTCTGGTGTTGTGATTAATACTGTATGTGCAAACTAGAAGTACTTCTTTATACAGCACAGATCCAGATTCAACATTCCTAGTTCATCTGGTCATTAATATATTTCTCCCCACATTATTGCCCAAAGTTCTGACAGCCTTTTGGTGATTAGTTAAAAATTAAGTGTCTCTCAAGTGGGTTGGCCAGCATTTAATCAGATTGGAAGCTCCAGATAAATGAGAGTCCTTGGAGAGGGAGCATTTCATGGATGACAGGGCAGACTGCTGGTTAAAGATTCTGTAACTCAAAGGTCATCAGTTTGAGCCATGTAATGTTCTCTCTCCAAGGCATTTAACTTTAGTGCGAGTTAACTCAGGGTATGAATACACTGTTACTCTTGATGCTGTATGGATCCAGAGATAAACAACATTTCACTGGGTGATCTGGACGGAATGTTCAAATAAGAACAACCTTGTTGTTTTCATTGATGCTAGTTTGTTTAGTAGTGATTCCAATGGGCAGCAGACTTGCACTTGAAGCTCCTTGTCAGGATAAAACAAATAAAATGTACTAAAGGGAAGTATAGTTAATACAACTTTGTATCCATGCAGTGCAAGCTGCTAATGGTATCTCAAGAGGACACACAGAAATACATTTTTTTGGGATTATAAAATGTTATTTCCATTAAAATTTTGTTAGTTTTATGCTTTGTTTGCATTTGTTTACATAAAAACACAAGCAGCAACAATAGGTGTTACATTTAAAGATGAATCATCTGTAAAAATGTCTAGAAATTTTATCATATGACTTAGCAGATTTCTAAAACTGCCAATGATAACAATGATTAACTAAAGGAAATTGCTCAGGTGGCATCAAATGACCGAGATACAGAACAGGTCAACCTAGAAGCTATTTTAGACACATTTGTTGGATTAATAATTTAGAAAATTCCTTATTTAAATTTTATTTTTTTAATATAATTTTTTTCTTCTGTAGTACCCAATTGTTTTAATTGTCGGTCCAATACAGACTGCCCAAACTGAGCCTATATGCACTGGTTGATATTATCAAATTCTGCACTTAAGTGGTAGCACACACTCATAGATGCATTGGTTCTTAAATCATTTCATTTTATTACATAGGCTTAATGCCTGCTCTTCCAGTATTTTATATCTCCTCTTGAGAGGTCTGATGATGAACTTGTTCCAGTGCTGAAATGGGCAGTGCTGAGGGCAGCTAAGATACAAAATGTGAAGCTGGTAATTGAGACGTAAAGTAAAAGGTCAGTGTGGCCTGTTAAAACTTAATTGTCTGAATTTGGTTATGTAACCAGACAGGCGGGCAATGATGCCCTCTCTTCCTTCAGCGAGTCGCTCTGAAGCTCTGACTCGATTCAGACATTAAGCGCCGCACAGTCCGGTTGGAGGTTTATGTAACCCAACATGGCCGCCACTGTTTTAAAGCGATGCAGGACGGCGAGGGGAGAGAGAGAAAAATCAGAAGCATCAGAGCCCAGAGAGACGGAATAAACACGAGGCATAATATGACTGTGTCTGATTTAACATGCACAGTTTACCTGCACACTAGTGGGAAGATCTTTGAGTTTGTCAGTAGTTTTCTCTTCTTCTGTTATGTAAACTGGCCTGAATAAATGCAACAACAAACAGGAGCCCGGCCACATGGCAGCACTTAATCATTATGATGCAGCTGTTGATTTCAGGATGAATTCATGACAGAATAAATCTGCAGAGATAAATGGAGATGAATATACCACTCAGACAGGCTTCAATGATTCCAAACAGTAAGGCAGATACTACAGGCCCCACTGCATGTTATTAAGGCAGGCCCCAATGTTACCTGCTGCATGGTTGTTGACTCACCACTGAGGGCAGCATTCTGCTGATGGCAGCCGATGTGCAGCATCTCAGCATGGCGGGACGATGTTTGTGATGACCAAGCTAATCAGACCTATTAAGCTTTGTTGGCTCCTGCTCACCCTGCTTAAAGATGTCTCTCTTGACAAATTTTGCACTTGGATTAGCTATATTAGCTACTGTTTATCATATCATCTCGTCTCATAATCAAATAGAGACTTGAGATTGGACACCAGCAACATACATATACAGTAAATCATCTATCACTGAATATCTGTATATGAAAAAAACAATAAAAATAAGAAATTATTTAGATAGGTTTTTTTTAAGTTTATGTGGAATAAGATTTTAATTTGGTCACAGATTGTTATTGACTACCTTGAAAACAAAAAAGGAAAGTCATGCCCAGGATGGGTTCTTTTCTTTCTAGGTATTTGTAACAAGTGGCATTTTTCTTTGACATTGAGTTCTTCAAACGCTGGTGAATTTTCAATGTGACAGTCTGAATTACTCACAAGGGACTCATTCTTCCCCCAAAGGACAGTAGCAGCCACAGTACCTGCACTGCGTATGCCAGATATACCTTACATACTTTACTTCATATACTTAACTGATTCTGTCCATAATGTCTTGTGGCATTTCCATGGCAGCAAAAATGCATATGTAGCTTGTAGATGTTGCTGTAAACATCTCTGGAACCTTGTGTAAATGGAGCAAACACAGAGGATACTGTGAGACCTCCAAGGCACTTTATTAACCTGACTGTTTGCTCAGTCAGAAAGATGAGACGTGTCCAGGTGGGGTGATAATACGCAAACTCTCCCTCTTGACTTGATTAGTCATTACCTATCATCCTGCTTTGATACTTACAGTTAAATCTTTTATCATAGCATTTATCTTTAAGAATATTTTTTTTGTTAACTTTTTGTATCAGATAGCTTTCTGTTGTTATTGTCTTCTTGGTCTCTGCTAGTTTAATATGTTGCAAGAAATAGTTGTCTCATACCTAATCTCTTTGAAATAGCAAATCTGGTGGACTGCCTTTAATCTGCCTTACTGTGTTTTGTAAAATGTCATTTAGTAGGTACAGTGGAGAGCACATTAACAATTCAATAGTTGCACAAGAACTCAATGGTTTTTTTTAGGTGGGCTGTTCTTCTATTTTTTCCAAGTAACATTTTCATTAACCTAAATCAATACACACTGAAATAGTTTGAGCAGATTTGAGTTTTCTGCAGACAAAGATTTGTCACCTGGGTTGCACCATGTACAAGTACATAAAGATACCATAATGTGCAAGTGCAGTTGGTTTCTCCGCAAACAAGTCTAATACAAAATATGGAGCTTTTCCATGTATACATTAACATGTAGTATACATAGTCTGTTTTCAGTCTGAGAATATGCACAAAAAATATTAAAATCCAACAGCCAATGAGTCATCATTATTTCTTCCCTGCACAGTGAGGGCCATGCAGGATTACCACTCAGCCAAATAAATATTGCAAATATTTTCATTTAATTTAAGGGATTTTAACACTCTGGATGCTAACTTGTGTTACATCTTGTAGACATATGCACTGATCATCACTAATTCGTCTGACACATGACAAGTTGGTTCATTATCACTTTTAGTGTTAGCTCCAAGTAATCCTACATCTGGAGTTGCCCAGCTGTTTGGCTTGTGATACTAGCCTCTCGTGACCTGCAGAGGGGAAGGAAAGGATCAGAGCTACAGGGCTAACAGGCTGTTTATGTCTCTCTGTGGCTAATCCTCCAAAATCCCAGTCAGCCTTGTCTGAGACTGGCATTCCTCTGCAAACATCAGTTGCCTGCTCTCTTCCATTCATTCCCCAACAAACAAACACTGCTGCTGATGCTGCAGTGGCTCCTTAATCCTGCTTTACACAGCCCGCAACAACAAACAGAGACTTAGGAGATGAGAGCTTCCAGTTTGTTACCTCTTGTTTTTATTTCTTTCATTGTATGACTTATCTGATCCAATCTCACATGGCCCTTTGGTTGCACACCATGCCCTCTCACCCTTCTCAAATATATTTTAGACCTTCACCTTTTAACTGCTGCTGTTATCCAGAGTGACTTGAGTGGGCAGGAAGTGAATAAACTTGCTCAAGGGCATCTTGACAGGGCAAATGCATGATGATGGATGTTTTTAAACTAGAGACATAAACAGGAACTTTAGGTCGAATAGGTCATGAGACACTCAGTAAATGGAGGTATGTGCAGATGCCAGTCTGGATAGGTGGCTTGTCACCTGTTTGTTGGGCTTTGCTCTCTTCTTACGTTGTACTGCTTTGACTGCTCTGTTTCCCCCTGTGGAATTAATTAAGTGTTTTGCATATTATTGTACACTATTCTAGAGGCAAGCATAATCTTTTTGGCTAATAATTTAAGTAATCGATCAACACTGACCCCTCTGAGACATTTTTCTGCCAACATGTGTGCCTGCTCCCCAGGGTGCTTTTTTCTCACCCTCTATTTACTGGTGCCAGCTGTTCAGTGCATTTTCAGGGCACTGAGCTGCATAGAGAGGAAACCATGAATATATGATGTTCTGGTTTTAGTGCATGTCAGGTTATGGGTCTGACTTTCATCATTACTGTTCAATTTTTGTGTCATTTTTGTTTTTAGTTCTATTTCAATATCTATGTTTCACATTATATAAGTTACCCATTGCCCTGAGACTGTTCATGCCTCAATGGAGTCAGCTGTTTGTGCTGCAGCATCCTACAATCTGTTTCCTTATGTTTTGTCTCTCCTCCAGCCCTCCCTGAATTCCCACTAGGATCTTCTCTTCCCTGTTGGAGACCCTCTCCACCCCCCACAACCAGCAGCCATGGCAGATGACGCGGACATGCGCAATGAGCTGTCAGACATGCAGCAACGCGCCGACCAGCTTGCCGATGAGGTGAGAACAACACGCTCTCTGCATCGCAGTGGTTGGAGCTGCGATGGCGCGCAGACATGAAGGCATGCATGCATGATAGTTAAATGTACCTACATCTGAATAAGATAACACTCAAATGCAAGAACTCGTAAGTGAATTTGCTAAACTGACTGAGCGTGTGCGTTCTTGTCCATGTGTAGGAATTCATAATGAGCTAGTGTGTGTGTGTGTGCATATACGTGTGGGTGTGCTTGTGTGTGTGTGTTTTCAACAGTAATCAGACTAAGAGAGAAAGAGACAGTTTCAGTTATGGCCCAAAGCAGCTAGGCCCCCACACCCCTCCAGCTTCACATATGACTCACACTGGCACAGCTGAGCAGAATATTAAACACACACGCACACACACACAAACACACACGCGTGGAACATAGGGCATGCACAAAATGGCGGCATTAGAATAACACTTTTAGCCTCTGTTGCACTGACTTGCATGAGCTCTCAGATCCTCATAGAGAAGAACAGCTCATATCATTTCAGTAAAAAAGCGTTCTATGACTTGATGTCATATGAAAAAAGAAAGCTGAAAATATGGAAAATGCGTCAAAAGGAAAGATGAAAGAACGAGGTGAGAGACAGATAAGTTGAAGAAAAAAGAATGAGAAACAAGACTGGCTACATCAAAAATGGCTGCTCATCTCAAGGCTGTGCCCCATTCGATTCCTCACCCAACCCCCATTGCTCGGGGGATCAGCCGCGCTCACAGCGAGCGCAGCGAAGGCGAAGCTGTGTCATTGTAAGAACGAGATATCACAGTGTGCCGTCCCCGCAGAGGGGCTCTAGCTAGCAAGCTGTGCTCTGCAGCCACATTAAAGAGGGAACTGGAACGTGCAGCTACATATCTACCACCACACTAATACCACGCTAATAATAGACATCCAACAGTCTGGGACAAAGGGATAGAGAGGGCGTTTTGTTATAAGACTGTAGGTATTTTCATTGGCAGGGCTGCCGTATTCTTAAATAAATCACTGTAGAGATTCCAGATCTCAAACGTGCTGAAAAGCAATTTAGCTTTGATCTCAAATCCAGATAATTGGAACCGTTCAACTGATGTTATGAAAATGAAGATCTTAGAAATATGTCACTGTAACAGCTTCATTCAATACTCCCAGCATAACGTCGGACATATTCAATAGTCAAAGAGCAGACAGACTATCCCTGTAAGTTCATGTTGAGTTCATGTCGATAAACGTCAGATATTGATCCCTTCTGTGTCCCGCTGATTGTTCAAATTGACTCCACTTTGTTGTGATACATGCTCCCTTATGCTTCATTCAATAAGCATACATACCACAGAGACATGACTGTGTTGTTTTTGTGTAACCTCCAGGAGACTGGATTTGTTAGCTCTCCACTTTAGAGGACTGATGTCAAACTTTTCTCTTTTTTTCTGTCGTATAGCCATGTGAATGTGTGTCATGTGATCTGAAATAGAAACTAATTGTATCTTTTATTTCTCTACAGTCACTTGAGAGCACTCGTCGTATGCTGCAGCTGGTGGAAGAGGTAAGATGGACCCATAAACTTCAAAATATGATATGGCAGAAAAATATAATGTAGTGACACTGAAAGACAGTCATATCTCAGAAAAACTTTCGGCAAAGTTCTTTTGTATGTAGACTGATATTCTCCATCAAAAAACTGCAGAAAAAGTATTAGCAGCACCTAGTCTTTACTTATTATTTGATCATATTATTTTATTATCACATTTTATAGTATAATGTTGCAGCTGTGAGGCAATCAAAATTTATTCCTGTTTTCATAATTCTATTAGTGCTATTAATATTTATATTTTAGCAACTTGTGAACTGAGACATGACCCCCATTTAAAGAGCATGAACATAAATTTTAAAGCAAATCTTTGTCCGTGCATATGGTATTTAAGTTGTTATTTTAGAGATAAATATACTTCTTTAGGTGAGATGCTTCACATTTGACAAATTACAAAAACTCAAATAAATCTAAGGAAGGTCTACATTTTCAGTTCCAGTTTGTACACAATGTCCCCATTATTCTCATGCTCCAACAAAGAGCACTATGCTGTGCACAACAGAGCAAAGCATGACTGTGTAGCAACGCACATGGAGACAGTAGGTTGTCTCACAGGAGCAGAGCTGAATGTGGACTGGTACAGCAAGGACAGTAAGAGGCTTCTTGTTTTCTATGGATGCATTGTTGCATTCATAAAATTACAACTGTATTTATAGTTTCAATCATTATATTTAACTATATCTTCTCTATCTATTGTTGCAATACTTAGAAAAATAACACTAACCTGGCCTTAGTGACAGCAAATTGTAACAATTTTGGCAAAAGTGAATCTTTTTTCCTTGAACAGGGCTGAACAAAGTAAAAATGAATAAAGAGTGGTGTGATTTAATATCCACATTTTTATATGAGAGTCAGTAACAGACAGTGAAACCCTTTTTTTTACCACCCAGAGAAATCATCTCTGTTCAAACATATTATATTCTATGTGTTTATTTGCTTTCTTGCAGAGAGTTAGATTAGAACATCAGTCCCACGGTTTTGTCTTAAACACAAAGCTGCAGCCAGGTGACTGTGAGCTCTGCTTAACACAGAGACTAGAAGCAAGAGGAACAGCTAGTATGAGTCTGTCTAAGAGTAAGAAAAAAAGCCCCTCAAGCTCAGTAATGAACTCATTATATCTCTTTTGTGTGATCTTATTTAAACAAGCTAAGCTAACTGTCTCATGGCCTATGTTTCACATTATAAGGGCAGATTTGAGAGTACTGATCTTTGTCTCAAACTCCAAATAAGAAAGGGAATAAGCGTATTTTCACAGAATGTTGACCTTTTCCATGCGTCCCTCCTGCTGGTTAAGAAAACACGCATTGTTTTTTCAGAATTATTGTTCTCATTAGTTTTAGTAGCTGAAATCAAATCTTTATCACATCCCATACTAGACTTTTTTTTTTTTTAAATTTGCAGATGACCTATTGGCTGACAGGTAGATAAACTGGTTTTGGGTCATGTGCTGTCACCTTATTGATTAATGACACAACTGAAACCAAATTAAGATTAAGCCTCAGTATTTTTCTATTCTAAGTGCTTGAATTCATCAGTCTTGTTAGGTGAGTGAGTCATCTGAGTGATGGCTTGAGAAGGATATTATACAAATGAACTAACACCAGAGAGAGCAGAAACACACACTCAAACACTGAACACTGACTCCTAGATTTATATTTGCTTATGTAACGTTGATACCAGTAAATAAACTGTAATAAACTGAGAGTGAAAGGCAAGGAGAAAGAGAAGCAGACAGAGATGGAAGGAATAAAAGGTGGAGAGAAGGGTACAGGGAGAGAAAAAGCTGGGGGCGGTGGTGTCTCACAAGGGAGAGATGCAGATCTCAAGGTCATATTGATCATCAGTCGACATATGTCACCACGCAGCTCCACCCCACCACTGTACTGCAGTAGGAGGAGGAGGAGGAGGCTGAAGGAGAGGTAGTCGCAGTGGGAATGAAAGGGGACAGTTTACTCCTCCTTCTTCCCCTGTTTAACAGATAGAAAGGCAGAGGAAAGGTAAAAATGAGAACAAGGAATATGGAAAGACCTAAAAGGCAAAGCTGCAGCAAGCACATCAGCAAACAGAGAAAATACAGAAGAGAGGAAATGATTTGGTCATTTTTGTGATCATGTTTCATAGTTTAAAAGATTACTCCTTTGATTATGATGAAAATGAGTCTCCTCTCGAAACTGCTTAGCTAACATGAGGCTGGTGTGTTCTACTCTGTAACATTTAGTGTGTTTTAAGATACAACTCAGGATTTCTTGTGTCCAGTCTAGAGTGAAAGTAAGTTTAAGCTTTCTAAAGCTAAACGTTAAAATCAATTGATTAAAGAGGAAGGCCAGTGTGGAAATTAAGAAAAAGTTAATTAACATCAGACAAATCAACTCAATCAACCTAGTTTTACAGCTGTAACCTAAAATGACTCACTTCATAGTAGAAAGTTGCTGCTGAGTCGGGAAAAATCCTTTATGTTGCAGCGCACTAACTATAATCTCTAATCCATAGTCTGATGTACATGAAAGTCTTGTAAATTTGTAACCAATCTGCCAATGTATGCCAATCTGTCCACCTTATTTGAATGAGGAATTGGCTCTGAACCACCTCCAGTCATGCAGCTCTGCCTGGAATCATGGCTGATTATTCCTTTGAGTTTCCCTAGGGACACATTTCAACTACTTTGGGATTTCTCTCGGATGGAGCCTTGCTGAATTACAGAATAATTTATACACCACAGACTCCTTATTGCTCCCCTCTCGCTTCTCAAAATATCAATGTGACTTTCCTCCCCAAACTGCTGAGGAGGCATGGGACTGGGGGTTGTGTGTGTGTAATGATGTGTATGTGTGCATTTGTGCATTCAAAAGTGTGTGTGTGAGTGTGTGTGTGTGTGTGTGTATGCTGCCACACCATAATCTTATTTATGCCTATCAGGCTGAACCAGGTGCCACATCTTAGTGCGGCAGTTCTGAATTACTTAAGAAGCAGAGAGGAGGAAGAGCTGCATTTGCCTCGGCTCACTCTTTCTATCAGCATCAAAACCTGTAGCCAACCCGGCCTATCAGTGACTAATAGCTTTAGCCTACTGTTGCAGCCTCAGCTGTTCAGATGGTTTGCAGTCACAGGAAGCAATTAAAATGATAATCTGACGGTTAAAGGAGGACCCACTGAGAATCTACATTTTAAATTTGTGGAAAAAAGAAATAGTCTTACTCTACAATTACATGCAATATTAATACATGATTCAAAAGTCGCATAGCCGCTGATTGTGAGACAGAAACGGTGTTGGGTTCCTGGGTTATAAATTGAGTCATTTGTACACAGAAATCCAATGGCAGGGTTCTCATTTTAATGAGAGCTTCCCTTTGCTGTCAGCATTATTATTTTCGATCTCCAGGGGGCTGTTTCTAGGCTCCCTGCTTAAGGTGTAATGGTCTAATCAATATTGGCCTCAAGGCAAAAGGGGGTGGGGGGGCAAAATATTCTAATTTACTCCTTTAGGAGAACAGAAACATTAACAAAGTGATCACAGGGTATTGTGAAGTTAAATTAGGTGATATTCAGCTTTACACAATATAATGTTAACTTTAATTTTATTGTTTGTGACTCAAGATTTCTTAGACACCACAAACATCAACTTTTACATTTTAATATAGGTCTTTGAGTTGCACGTGTGAAACTTTCTAAGCTGTCTCTACTCTCTACATTTTTTTTAGATATGTTCTGTTTTTCACTGTTGATATTTAATTAGAAAGTCCCTACATTTTGTGTAGTATACTTGTTTTATGTCATGTAGAGAGTTAGCTGAGAGCATTGATACCACTCCTTTGGCTGTTTGCTAAATGTGAAGCCAGAGCAAGAACAGGCTAATGTAGCACAGAGACTTTAAGCAAATGGTAACAGCTAGCTAACTTCTCTCTAAAGTTAATGGACTGACACTTCTAAAACCCACAAGTTAACGAAATCGGATTATATCACATTCCTTTTGTGATTGTATTGGGAGTTAAATGCTGAAATAATGTCTTAGTTGGCTCAGTGACTAGAGACAAGCTAGCTGTGCTAATCTAAACTAAGCAGCTGCTGGCTGTAGCTACATATTTTGCATAAATACATGGGAGTGGTATCCATCTTATCTCAAAACTCTCCACAAAAAAGTATGTGTTTTTACCAAAATGCCAAATAATTTTTTTAAGCATTTTAACTTAAACCTTGTCACAATTGTTAATTTAAAAGCACTCTGATAAAGCCTTGACTTCCCTCCTATGTGCTGGCTTGATTGTCTCAGTCACTGTGCTTTGGTGAAGTAAAAGCTAGAATGCAAAAAATGCAATGCTTGGAGAAAGAGCAGTGAAAAAAAATAATTGTTGTCCAGGAAGGAAAATTCGAAGGGGAAACTGTTTATGGCAGCTCATATTTTTCAGTAGCCACCGATCCCCTGAGCTGTTGTAGCCCCATTACTGACCTCTGTTTCGTTTCACTTTTCCTCCCCTCCTCCCTCACCCTTCTTTTTCACCTGGCTGTCTTTGGGGAATAGAGCAAAGATGCCGGCATCAGGACTTTGGTTATGCTGGATGAGCAGGGAGGTAAGTCAGACAAAGGGGGGACTGCGATCTTTATTCATAACATACAAGTTTCAATAACTGAGCTATTTACATTAAACAAAGCTAGCATAAATCTGCATTTAGAAGAAGTAATACAGTCTGTGAACTACAAGGGACATTATCATTAACATATGGTGATGTTGGGAATAAGTTTATAGTACCAAAACACTTGTGAACAGATGAATTGTTTCATTTACAGATGCTTGTTTTTTTTAAATGCATTTAAAAAATCATTTTGTTCCTGTGATTTTTTAGAGTAATATTTTCAGATTTGGGTTTTAATTTAATGCATGGCTCATTTTAAAGATCAAGGGCGTCAGTTTGACTTTGGGTGAATTTTCTTTCTTTCAGCTTCTTTTAACCTTTGTTTCCTTTGTCTAACATTGTTCTTCATGGTTTTGCCTAACTGCTTTTTATTTGCCAGCAGCTTTGTTTTATTTCCATTAGCGAACAGAGACAGTAAAAGGAAATCTTGAAAGTGCCAAATTATGAACAGAAGATTATTTCATGTTAGCCACAGCAGTGCCAAAACCCTACAGCTCAACGTCAAGATAAATTATTTATTGTTCAGAATCTAGCAGGGTTAACTTGTTTGTCCCTGTGGCAATCTATTGCAGGGTGACTTTTGGGCTGTTCTGGGATCTGTTTGTGCTATAATCTTCTCTACAATTACTGAGGAAAAACTGTTTGGATGTTGATGTGATCGAAATGCAGTTATGTCTGTACAACAGACTTAATAGCCTTGAATTTAATGCCAGCAGATTTTACTACATTGGCTAAGAGAGGTATCAGGCCAGCTTTACAGGCCCTGCTAACAGTCCAGAGGTGTACGAATACATGAGGTGTATGAGAAAAACGATCGATTTAGCTGGGAATGACAAAATATTCAACCACTTCTCTATCAACCCTCTATCAACTGATTTGTATAATCCCTGGTTAATTGCAGTTTGTAAATAAGCAAGCCACCAACCCACAATAGACAACTTTTTAAATAAATAATGAATAGTATGGTTTGAAATGTGTAGTATCAAATAGCAAATAGTGGTAGTGTGACACTATGAAAATGTATCTTCAGCTAAATTTGGCTCTATGGAGGCCTCAGTTCTCCAACTGGCTGAAGGCATTTAAATCAATTTATCAGTCCTATATTTATAGTCCTATAGAGGGAGCCTTAATTGCACCAACATGATTGTTCACTCAGGGGGATGAAATCTCTATCCCTCCTCTGACCATCTATTCATCCCATCATCCCTAGTGTCCACAGAGCTATTCTGCACTCACTGGATCACCTCTCCAAAACCAATTGCATCGGCTGACTGGATACACAGGCAGCTGTAAGCCTGAGCTAACCTCTGACCTTACTTTATTGTGTGCAGGCAGAAGAGCCTGTAGCTCTGCAGTGCTTGATGCTGGAGACAGTTATTAGAAGGTGTAGCAAGATTTGCTTTTAGTGAAATAAATAAAAAGATATGAATAAAAATCTTGCTGCCACTGATCACTTTCTCTTGAAGATCACTCCTTATTGCGCGCAGAATGCTCAGTGCCATTAGTTTCCCCACCTCACTCCAATAACAGCACCTTAACATGGAATCTTTCTTGGTTGAATATATTTACATAAATGCATGCCAACCAGGGATTTTACAAATCTGAAAAAGTCAATGAACTGTTTTTTGATTCTGCTCCATATTTAACTGTACCTCACCCTTTCTCACTTTGCCTGCACCGTATTTCTTTTAATCACAATCAGGATGGATAATTCTTTGTGCTGTGGAAACCGTCACCAACCCACCATCCACCACATCAGCATGACAAAGACCCTGACGCTCATAAACCAGAATCCAATCATATTTGAAATCCTTTTAGTTACCTTGAATGTTTCCAAAGACAAACAAGCAAAACAAGCAGTTTTTAGTTAAATAGTCCAGCTTCATTTGCTCCGTTACAGTAGTAAGTACCAAATGGTTTAGTAAATTTAAGTAGTCTCTTTAAGTTCCCTCGCATAAAAAAAGTATATTTACCATGCTCATGCTTTGACACATTGTGCACATGGGCCATGATGCTGCTTAGATTTATATTTTAATACTATTTAAGTATTTCCAGCAACTGTTATGTTTCCATATATGGCTGCTAAGGCTCAGTCAAACCTGAGAACGTGTAACATCAAACAGTGGCATAAAGTTGCTAAAATGCTGTAAATCGTCTTGTGGTTTTAAGCTAACAAGGCCATTTTGTAATGTCCGTCTGAAAAAAGCAAAAAGTAGCACCATAACAATTCTTCACAAGAGGGAAAGTAGACCTGACCTGATATGATCTGATATGATCTGTGGAAATTTGATCTGAACCACAAGGCAGCGATCACCTGACTTTGACACTGAACATGTGTCACACAGATTGGTTTGGCATTTTAGGAAATACATATATTTGCCCTTTTGTACAAATTTAAATGCCAATATTGATACCTCTGATAAAATATGAGGCAACAGGAAGAGGCAATTTGCTTAGCCTAGCATAAAGACCATAGCAGGCGAGAACAGCTAGTGGTTACATTCAAATACCTCCCCAATGCTTTCAGTCTGTGAAATAGGCTAAATCAATGTTGAAGGGCAGATATTTGTTACCTTTGGACAGGAATGGGCTAGCCGTGTCCCATTTCCAGTTTCATACTAAGCTAAGCTATCCAGCAGCTGGATCTAGCTACAGATTTAGTGTACTGACATTAAAGGGATATCATTCATCTAGCAAATTAGCTGAATCAAAAAATGTTGAACCATTGCACTAGAAATAAAGTTGAAAGAATTAAACTTAAAAACTGAAATCACCAAGTGCTTTGAGAAATAAAATTCACTGTTATTATTTGAATTTTTGTGTTTTTCAAAGCATTCTGTGGCCCATTCCACAAGTGCGCATTATTGTTTTTGATCCTACCAAATTGATCCATTCAACTTACTTGTCTCTATCTCTCAACCTGACACACACAAGAAAATATACACCAGAGTACACACACGACTCACTTACTGCTCATCATAACTCATATTTCTGTCAATCAGTCAATGAAATTCATTCCACTACTGTCA
>JAPZDY010000010.1:3916961-3930261 GCA_029783645.1 Ctenochaetus hawaiiensis
CTCGATCGTGTTGAAGATGGCATGAACCATATCAACCAAGACATGAAGGAAGCCGAGAAAAATTTAAAAGATTTAGGGAAATGCTGTGGGCTTTTCATATGTCCATGTAACAAGTAGGTACTGACAATGTGCCCCAAAGGTTCTTTACATATGTGGTGGCGTCCAGTTTTTCCTCTTTTTTTTTCTTTTTGTTTTAGTTTCTTTCGTCACAGTGAGTGTCTGAAGTTGTTGTCTTCTCTCCTTTGTCTTCTCTTTATCTCTCTCTTCCTCTCCTCTTCTTCCTTCTCTTCTCGTGCTTCGTTCTGTGGGGGATAAATGACTTGTGTTTAATCAGAGCAACTGGAGCGCATCGAGGAGGGAATGGACCAAATCAATAAGGACATGAAGGATGCAGAAAAGAATTTGAACGATCTAGGGAAATTCTGTGGTCTTTGCTCCTGTCCATGTAACAAGTAGGTGCTGCTTGCCTGCCTGCCTGCCTGCCATTAAGAAATAAGAATAATTATTTAATCAATCAAAATACAATCGAGGTAGAAGTGACATCACGATGGCCATCAGCCTATAGTCTGCTCTGCTCCAGCTTCAAATAACTTCTGGCTACGCCCTTTTTTACATCATTATAAGGTGGACACAGGAGGCAAAGATGCGCTTTCAAATACCTTCTCTACCACACACACTCACTCAGACACATATGTATACAGTACAAATGAAGTCAAACTGAAATTTAAATTCTTTTCAATTTTTGTTCAAGAATAAACTATCATGACGATGCACTTATTGTGCATTAAAGTAAGTTTTTAATACAATTGAAATCAGCATTAAAGCTTCAAGACTGCATAAGTGTTTGCAAAGCAGCGTTCATGGGATATTACTGATTGTAATATCACACACATTTTGTATGTAAACGTGCTATTTTGTATTCCACTTGAAAATAAAAAGCTAGCAATTTAGGTCAAGTAGCTCCGCACCAGAAAGCCAGGACTTGTTCTAGCTTGTTCATATTAGCAGTAATATTCATTAGATAGTACTTTTTCTTACCTACTAAGTCATCCAACACACACAGTGATGTGCTTATCTTGAATTATAGAAAGGAGGGGATTCAGCTAAAGTTAGTTGGCTCTCAGCTCCAAATCTATTTGACTCTTCTCTTTTTGGTCCTTACAGTTTTTATGAGACAACAAAAGACACAAAGAATAAGCAGTATATAGTGTTCACTTATTCCTGAGCAAACCTGAATTTTTATTTCAGTTTGACTTTGAAGAAAAGTTCAGACAATGTGACAACTATTGCGGGCACATGCAGCAGCCTTGGGTTTTTATTGCGCCATCACCCATAGACTGGCCCCTAGACACACAGTGTCCTAGAATTTATAGTTCCACAACTGGAAAGCATTTTACAATCCTGCAGTCTGAGCCATCACTACATGATTGGCCACTGAGAAAATACAATAACCACCAAATTCCAAATGTAATGTGACATGTAACCGAGTAAACACCCAACCCGATCATTTTGCTGCTGCTTTTGCACAGTCTTACCTGACCCGAATTCTAAAAAGCCAAATGCAAACCGTCCAGTCCTCCATATAAGCTCTTCTCCACTCAGCCAAGTCCGTGGTTCATCAACAAGTGCCTCTCTTAACACTCTCCTACCAAGTGCCCTTCGCCAGGTGCCCTATTCTCTAAGCTTCCACTTCTCCAAGCACCTTTAAAATAAGAGTCATCTACATGCAGGAGGAGCCATTGTAGAAGTCCAACTTTTTATTTCTTTTAGTGATAACGCAAAGTGACGACAAAAAGAGACTTCTACAATGATATCACTGCAGCTTTGGCCTTCCTAACTGTAAACATAGATTATATAGAACCAAAAGAGCAGGGCTGGGGTTCCGGAAACATCTTGGCACTCAGATCATTTTATGTGTTGACTCCAGCTGGAAATTTGATGATCTTGGTCCCAAAATGCTTTTGGTCAGCCTGATCCAGGACTGTTTGACACTTCTCCTCATCTGCATGATTTCTACCACCACCACACCGCTCTAACATCCAGTAGATCCTCACCTCTTTGCAGGGAACTAGATCTTTTTGTTTCCCCCTGAGCATCTCCCTTCCCCCACCACCATTTTTGAACCACCAAGCGCCAATGACATGGAATGACTGGCGAGCATGACCCTTTGAATGCTCATGCATGCATGACAATGCAACTCATAACAGCAATGCTACACATGATGATGCAGATATTAACATAAAGGTGATGTTGATAATGTTGATGGTGATGATGATGATGATGAACAGGATTTTTTTTAATGTTTTATTCACCACAATGGGTACAAAGCCGGGGGACTTCTTTCTGGTAAACAGGGAATAAACAGCATTTACTTAATAGGATTTTTTTTTATTTTAAAAAGGTTTAAGGTTCTGGGAAGAAAAACACTGGTAAAGATTTAGCTTCAAAGAGATAAATTTCCAAAGGGGGAAAAAAAAGCAAAACCTGATTTTGAATTGTGCACAGCAACGTTCTTAGTGTCTAAAACTGTGCAAAAATACTGAGGAAATACTGAATAATAAAATTTGCACTTAGGAGCACCAAAAAATAGTGATATGGGCTACTTTAAGGATGTTAACAGCAATATTAATGTGATTTTATAAACTGGACCAAATAATAAAAGTAACAAAAATATGTGACTTTATGTCTTTTATACATTAAATAAGAAAATGAAGCAAGAATTGTTAAAAAGCAGAGAAAAGGAGGAGCGTTGCATTACAATATTTTCAGATACAAGAAGAAAGGCAGTGAACACCCTGCAAAAAAACAATATGACATATCCAAAGCAAAGGAGGAAAACAGGAGATATCTGTGTTGTTTCTGGGAGCAGGAAACTGGGTTAAGTCACATGCGCAGTGAGATGTTATATTATCAGGGATGTAGCGATGTTTGTTCTGTAAAATGGGTACAGCACGCCACTGCGCATGTAGTATGTGGTACCTTGTCTTTACATGGCCCCGCGTGGAGATTCAACCCACTGCTGCCTTGTTTTCCCCCTCTGGTTCTGCTGCAGTTTCTCTGCAGTGCCACCTCTCCTGCAGAGCGCTGTGCTAAATTAGCTTTTATCTGGCACTGGCTGTTCAACATTACTGTTCGCTAAGCTCCCTCTCCCGCAGGGAACTCACTCACATGTAGGTCAGCCATATCAGATAGTGGCATGATAGCCTGCTGCGAAGTTGACTCAAACTGAATGCACATGTAGATGGATGCTAGAAAGACAAGAGAGACATATTTTTGTTGGAATTTTTTTTCACTACTCAGAGAGGAAGTCTTAATTCCATCATACATGCCGGGATATTTCTGTAATCCGTTCAGCATGCTGGCTGTCTATCAGAGTTAGCTGACTCCTGGTTTTATGGTACTTAATGCATTTGGATTCTGTCTGCATGCCACTGTTAGTAGCTTTTGATTGGTGGATAGCTCAACTTTCAGGTCACTCAGGGAGTGAATTAGATAGAACGAGCTCAGTTTTACCACAGGATCTGCAACACTCATGATCTAATCAGATCATCTCGGTTCAAACAAGCAAAGCTGATTAGAGAAATACATTATATCCATTCTGAGACTGCAGCAAAGCAAATTGCAAAGGAGAAGATATCAAATGAAAGGAAAGTAATGTGAGAGGGGAGAGAGGAGAGATGGAGGAGGAGAGAGGAGGAAAAGAAAGGGGAAGAATGTAGAATATTAGAAAACAGAAGAAAGAGAGACAAAAAGCTGAGACAAAAAAAAAACAAACTAGAAAGAAGAAGGAAGGACTCAGACAAGGGTAGCGTGTGTGTTTACCACACTGGTGTGTGTCAGCAGGGACAGGGAGCTAAGCAAAGCCTTGCCTCAGTCCATTTCTATTAATAAAAGCAGTGTAGGAGGCTGAACCATTGCCATCCCTGATACGGCTAGAATACATCCACACCACAATCCAAGGTTATACAAAACTCAGCAACTATTGCGGCAATGTAAGCAAAGAAGCATGTTGTTGAATGGATGGAGAAAAAAATATGTATAAAGATAAGATTTATCTCTCAGGAATATCAGTGCATGAGAGCATTTACGAGTTTTTGACTGTTCTGTCATTAAAGTGCCTTAAAAACAGTGCAATAATACAGAAACTAACAAATATAAAGATGAACTTCTATCTGTTACCTTCTCCTTTATCCCTGAATCTTCTGTGCCAAATCAGATGCTTAATCTGATGTCTGAAGTGTGACAGGCAGAGTGAGGTGACATTTACAAAGCCACGCCGCCAAGCTGTGATTGCATATGGTGTTAGCACAGCTGTATGTAAAGAGATAAATCCAAGGGATGTGTGATTGCCCAAATCCCCATCGCACTCTTCACTCCTCTTCCTCTCCGCAACCTGACACCCCAGCTTTGTCCAGAACTCTGGAAGCTGGAAAGAGAAGCGGTGACATTTAAAAAAAAAAAAAACAGAAAGCGAGAAGGGGGGGTGGAGGTACGGGTGTTACAGCGGGCCCAGGAGTTGTTCGCCGTAATGTTTTTTCTCTGTCGACTCCCTCCAGTTTCTTGTTTTGTCGTGTTTTCCTTTTGTCGTTTGGCAGTTTGTTCTCCACGTTAATCGTCGTCCCTCCTAACGATGTGACAGTCCTGTACACTCTGTGTTGTGTGTCTGCCAAAAGCTCGTCTCTTCTCTGTTTTCTGTCACACTGGGACATTTTTACTGTGGGAGTGGGGTGGGGTTTGATCATTGCAACAACATAGAAGTGCCAAGAGGATGATTTAATCAAAGAAAAAAGAAAGAGATGGAGTATTATCACACACTGAGTCATCCCACATGTTGAAGCTATTAAATGCATGATTATACAAACAGACAGATGTGACTTGTGCCTGATTCTGAACGGTATGTTATATACCTACAAGATATAACATCACACACATTATTATTGTGTAACAGACAACCTGTACCTGCCAAACCCAGTCTACCAACCAGTCCATGCCTGCTATGCTTTGCTTGACTTAGTCTAGTCCCCTACCATATATTTATGTGCTGAATGCATGAAACCAAATAACACCTTTGTGTCAGCTGATCACGCTAGATCACGCTACATACTTATATACATAGTATATGCTGCTGCAGTACCTCAAATCCAAGGCTCTCTTTGTAGATTTGACTAATGGGAAGCCAGCCTGGTTGAGGTAAATGTGGAATTGTTCAGTCAAACTATTGAGTAACTGTCCCTCCTCGCCCTCCCCCTTCACCGTCGGCGGTCAGGATGAAGAGCGGAGCCAGCAAGGCCTGGGGGAACAACCAGGATGGGGTTGTGGCCAGCCAGCCCGCCCGCGTGGTGGACGAGCGTGAACAGATGGCCATCAGTGGAGGCTTCATCCGCAGGTACGATGGGAGCTCTGAAGTGGATGGTTAGAAGAGAGGGAGATGGAGATGATTCAAGGAGAAGCAAAAGTAATGCTAGGTGGGCAGAAAGAGGTGTGTGTTTGCAGTCTCCGTGTGGGGGTTTGGCTGTTGTACATTTAATCTAAGACAGCGGGGAAACAGGAGGCAGTTGGCTTAGCTAAGCATAAAGTGGGGAAACAGGAGGAAACTGCACTCAATACAGTGCAGGTCACCATTAGATATGACTTGCGGTGTTTTGGTGGGAACATTTTAAAGCTGCACTTCTGCTCTTATAGAATACCTTTTAAAATCTTCTTTAAAGGTCTAAAAAAAAGGAGCACCACCTGACTTTTTACCAGGATGGATTGATAATGGAACAACTTAGGAGCAGCCTCACATCTGGCTGCACTTTTTTAATCAACATGTAAAACAGAGAACAGTTCGATAATGTTGCTTTAAAAACACCTCTTACCTCAGCAAGCTTACTGAGGTTGGTTGCTCATACTATTGGTGAAAATGTACTGAGCTTGCTAGCTTAAGTGATGTCCAATTTGAATGTAACATTAATCTTTGAGGGAATGACAAGGGGGGGAAACATTTAGCATGAAATGAAACTTGACTTGCACTTTAAGTAATTTATTAACTAGGTACTTCTGACATTTACTTGAGTATATTTTGAGTCAAGTTTTAAGGGAGTAACTCTACTTTTTCCTCAATACTCCACCCAACACTGCCCCCATATGCAGAGACTAGACCTCAGACTTAAGTAGCTGTTGATCACTTGTGGCCCGAGCTAGCTAACTGCAGTGAGGAGTCAGAAGTATACAGTGAAACAGGACAGTCAATAAAATATTTATTTTTGTTCTGTTTTGTTGTTTTTTTTAATTGTGAAGCAGCACAACTTTGAACATAGTTATAAATTTGCAAAAAAAAAAATATCAGTAGTATCCAGTATCCAGTAGTATGCAAGATAAACTGTGGACAGACACACACACACACACACAGACAGACATACACATGATTGTCGTCTGGCTCACACCTGCTGGCCATAGCAGTCGTATTCCAGTATCTTTAAAGATTACTATCTACACTGTTGTTTTCATTTGTTGAGTCCAAATAAATAAGTGAAGTGTAAAAGACTTAATTTACAACTTCACTTTTTATCATACAGAAAAAGCTAAGTAGCTTGCATATCAGAAAAAACCAATCTGATAGTAATGCAAGTGTCTGGACACCATTAATTATTAACTGTTATGGAGAATAAGCATTAAGTTCAGTTCACCATGGTTTAACTCGTGTAGTTACCATTTTCAATTCTTCCTCCAGCTGATATCTTTACTGATCATTTTATATTGTGAATAGGACTATAAATGATCAAAAATAAAAGTATTTTGGGCATTATATGATTGAATCTAAAAGAAAATAGTTGCAAAATAGAATATAAACTGCGTTGCATAAGAAGCTCCCAGTGTCCAGATGCCTGGTTTGAAGTCAGAAGCTGCTCTTCATACACAATGAAAGATCAGAGGTGAAATATGGATGAGAGCGCCTCCTTGAGTCTGGTCAGCGATGCATATGTGGTGTGTGTGGCCCTGTACTCATACAGATGTCGCAGTATTCAAAGTTGGCCTTTTTTGTGTGTGTGTTCAGGGTAACAGACGATGCCCGGGAAAATGAGATGGATGAGAACCTGGAGCAGGTGGGTGGCATCATCGGTAACCTGCGCCACATGGCCCTGGACATGGGCAACGAGATCGACACCCAGAACCGCCAGATCGACAGGATCATGGAGAAGGTAAGACGCACGCCAAGGGCCTTTATCTCATTTCCCTCACTGCTATACAGAACAACCAATACGAGCTAACTGATGTTCTTCTCATTCCTTTTTCCTCTCTTCCTTCATCCAGGCTGATTCCAACAAGACCAGGATTGACGAGGCCAACCAGCGCGCCACAAAGATGCTGGGCAGTGGCTAAACGCCCTGTGCTCAGAGCGTGGGCATCCCGCGCCGCACGTCGACAGGCGCTGACATGCTTTCATCATGGTATTGACCTTCTAGGTTTGCACACATGCACATATCACCTCCCCTTCCCATTGTAAATGTTGTTCTGTGTGTCGTCTGTCGAGCTTTTTCAAGATGATTGTCCTCGTAAAAAGATGATTTCTTATACTCCGTATATCATTCTTTCCAAAGGTTGTATATAGTGCTGACTTGATGGCTCTCTAGCTCACCTGTGAAGTTTTTATTCTCTTTATCAAAATATATATATATATATCATATATTATTATATATCATATATAATATATATATATAAAAGTACACTGCTCTGGATGACAAGTATATAATAGGAATGCTATACAAGCTGTTTGTTTTGATTCTTTTTCTTTCAGTATCTCAGTATCGTCTTAGTAAAACTGTGTCATTCCATTTAGGCTACTGTCATGCTCCTTATTTTGGTGTTGTCATGACAAAAGGGACAAGACTGATAGAACATGAGTAACGATTTACTGAGCGGCGGTACAGATGAATGGGATCGCGAAGAGCACTTACAATCAAAAGGCAGTCGTTGGTACATTTTCCTTCATTGCAATCATACTGAGTTCCTGTTTAGACAATGTGCAACTAGACTCTCTGTAGCTGTATTAGACATTGCATTCCAAGTGATGTGAATTGTGCGTTCTCTGCATGACAAATGGTAGATTTTAGTCTTATAAATAAAACCTGTCTGAAAAATATATATAAAAAATGATAACATGGCAGTAGCAAATTGACAAAACGCATGCTCAGTATTAGGACACAGTTGATCGTTCCATACTCCTGCAAGTTTGCAATAGTGCCACTCTTTTTGTCTCGATATATTTACCGACTGTGACCATCTCGTTGTAAAATAATGCAAAAGGGATCAAAAAAGTGAGATAACGATGAAAAAATATGAGGACTTGGGGTTGTATTGCAAAAAAAATGACCTGTTTTCTAAATGATTATGCAGTTCAATGATGAAGTTGTTGATTATGTGCTGAAAGATGAGGACTGGTTGTGTACTGTAACATAGGTTTTGGATGCTCTGAAAAAAAAAATAAACGTTTGCAATGTAAAGCAAAGACGCATATTTCTGAGAGACCTTACTTTTATAAGAAGACTGTATCTGTAAGTTTATTCTCCCCGTGTGGTTTGTTATTGGTAAAAATAATGATAATATTGAATAACAATAACTATACTCTGAAACAAAAAAAATACATACAAAAGGTTTTTTGTTGCTTCTGTACTTTAGAGCTATGCACACCAAATCGCCAAAATGTTGAGTAGTTAGAGTAAGGTGATTAAATACCTAAACCTGGATGACACAATAGGTTAAACCGTGAGATTGATGTCCTCAACGCATGTAATAAAAGACTCCCTCTCTGTATCCTGTCAGTGTGTGAAGTGGTGGACATTTTGTAGCTAGCTGAATTGATTAAAAGTAATAAACCCTAGTCTCACCCGTGTCTGTCTTTATTGCTCCTGTGAGTCGAGAGGCTTCGGTCTCTCTCTCTAAGGTCCAGGGTGATATTTGCAGAGAAACACCACTCAGGTTGTGCTATTGAAGATGTAGATTGTCACTGATGTGGCACAGTCCACCCAACAAGCATCACCTCTAGGCAGAGAGCAGTACAGGCATTAACAGACACATGAGAAATACACTGACAGAGATGTGTATTGGCTGTGTGCAGCTTAAGTACTGTTTTGGAAGAAATCCTTTTTTAGTGTAATGTAGAGGATTCAGTCAATATTCAGGAGACAATCAATCAAGGTTTTCAAAGTTTTCAAATGTTAAGTATTTCTCTCCAACATGACATATTTAAGACTAAATTAGTGACATTCTATGAGGAATAAACACCAGAAATGTTTATTAAGCATTTAACTCTCAAAGATGTCTTCAGGGCTGTGCAGGTGTGATGGGATCACATTAGATAGACAAAAACAAACAAACTGAACACAGAAATCTTTCATGTGAAATAACCAAACCTGGTCTAACAGGGTTTCCACGAGTCCTTAAAAAGTCTGAATCCAATCATCTGAATTTTAGGAATTAAAATGTCTTAAATGTGAATTTTAATGGTCTTAAAAATTGTTTGGATTATGAGGTTAACTTGATTTTGTCATTTTTTTCATAACACACTCAGTGTATCACAATGTGGTGTGTAAGCTAATGCTGTGTCTCCCTTTGTCAAACAAAATGTTACTCATTGAAGCAATAAGTTAAATGTCTACTGTTAACTTGATTTTCATGAAAGGTGGGGAAATGTAAGTTCTTGAGTTTTTGCTAACTTGAGAACAGTACATTTAGTTTACAAATACATTCATTCATTCTCTTTGTTTGCACTTCTGGGACCATGATTTTAGCTTTCTATCCTGTAAACATTTTGGCAGAAAGTTATTCCGCTGCACACACAGAGAAACTGGCTGAGGAAAAAGTTTTCATATCCCTCAAGAAGCACAAGAGAGTGTTTCATTTATGCAAAATTAATCAATTTGACTGAAAAAAGTGTAGTAATTCCAAGTATTTAGTGCTAAATCTTCTCTGCTATTTAGACCACACATTTCTTTTCACATAGCACTGTACAGTTTATAAGACTGACTCAAAAGTGTTTGTCCAATCTCTAATATTAAATGCATTACAGTCTGATTTTCTCATAAGAGTATTTTCTAATCTGTCAAACAAAAGAGAAAGTTGTAGGTCCTTGAAAATCACCTTATAACCTCAGATGTTGGCACCTGCTGTATCAGAGCTGATCAGCACCATACAGAATAGATGTCAGAGTGATGCTGACTAATAATCACCACTATTTGTCCTGATGGTTGCCCTATATAATCACCACAGTCAATGGCTATTATCCCCCTGGGATGCATGAATGACCTAAACTAAAAAGTTTAGAGCTGCTAGCATAAAGTCAGGAAGTGTTGGGGGGCACTGAAGTGTGCATTAAATTTCATGTCAGTGCAGTTAGAATATTTTGATATATTGGTTGCAAACAAAGCTTGACAAAACACAGACAGACGTAGATGGATGGACAGAGGAACTGAAGAACAGAAGGATGAAAGGAGGTATTCATTAAACTCTGATGTCTGCTGAAGGAAATAAAAATGTTTCTTTCAAAATAAAAGACAAGAAAAAAAAACTATCAATCCACACCTTTGCCCCTGCCTGAATTTCTAAGAAAGAAGTGTTATCTTCTTTATTGACTAATTTAGAGAATACAGCTTCTAGAGTGAACATCATTACAATTGAGATGCATCCTACTCATAAAGAAAATACAGACCACAAAGACTAATAAGATCCCAACATGTAAGGGTCTGTTTAGTTGCTACTGTGTAAACACACAAGGTAGTCAGTACGTACACACAGGACTCTGCCTGAATGTTCCTGCAGTAAGATCTTATAACACCAAGCGTACATACTTACATCGTATTTCAGCGGATATCATATATATCTAACATACAGTGCGCGAGGGAAGTCGAAGCAGATGGAGTGTGATACATTTCCCAGATATGCTAGGTGTAATGTTGCAATGTGAGGGGGGGACTTTGGTGTCCCTTGTGATTTCTCCCACTACAAATGAAAACAACAGAGGCTGCTTTCTTTTTCTGTTGAGTTTTATGGTGGCTGGCATCAGTAAGCATCACCTTACCACCACCAGCTAAATAGTAACAGCTTCACAGAGCAAACTGTTTACCCACCTCCCGTCCAAAACACCATCTTTTCTACAGCACGACCCAAACCTCATTCAGTTGCGGCCTGGAATCTGAAGGTGAGTTTTCAAACAACAACATGACACATTTTTAATTTCTGTTGCGCATACCTGTGCAAATAATGTGCACACGTTAGTAGTGTGTTAACAGGTCATTGTGATGCCCACAAGTGGTCAAAAATATTTTGTCACAGGTTTAAAACTCTTTGAGATATTTAAACATGACAAGCGGAAAAACTTTACAATGTTGGAATGTGTTTTACAGCTCTAAGCTAACTTGTCTTTTTATGTGAACATCAAATTTTTTATGCCTCACAGCAAAGTCAGAGAGAATGATGTTTTATTTCTAACAATTGATTTAATGTACATGTTCAGCAACAAAAAAAAAAGAAACAAACTATGCAAAATTATTTATTTCAACATGGTTGGGGGTAAATGCCTGAATTTTTAGTTGCATTAAATGCAAATAAAAGACAGCAGTTGTTTGATTAAAAACCCTAACTACCACAGTATGTTAAAGGAGATTTAGATCATTCTTTTCAGATTCAGATTTGAGAAAACTCATGAGCAAAGAAAGAGCACTAGTGAAACAAATGCTGCAATATTGCTCAATCGCTAGAGGACTCTCTCATTCCCTTTCTCTCTCTCTCTCTCTCTCTCTCTCTCTCTCTCTCTCTCCCTCTCTCTCTCTGTCCATGGCTCATCCATTATTCAGAAGGATAACAAAAATACCCTTGAAAGAGACCAGGGGATAGTACAGGAACAGTATGATTTTTTTCTGATTTTAGGAGAAACTGTAACACAATCTGCCTCATCACCTCACATTGTCTTTGATTCATTGGTTAGTTTGCTGTGTGTCTGTCCATCAGAAGTAAAATTAGGCTAGACCTTGATATAAAGGAACAACACACGGGTACGTATACAGATTGTGGTGGACGTCTTAATTTTTTTTATACTACACATCTTTTTCTCATGCAAAATTATTTTTTCTCTCAAACAATAAAGACTTGTCATTCTGCAAGCTTGAATTCAAAGTCTAATATCTGTAACACTGATGACAGAAAAGTAAACTGTCTCTTTTATCCTTCATATCATATCAGTAAGATGGGTTATGATAGAAGACAACATAAAAAAGGAAGGAGACTTAATTTTTAGTTTCTTAACCATTTATTTGAATCAGCACCTCACAGTTTTTATGCCTCCAAGGGCTAGTCAGCTGTTTACATACATGTCTCATACTGTGAAACGGAGGTCATCACCTCACTGACATGTCAGACTTCAGTGAATAATTATCTGTCTTCATTTAGGGACAAGTGTTGCAGAGAAGCACAGAGAACTGTTAGAGAGCTTAACCTATGGTTCAGAAACAGTCACTCAAAGCTCAATATGGATAAAACCAATGAGCTTGTGGTCAACTACAATGCTTCAAATATGGGTGTTGTTTCATCGAAGCTTCAAATTCTTAGACATATTTGCTTCACACACATCTTTAAAACAGAAGATCAACACAATTTTAGAATTTCAGGTTTTAAGCCAAAAAAATTTGTTTTGAGAGGTCATGTGAACTTGACTTGTTAAAGGAAAGACATTAGATTAGCGAAGCATTAATGCATAATTTTTGAAAAAACATGTTCTAGTGTTGTCTTCAAACATTATGAAATTATAACTGGACATGGCAACATGACTGGGGCAGCAGCTGTAGGTTGGATAAGCTGCTAATACTGTTTTCGTTAGCTTTTTCTCTGTTTTGGATTGTTGGTCATGTGGTGACAGGAAAAAGCTAGTTAGCGGACTCTGTTTTATAAGCTACTTCTTAAATTATTTTTTTTTTTAAAGTTTATCTTTCCGTCTTTCTCAGCTTTGTAAATAATCTATGCAGTATACTGACCCTCTGTTTGTGGAAAAAAGACTACTGGTACATTGGAATTATTTCAGTTTATACTGGCTGTTGGGTTTAGGACCCAGACATAGCGCTGTTCTTAAAAACACCAGAGAAACTGGCAGACACAGAAATCAACACAACCACAAACGTTTGTCTTTTATACTTGTACAAGTGGAAGTCAGGTCGCTGGGTCTTGCTTTCGCTCACCAGACACCTCTCTGTGCCTTCAGAGTCAGACTTCAGCGAGCTGCTTCCCTGCACATTCTTTTATTAGATAGCTCAGGTTGAAAAACAAAGTAGGA
>JAPZDY010000010.1:3938587-3951048 GCA_029783645.1 Ctenochaetus hawaiiensis
TTCAAAAAATCTTCAGTCACATAATAGAAAAACACTTAGACTATTTACAACATGATAATCCTTAATTTCTCTAACACTGGCCTATTAAAATAACACCACACATTAAAAACTGAAGATATTTAAATTAGCAGTCTGGTGGTTCTGTCCTGAAGGTGACTTTGGTAATTAAAACAGTGCAGTGCAATGTGTGTGCAAACACATTATCTTTCTGCAGGCAAACCCTTGAGCTCCACCAACTCCCGGTCTGAGTCGTGTCTGCAGCATCTTTCTTTTCCTGCACCGCTGATATAGTTTTAGTCAGCAAATAGAGCTCGCAGAAACAACAACATCCTTCAACACAAAGGCACAAATTTACAGACATGCAACAGAAAGATACACATGATCTCATAAATAGACACATTCTCAAATCAGTTCACAGATAATTTGCTACAGACCAAGTGTACACACACTTACATTAAGGGACCATACAAAAATAACTGGGTCACTGATGGAGGCCGAAATGAAAAGTTTGACTTTGTAAAAAGAACAAGGCATTCCTTAGCATTATTGTGTCTGTTTTCATGAATAATGTATATTAAATTTGATGAACGCATGATTTTCATGACAGCATATTAATTTTTCCCTCACCTAAACCAAAGTGCATTTGTTCCCTTAACCGTACCTCAAACATAGACGGGGGCGTTAACAAGAGACTGCTGAGAAAGTTTATCCACGTGTCCACAACCACCCCAGCCTCCTCCCTGTGACTTTGGCAATGTTGTAGTAGCAGAAATCTATCATAAAAACAATTTGCAGCCACAAAAAAATTGTGCTAGAAACACAAAAAACATAAAAATCATCTCCATGTAAACAAACCTCATAGATTAAATTTTGTCATTTTTTTTTTATTGTGTTCCCTGTGTTGGACCTTTACAGCCTGATATATCTAAACATTTTCCCACAATTTATCTTGCAGGCTCCCAAAAAATGTTTCTGGGCCCAAGTCAAAATATCCCTGATGATATCATCAGGAAAAACAACCTTAAGGATATCATTAGATTTATTTTCCAGAACCAGACAAAGCACCCTCAGAGCCACAGAGAACATTATACCTCCGTTCTTTACTGTTAAGGAAGTGCTAACCATGACTTGTAAATTAAACTGGATGTGTAAAAGCAGTGGTGTACCCCTTTAAGAGCAGAACTGGGAAATTAGGGTCAGGTTTGTGTAGTGTTAAAGGTTAAAGGTCAGAAAATAAGAGTAAAACAATCCTCCAGCGCCTGCGTTTACATCAAGGGGGAGGGGGAAGTGATGGAGAGTGAGGAGGGGGACCCTATAAAATGCTCCAGTATGTTGTTTTATGTGAACATGAAGAGAGAGGGGGAACAAATAAAACATGCCACAGGAGAAAGGGAGAAAAATAGGCCAAACAGAGACAAAGTAAGACCGAGATTGAAACAAATACACAATGAAAGACTCAGAGAGAGAGAGAGAGAGAAAACACTCTGTCAGTCACTGTAACAGAAGGTAAACACAGCAACACTTCCTGCTACACTGCTGCCTGCATAGACAGAAGAAGCTTTATACCAAAATAAAACACATTTACCATGAACGTGACACACTCAGAGACCTAAACAAAGCTCAATATTTACCAAAGGAAAAGGCTGACATTGCTCTTGAAGCAGCAAAATGCATCAAAGTATCAAGACATTAAGAGAAAAACAGCACATGTACCTGTACTGAGCTCAGTCATGGATGTTTTTTCCTCCAAGGTCTTTAAGCATTTTTAATATGTTCAAAATGTTTACTGTATTATTATTTTTGCATTTTTGACAGCTATTGTGACTGATTTCTTTACTCAAAAAATTTTACAAGCAATTTATATAATGAGTTTTTAAAATTAAAAGCATTTATATATATATGTGTGTGTGTACATATATATACACACACACATATATATATATATATATATATATATATATGTAATAACATAAGCTACCCAACAGTACATTAAATACTTCAACTCAGATCTACATCCACCAACTTGAAAGATGAAAGGAAGCTTACACATAAATGCCTCACTGATAATAATCCAATAACATTAAATAAAAGTTTAAAGACCCTCTCCTGCAATTGATTTAAGCCCTAAAATATTCTCTATGATAGTCAAATTGATATACTCGCTCATTTATATAAACTAATTCATGTCTTAAACTTGCTTAAATGTCACACTATGCCAAAGTCTTGTTAAATATGTGCTGTTCTTTTAATATTCATGAGGTATATGTTGTGACCACGCCCACAGTCCTCCACCACTCCCCTCATCATCTTGCTAGCTACATAATATAAAGAATGGCAGTTTGTTTGAATTCAGTTATGGCAATGACTGCTTATTTCATCCACGTTTGCCTATTAGATGCAAAAAACACCAAACACAAATGTTGAGATGGTCAAAAATTTGATTTTCACCCGAGAGGTTCTGTAATCACACAAGGGAATATCACAATATATTTGTGAAGGCCAACTGTGATATTCAAAAAAGAAATGTAAACATTTTGTTAATAGTGCTCATGTAATGTTGTGTAAATAATTTAGGACCTTCCGAATAATTTCCATTTTTTTCCCATTCCAACTTGTAGTAGTTTGTAGTAGTTTGTATTTATGCACCTTAACAGTCGTTACCACCCACATAAGAAGGAAAATGTATTCAATGTAATTGTAATATTTTTTGTGTGTGTGTTCTTGTACAGTTGGTGCAGTGGTTACAGAGTATCTCTCCACCTCCCTCTCTCTTCCCCATTCTCAGCTTGAATTTAATAAATTGATTTTGACTGACAGCATTATATTGTCTCATCTATAAATATTGCGATAACATCATTTTTGTGAAGTCCTTGGGCCATTAAAGTCATTGATATGTTGGCAGCCATAACTCACAGCCTATCATTACTCCTGTTTGTTTTGTTAGCAAACATTTTGTGTAATAATTTAACTTGGATGATTTAACTGCAGGATATTTTTTGTAATTAAGCAGTTTTTTTTACAAAGTGGTATTGTTACTTTTATTAAACTAAATGGTCTAAATATTTTTTTTTTACCACATTATTTATATCACACAACTCTATCACATCCTGATGTTTTGGGGTGTTATCAGTTTCTGTATTGGTAATTAGAACACAGAGCAGAGCAAAATATCAGGTGTTTCTATAGAATATAGTTTGAATTATGTTATTATTTTTCTTCTTACAGTACATCATTTTGAAGCTGTTTTTGGAACAGATCATTTCGCCAGACAGCCCAACAGCTTTGACGTTCATGTCTTTTCTCTATTCTGTACATTCAGGTGTGAAGGATGAAGGAATGATCTGTTGCTTAATGATGTAAAACCAATCATATTCCAAATGATTATATTTACATTGCAAGCATTGAACAACATGCTCAGCCAGTACTTAATCATGATCATGCCAATAAAATATATTGAATTGGAAAGTGCAGGCAGATCATTAGTTCGACTGGTAGATCCAAAGGGAGAGGAGGTGAGAAACATGACATGAATATCTGCACAGCCTCAGTGGCAGCCTGGAGATGTGCAGGGGCAGAGGAGAGGGGTGGGGCTGCTCCCCGCTCTGCAAAGGGAAACCACTGCAATCTCTCCCCCTCTCTCATTCTTGCACACTGACACAGGGCAAAAATGCCACCCCACCCATCCCTTCAGCTACTCATCACACTGCACTCAGGAGTTATTTAACATAGAAACTACCACACTGACATTTTCTGTCAGCGGACTATGTTTTCACTGCGCACACAGAGGTAAAATCAGCCTTCTGCGTGTACATTTATGTTTTCATTGGAGTAGTGGCGACAGCTGGGGGGAGGGGAAGCAGATGAGACACGGAGAGGACTCACAGTGACTCACAATAAGGACAAAGAGGAAAAAACAATATCTGCCAGCTCTTTTTAAACATAACATCCTATTCACAAATCCAAGATGCCTGCTAACTCACACTAACCTAGAGACCATACATCCCTGTTTCTCTGATTTTTATTGGTGCGCACGCAGTCTTTTTATTAGGGCCATGCAGTTTCTGCATCCCCAAAGACACCAAATGACCTCTACTGTCATGTCGGACTGTACTGTGTAAATATTTGTCAGGGATGAGAAGCTAAAGAAACACTGCCACCTGGTGGCAGAAAAGGGTTTGTTTCTTCTGGGAGGAAAACAGCAGTCTTGTTAGTCTGCACACACAAGTTGCTAGCCAGAGTATATATTTTTTTTTAACAAGGGATGTATGTCGCTCTGTGTTTCTGAGGATATGATGATACAGAACAATCAATGGAAAATGTGTCAGAAGGGTTTATAAGTTTAATATTCAAACTTATCAAGGGCAAGCATTGTTCAGTAGATCAACTATTTAGTCTTAGTTTTGAATCCTTTAAAGCTAAGAGAAGCTGGGAGTTTGAACTCACACAATGCAAAACCTTCCACCTCTCTCTCATCGGCTTCTTATCTCCCCACCACATCCACAAGTTCAAAGCAGCAACAGAAGGCACCAAGTGATTACTGCAAAACTTCACTCCTCATGTAGCGCTTGCTCATTATAGCGTTCACCTCACCAAGACCCCGATCCCTCTAATCACAACTGGTCTTCTCAAATGCCCCTTCAGCATTTTGCAGCCTGAGGGCAGAGCGCCACAGGCTTCAGAGGCAGATCAGACACCATCATACAGCAGGAGGAAAGGATGGTCCAGACAGCTTTATTTGACTGCCTCAGCAACACTCAGCTTCAGCAGAGAAGGTAAGAAACAGTACAGGAGCGGTGTTGTTTTAATGAACTGTCACACTGACCTCTAAACTGGACATGTTCAGCCTGCGCCAGTGAAAAATATTCCCCACTTTTTGTCATCATGCCTCTTATGGCATCCTGACCCATCCCTTGTTTTTCTGCAGCTATATACTAGTAACTCAGCATTGATGTGATAAGGTAGATTAGCTTGAAGTTTCTCAAGTTGCTTTCCGTTTATGAATACTGGCTACATAAGCAGTAAAAAATCTGTTGCATAAAGGTGTACAGAATCCTGCTTGGGGGTAACAGGGCCCTGTTTTTTATAAATTAATTACTTGTTTTGGTCTTTTTTCATTGGAATTTTGAAAAGTATGATTTATCCCAGATTTATCCTTTAAAATATTGTCCTTAATGTATATCAGTGTCCCTACAACTGTACAATTTTAAGAACATTTTTAGATATACATTACATTTCATTCTCTTTTGTCCTACATACACATCAGATAAAATAATAGATTATATTAGTGACAGACTGCTAGAAGGCTCAGTCTCACAGTTATACAACTGCCACTAGAGGTCTTTAAACTAAATCAATGAAAATAATGTAGTTGTTTGATGATGTCATGAAATGGTGTGGGATCATGGGATCATTTATTTCATTGATTAACAGCCTCCTCACACGATAAACTGTCTAACTGACTCAGGCAGATATGTTCACAGACAAGTCAATGCTTAAAGTTTTATTAAAGAAACAGTCAGTCATGTTTGTCAACTTTCTTCCTCACACTCTGACTGTGTAACCCCACAAGTTATTAACAGACCACAAAATAAAATGAATTCCTACCTTTCATAAAATTACAATTTCTCTGAATTGCACAGTGTTGAAAACATCTGGGATAATCTAAGTATACAGGCAACAAAATGTATAATGAGGATAAAGTCTTTTTACATAGTTTAATTTGGAAATGTTGTATTTCAAGATACTGTAAGTCTAAAATGAAAAATAAATTAAACACAGTACAGTGTTCATTGCAAAGCAGTTTCTATTCAATTATAATTCTCCTGTGTCCTCTATAGTGTTGAAATTTATGTTTAATATGTGTGTTTTCTTACAAGTGCAAGTTTGCACAAAAGATTTTTAAACTTGATCTAATTTGATCTTTCTTATTGTCATTAATTCACTGTCCACACATTAGTGCTTAAAATACTACTATGTAGAAACTATGCAGAAATCCATCCAAACATGCTTTAAAGCAGAAAGCAATTAAAGAACTAGGTCTGGCAAAGGCACAAGTGGCCTTAGTGTGTGCATGTTTCCTGTAGAGAATATGAGCATAAAAGTAAATTTCTCTCTGCTTCAGTGGTTGTGCTAACCTTCATCACCACTGATATCAATCACAACTCAGAAAGTGATATCACTAAAGCAATACACAGACAAACAAAAGATACTGGGTTCAGGGATTTTACAGTTACACTCACTGTAAAAAAGTGGTCATGTTGAGTGGGTGAAAGGTGAGGCAACGTCTCCTGTGAACATCAGTACAATACAAGATACTTTATCTGCAGGGTGTTGTCACCTTTACAGTGCTTACTGCTAAATGGCTATTGGTGGTTTTTGACTGAGAACTTGATGCTGTGGTTCTGGAGGCGGTCAATGAGACTGGTTTTATTGAAGGCAGCTCCTGGTGTGTATACCCCTCCTCTGTAAATTAGAGATGCAGGGATAGAAAGACGAAGAGAGAGAGAGAGAGAGAAAGAAAGAGAGAGAGAGAGAGAAAGGGAGAGACTATGAGATAATGCTCAAAGAAAAGAGGCAGACGACTAAAGATAACACAGGATCTCAAATCTCCTTATTTGTGACAGAAAGGATTAGAGTAAATAAAAAAACAAGTAAAACAAAGAGCAGACTAGACTGACCTTCTGGGGAGAGAGTGCAGTTCATTCAGCAAGGTTATGGCTGCTTGTACCATAGCAGAAACTGTTGCTACATAACCAGGCTCTGTGAATCAGATCAAAAACATGAAAAAATGGAAATAAAAAGTTACAGACAAGAGACATATTATTTACAGCACCAAATACACTGAAAGTTCAAGCTACTATTTACAGTATGTGAGTGCTTTCGGGATACGTCCTTTGTGATTCTATACTTGTCTCACTGTCAACAAATCCCATTAAAGACAAAAATCTATATTTATCCTTCTAAGAAGTATGTGTGTGTATATGAAGCCTGATATGTTTTACTCCTCTGTGCCATAAAGCTATGGTCCAAAATTACATCAGTGAGCCACATCGGTGCAGAGGTTGAAATTTCTTCATTAGCATTAACACATAGAGTTTGGTTATTTCTATCGTTTTCATTTGTATAATACATTCAATTACAGTTATAAACATTAATAATCATTGCTGCTGTAAATGCTCTTAGGCCAAGAAATGTGAATAATCCACTGCTAAAAATATCCCCCTACAGTGCACAGACACCCGCTGTTGCAGGAAATTATCATCACAATTGTCAACACTATGAGTTAATGAATGAATTGATCAGAAAAATAATTGCTGAAATTCCCAAATCATTCATTCTGAAATGTAGCTGTGTGTTTAACAAAACTAGAGGCATATATTTGTACCACACATCAGCTGACTGTAGCTGCAGCCAGCTGGCAGTTGTACCTGCTCCCATGACCTGAGTGCAGATCTTGGCGTTGGGTGGGCCCTGTGTGGGGTCTGTACCCTCAGAGTAGCCCTCTCCGAAAAATGTCATGCTAAAACAGGTATCTTCTATCTGAGAGAAGAGGATGAATGAGGAGGGAGGAACTTTAGATTTGACAGTTCAACAAGCTATACAACAAAACAAAACTCAAAGAAAGAAATAGTTTGTGTACATGGTTGAGGTCACAAGAGGTCTATGACTGTTTATAGCTGTAACCGTGATACAAAGCATACTGTGGAGGTAAGAAAGCAGTATCTCAGTTTTTTTTGTTTTTTTTTTTTTCAATCTCACATTAGATTACAATTGTATTACTGATTGAAGCTCATTGTTACCCAAAAAAGGCTTTAACAAAATGAATCTATAGGTGTTGTTATTTGGAGTTCACCAAGCTTTCAACTCATGTCGGAATAACAAAAAATTGCTAACAAATATAATGATACAGAATTTATGTTACCTGCTTCATGGTTGGACCAGATTTGGTGAATAAGCCAAAGGAGAAGAAAGATGGAAACTTTGGGAAGGAAAAAAAAAATATCAATCTATCATTCATACATGTAACCATGGCTGCATAGTCGAATTTTGATCATGATTACAGTTTTGGTGTCCAGAAATATAAAATTAACATTTTTTTAATAACATATTATTTGACTGCAGTACTGACATTTAAAATGAGTACTCTGCTCATAGAAATCTGTGCTGCATATGACATCAACAAGCTAACAGCCAGCCGACACAGGGGAAATTGAGACGTGTAAAAAGTAAAAAAAATAATCATATTATCAATTTAGCCACAATCAAACTCTATATGTAACCGTTACAAAGGAATAAGAAATGGAAAGTGTGAAAAGGAATTGATACTCAATCTACAATATTAACAATACTGACACCACTTACTCGCCAGAATATCTTTGGTTTTTTCTTGAATTGCAGTGCTGATTAATGAAGCACTAAAACTAAGAAACCCATATAGATTTTAAATTTTTTTCTACTCGTAGGCATTAAATAGTATCATAGCTTTTGCCACACTCTGTTGTAGCATTTCACAAGAGCAGCTTTGGGTTAAGCCTCTCAGCTAAACACCAGCACCTAACACTGACGTTCATCCTCATTTAAATAGTCGCAATAACCGATAACCATCCAATAATCATCTTAAGTCAGAGTCTTAAAGCTTTTGCTGCCTTTAAAGCAACACCACTGCCAGAGGACTCAGATTATCTGCTTTGGAAAGCAAATGCCAGTAACTACCGTGGTGAGGAGTTTCCTGCCCAGGCTGAATTTGACCATGAACCAGAAGAGCAGGCCGCCACAGAAGAACTTAATGACTGAGAAGAGGCCACCGATGCCGACGAAAGCACTGTACTGGACCTGTGGGTGAAGAGAGGAGAGAGCAAGAGAGGCAGATTGTACATGTTAAAAAACAGCAGCAGGAAAGAGAAAAGATGTAGGATGCAGAAAAGAGGTGCGGGTAAGTGGAAAAGGAGAGAAGGAAGTGGTAAGTTGAAAGAGAAGAGGGAGGACGGGAAGGACTCGGAGGAAGGAACGAGAAGAAGGTGATACGATTAAAAGGAAAGGTAGGCAGGTGGTAGCAGGCAGGGAGAAGAAAAGGGATAAGGAGGATGTAGAGAAATAGGATGAAAAAGAAGTGCCTCGTTGAGAAGAAATACAGAATCAGAATGAGCAAGAAAGGAGGACATGAAGTATGAAAGAGAAACAAGTAGAGGGAGAAAGAAGGGGTGAGGAAGGACGGAGGGAGGGGGAGATGAGATGTCAAATGAGTAATGAGCAGCAGGGAAGAAAGTGATGAATCACTTCAGATGATTCATCATATTTTCACTCACTGGTGGATGGCGGTCTAAACAACCTAATGAGATAGTTACATTAAGGCCCATGTCTCCGGCTGTGATCAAAACAGTAACAGCTGCTGGAAAGGCTGACCTAGTTACAGGTACAGCAGGGAAAAGAGGTTTTGCTTTTCAAAGCCTGGCTACAGAGGTGCAGTGGAAACAAGAATATGTGCTTGTTACACTGAATATCAAAGCTCTTTGTGTTATTTACTGCAGTGTACTAAACTGTGTTTCTGAAAGACAAGGACAGTACTGAGAATTTAATGAATGTTAGTCCTGACGCACACCAATCTAAAGCAAAACATGTCCAGCTATTTGCTGCTTCAATTACAGTTTTGCAAATTATTGATTTTACAAAGATACACATTTAGATTTATTCATTTGGTAGACATTTCTGTGTCAGTTAGGAAGCACAGTAAGCTTTTAGATAAGAGAGGAAGTGCCATAACCTTTTTGAAATGACTGATCACATTACACAACTGCAGAACTGCCAAGGTCAGGTCTTCCTTTAAAAAAGGGGCTTCTCACCTGTGGGATTCTTTTTGCATTGACACACTCCAGCTACACCAACATCACAGCCAAAACACCACTGATACTGAGGTGTTTACCATAGTAGTATAACAATAATACAGTCAAATATATTTTTTCTAAAGATTTTGTCATTTTGCTCAGAGGATAGATACAACTTTGATTGAAATAAAGGAAATGTGCCTCATACAGCATCTAATTAAATTAAACACTCCATCTATTTGTCTTTTGTTACTCTATTCAACAGAATGACATCACATTTGGAAGGTTTGACTGCTATAGTATTAGTGTATTGTTGTAGACAGAACAGTGTCCAGTATGAAGTAGTTTGGATGAGTAATTCTCGTACAAGGAGCCATGGTTTTGGCTGTGTCCAGTCAGAACATGTCAACTTAACCTAATTAATAGAAAATGGACCGTTCTGTTCCATACATGGTGTCAGTTCTTGTAATGATAACGTATAATCTTACTGGTGACTTCTGTTCCTCCTCATAAAGGAAACGCTGGGTTCTCTTGACTACTGAGGGGTCAGAACCCATAAATGGGATGGCATACTGATCGATCTCCTTGCTGAAAAACAGAAAGCCCCTGGACACACATACACAAGCACACACACACACAAACACAAACACATCAAATTAAACAAGGAAAAATGAAAAGTGGTCATCCAAATCTACAGCAGTATTCAAGCTCATATTCAAGCTCATATCATTCCATGATGGACTTCTCAATCTGTCCCTCCGTAGCTGCAAGGCACATTTGAATAAAATCTCTGTATAATAAATGCAAGACAGATCATCACAACACACTGCAAGAATGCAAATTGCAGCTGTCTTGCATGAAAATTTTATCTCCAGGTGTGCTGGATTCATAAACAGTAACCAGCTGACCTCGCGCCTTACCTGTAAAGTACGTTAAACATCCTTTATTTTGACTTGAAGAGTTAAAATGAAGAGTCTCTTTGCAAAACCTAAACCTTATTAAAAGAACTGTTTGCACTGCATGTTCATTACATTTAATTCAAACATTTATTTGGTGATGATTCCTTTTGCTCAAATGTCAGCTAATGAATATATTATCGTTATAAAAATATTGATTTTTTCACTTTGATTTTTTCACTTCTCACTTTAATTTTTTCACACAGGAATCAAATTTTTTATATGTAGGTCAAAAGTTGATAAAGATATTTGTTTCAGTGGGAGAATCCCTCTCTGCTGTACACTAAGAAACACACCTCTATGTAATTCCTCACTGATCACTGCTAAGCCCCACATTCCCATAAAATAGTTGTTACTCAGAGTGTTCAAGCCAGACAGTAATTGCTCAGTTACAGTCTTACCTCTTTTTGACTTTGGCTCCCACCACAGGCAGCGGCTTGTGGCCAAACTTCTTCCTCAGCTGGCGAAGAGATCTGCTGTCTGCAAAACCGTACACAGCAGACTGCCAAGTGGCATCGTGGCCAGACAACCCCTGCAAGGATTGACAACTTGAAATTCTGTCACAGTGAAGACAGCAAATGCTGTCAAGTCTACTCCATAAATACCAAAGGTTTAATGTGAATGACTAGTTCCTTTTGATTGACAGCTTTAAGTGACCTGAACCTGCAGGGAAATGCTTTACATATTCTTAAAAATTGAAATGTCTTTATTATAACTGTATGGTATATTAGACATCTATGTACTATTGTATGTGACTCAATGACAATTTTTATACTGCAGTCTACTTGCACAAAAGTAGCCTTTAGTATGTTTTGGTTATATATCAGCAGATTTAGTTTCAAGGGAAATTCAAAAAATGGTCAAATGTAATAATCTCTCAGCAGAAGTGAAGCATTGCTGTGCCACTTACCGACAGCGCTCATATCTATTGTTTCTCAATTTCTCAGTAAAAATCCTTCTGAGTAACAGGGATATTGATTGTTGTGCTCTATACTAGTGCTTGCCTGTAGTTACTTTGAGTAATTTAGCTTTACATAAGCATTTACTGTTTAACTAGTAGAAGTAAAATAAAATACAAAATGTTGTTTAAAAATGATATTTTTCGAATATTTACCATCTGTGATTGGTCACATCATGAACTGTGCCTTTGAACTGCCAGCTGAACTATATAAACCAACACCAAACCAGCCATTACTTTATTTTACTCTACTCACTTTACTTATTGAATGGTATGAGACTATACGTTCCATCATGCAATGCAGAAGTTATGGTAATGAAGGCTACCTGGGGTCCACTGCTAATTTTCAGGAAGCTCTCCACAGCTGTCAGTGTTCCTGAAAACGAACCAAAGGACACAGATGAAGACCGAGTAAGTTCAACAAAACCTGCAACTTAAGGCTACAAAACGTTTGCAGCTCTCTATTTGTTATTTAATCAAGACAAGTTCAACAAGTAACATCAATTGGAATTTAGCATTATAATTGTTCTTTTTTTTCTATTTATTTTTTTGCAAAAGTAGATCTTACAATATTTGGAACTGTGAGGAAGTGCAGAAAATAAAAACAGCCAATAAAAAGCAGCACAACAGTGTTTGGTTCATCTCATGTTGCACATCTTGACATACTGAGGGTTTGAACAACCCACAAGAATTTTTCTTTTTTTTTTTTTTTTTTAATTGTTATTT
>JAPZDY010000010.1:3959119-3985703 GCA_029783645.1 Ctenochaetus hawaiiensis
CTTTCTTTCTTTTTCTTTCTTTCTTTCTTTCTTTTCTTTGTCAGTTTGTCTGCCTTTGCTCTCTGATCCTGTTTCTGCACCCTGGTTCTGTGTCCTTGTCTCCCTCCTACCTGATCTCCATTTGCTTCCTGGTTTCTTGTTATAATGCAGCATTTGTATTTTCCTAGTTTTTGGATTTCATTGCGCCACCTTTTGCCCCTTTGGTTTTTGTTTTGTAATCAACTTTTCATTAAAGCTTGCTTTTTGTTTTCTTATTCCTTGAGATGATGCTTTGTATTTTGCTTTTGGGTCCACCTTTTCTTCAATTTTAGCACAGAGTTTGAACTTAGAGCACTCTTAGAAACAAAGTGCAGAGTATTTTACATGGGCCACAATGAAAAATCATCTTTATATGTGTATGACACCCTGTTGGTAAAGACATCCACAGACTGAAAACAATGGACTGAACTTTATACTTCTTTCACATAATAGGCGCAGACTGATTATGTAACAATGGGCCCTTGACCACAAATATGTAAAGGATCCCCCTCTCCTGCCTCCCAGCAGGATCCCCTCACCCATGTTTTATAAAATTATTTCCTGCATTTATTAAAAATAATGGTTTACTATGAACCAAACCGCCTGTCAGTGGCAGACATGAAATTCACGCTCCTGCATTGCTTTGATTATTTCTTCTGTTTTCACTTTCCTAAGATATTCTTTGTGTATTTTTAATTATAAACAAATGAAATCAGGCCATAGAATATCTGCACCAGAATAGCAGATGCTGTCAGATATGTTCTAGACTAGTTATAGACGCCCATGTCTAATAGAGGATGAAAGACCACGCTTAAGCTATTAGTGGCTCTAAATGCTGAATGTTAAGCACCACTTTCACCAAATTTCTTGTAACTGAAGATTATTTATAGCAAAGAAAGATAACTTTGATTACTCTTAATATTTCCTTCAAACTGGACAAAAAAACAACTAAAATCCACCAAAAAATAAAATAATCTGTTTTTCCTTTTCCTGCTGTAGGAATGGGTACAATTGGCATTCGTTTCTGGGTCCATCTCTGAGCATTGATGGGGGAAAAAAAAAAAAAAAAAAAAAAACATGTGAAAAGGTTTTAAAAAGGAATTCTGGTATTCTCAAACCTAGGCACATTTTTTACATATTCTGGATATTTTTTCTAGCTGATTGGTACTTACCAGATGTTTTGTAAATGTTCCAGTAGGTCACCTCAGTGTGGAGCCACTACTTTGCAACGTAATCTTTGGCTCTACCCTGAGGCAATCTACTTGGACAATTACAAAACTTTTGGTTAGTAAAAGTATGCTGCACACCAAAACATGTGAAAACAGGGCCCCATTAATTTTTCAGCACCATGTTAAGACCTGCCTTTAATTGGAACATTAATTATTGCTTTTAGTTGGAGAACAAAGTGCAGTGGAGACTGTGTTCCTTTTATCAATGACAATACACAACATGGTCCATAAATCTCTGTCCAAGCAGCTTTCAAACATCATTTATCAGAAATATTATCACTGTGTTGTTTTGTTTTTTGTTTGTTTGTTTCTTGTTTCCCCTGCCAAGTTGTGACAATGAACATGACATACCAGGAAAAAAAGGAAAAAACAGGAAGGCAAACTTGTATATTAGCAAAGGAGTAAATTGTCAATTTTATGAGTTTACCTGTGTTAAAAAACCTGCACACAGGCTCTGTTTTGGGGTACAGATGGCTTTACAGTAACATGCAATGTAACTGCTTCTCCTGCCCTTTCTTTGTAATCAAAGCAAAACAGCTTTGCCTTTGTTCCTTGATACATGACTACTTTTGGCAGTGAAGCACCAAAAACTATAAGCTTCTCAAAGTGCTTGAATAGCAGAGACAAATTAATCACTCTGTCTGGGCACTGTTAGGAAATTGTGGACTACAAGTTACAGCACCTGCAGCATGAAACAACTGCCAGGATCCTTTTCATTTAAACACAGCGACTGAAACAAACTACATCTATCACACCTCTAATTAGACTGTCTGCTTGAATGCTGTGTTTGTGATCTGCTGCAGGTAGGCAGCAGATAAACAAGAGATACAAAAGCAGAGGGTGCTGGTTCAAATCCCAACATATGCAGAGTCAAGCAGTTGCAAGTGTATTCTTTACTGCTTCAGTAACTACTACTCATATCTCCATAAGCTATGCATTTTCCAGGAAACTTTTAAGTTATTCAGACAGCTGGCCTTTTTGAATTTTAACCTAAGCTATCTCAGTGCACAGCATGCTCTAACAAGCTCTTTATATGCATTTGACAAGCACCAGCTCATGCATTTGTTATTCTTGTCTCAGATAATAGAGGAAACATAGACTTTAGAATCAGGTCACAATGGATGACTGCCACACACACACACACACACACACACGCACACGCACATGCACACACAGTAGATGTAAGCAGACAGTGATCTCAAACATATGTAGATGCATATGCACCCACGCATAAAGACATTCTGTCTGACTTTATAAAGACAAATATTCCCTCAGCATCTAGGAGGACATAAATCCTAATTTCACTCAAATATTCATCTACTCACACATGCAAACACACACCTGGTGCAGGGAGTGTGGCAGCAGTGTGTAGTCACTGTTTTCTCTGAGAGACTGTAGGGAGGCCAGCAGCTCTGGGCTGGGGCCCAGTGATACATCTCCAGAGACATTTCCTGGAAACACACAACACGAACAAACACTAGAATGAAATATCACTGATATTTGAGATGTTTCAGCAACATTATAGTTACTTCAAACAGCCTTGATTTGTAAATTCTGGTCAGAGTTTTTTTTTCCTGCAGTGTTTCTGCTCTGCATTTGTTAAGGGTTTATAAAATTAATCAGTTTTAGAAAGTGTGGCTTTTGAAGAGTGTTGACAAGTCTAAGAAAATAACCCTGATGATGTAGTTTTGATGTCAGCAGGGTATTAAAACTAGCTAAATGTGTCTACATTTAAAGAGGTAGTTTTACTTCTTGAAAAATACATTTTCTCATAGCTGAGAATGAATAAATGAGAGGATTGAGGTTCTCTAAATATAAAGCTACCAATAGCAGCTCAGCCAGTATCTATGCTAGCATAGCACGGCATAGATACTGGAAACAAGAGCTAACAGCTAGTAAACAGGCTGTTACCTCAGCAGGCAGCCATTGGAGACCGCCTGCTAGCCCTCCGCTTGCAGCCATTACTGTGACAATCAGTCACCATTAGCTGCAGCTGTATATTGCAATTCTTATGTAACAGAGCTCCAGCTGTATGCTACACTGCAAAGAGTTTTGGTTTCCTCAAAGCTTAGCATCATCCTGATCAACTTAAGCTCTGTTTTTTCCAGCTACAGCAGTTGGTGGGAAATTTGTGGTGGTCTACAGATGGATGATGAGCTTTGAGTTCTTCTGAGCAGTTTCCAATCAGCAGTCCTCTGCAGAATAATGACTGTAATCATTCCACTGTGTCTCTCCGCTATGCTTTTGGATAAATAAAGTAATTTAAGGGTTGTTTAAAGATGACACACTATCTTTGGGTAGCATTTTAATGAATGAGCTGTAATGGGTAGTGTATCTTATAATGACATCATCCTCCACATTAACTGATAAGGCGGAAGCAGCAGCATTCCCAGTGGTGAATAAAGATAAAAAGCACAAAGCAGTAATCTATTGGATAAAAACAAAATGGAGACAAGGGTTTTACCTGTTAGACTGTCGATGCACACCCCCTCGTCTTTCTGTGTAGTTTCAGTGTTGGGACCTTTTGGCGGGATGGTGTTCTTATTACCCATCTTCTTCTCCAAGTCGAGCTTGCCCTAAAGCTTCTCTGAGACCCTCCAGTGGGCCGTGGCTGGGTCCCTTTTTTCCGGACCTTCAGTGGAAAAACATGAATTGTTTCTGACTTTTATCAGAGTACTTCCTTCCACTGAGATAAGTAAATTACTTGGGAACACTTGTGCCACTCTGAGCTTCTAGAAAGGATTCAAGGGCGTCTCGTGCACAGGAGTATGAGGTCCCTGCAGGTTTGGTTTGTGATCACTCTTGGCAGAGCATGTGATTTAATCCTTCCCTGGGTGGTCATGAAACAGGAGAATTCAAATGTCCATTACAGTCTATGAAGGCTGTGTTGTTGAGGATGATGCTTTCAGTTCTTACAGATTCTCTGTATGGCTAGTTTTGTTATTTTCTTTTGTCTCTCACACACAGAATGTGGTGTAGCCTTCCTTTTCTTGTCCCCAGGAGGCTGTCAAAAAAGTAGGTACATTTTAAAAAGAGAATATAATGTATGCCCCACACATGCAGTATGATCTAAGACAGAGAGGGCACGTAAACAGATGAGAGAGCTGAATGCAAAGAGAGGCAGCTTTGCTGGTGAAATGGCAGTTATGTCACTAAATGAAAGGGTGGTCTTTGTGTATAAGCTATGACTGCCCACTGAGGCATGGCAGAGTGTTTCATGCTGAATAACATCATAGTAGTCTGTGGGGTAGAATAAGTAGCAATGAGCATGACAGAGTTCAGTTATAATCTTACTCACACTTTGTTACCAGTGAAGGAGGTTTAGAAGGGAGGGTTAATATTTTGTTTATTTTTTCATTTCTAAGAAAAAAATTGAGTATTCAGCTTTAAATTAAAGAGTTAACGTGCTAACTTTTTCTAATCAGCACACAACACAAAGTGCAGATGAGACTGTTGGGAATGACACTGGTTTTCTAGGGCTTTGACCATAAACTGAAGTATACTGACAAATTAAAATAATGACCTGATGATAAAGCAAAATGTCAGTCAGTCAAAAGGGTTAATACAATTTATCCTGAGCAGAACATGAACTTCTTTTCCAAATTTAATGGCAAAAATGGTCTGAGGCACCATAGAAAAAGTCATGTGATCACCCAAGTCAGTGAATGTACAAAACCTGGTGCAAAAGACTGTTTAGAAATATTATTTAAGTGTGGACCAAACTATTAGATGACATGCTATATGGCTAAAAAGAAGGCTGAACATTCTTGTTTCAACTTTCAACAGCATTTTTTTACATTTTCTGTAATTTTGCTGATAAGACAGTTAACCACAAAAAAGAGCTGACAGATTACTAATTCGTAATGAAAATAATCAAAAATAATTTGTTAGTTTCAGCCCTACAAGGCAGGAAACTCAGAAAGGAACTTTCTTCCAATTAATTCATCAATCAGGCTTTATCTGTAGAGAGCTTGCGATGAGCAAAAAATATCCTCAATAAAAGTTGTGAATAAATTAATGAGATACTAAAAGAGGGCAAACATATAAAGTCAAACCTGAGAATAAAGGTAGAGTACAAAAGAAAATAATCAGAAAACACAAACTAAATTAAAAGGCTGTAGCAAGAAGGACAACTGACTAAAATGTAAAAAATGGTAAATAGATAAAACAGAATCAAAATAATAGCCTGACAAATAAGGTAGGTTCTCAGTTTGCATTTAAAAATATCAGCACTGATATGGGAGAAAATGTTAGAATAACACCCTTTCAGAACCTAAGTTACACTGGACTAACTATCAGATATTATAAAACTACACATATTTATTTTTGATCATCATATGACATGTTTATGTACCATTGTTCTTTATATTTTGTAGAAATCTCCCAAATTAAAGCACTTAATTACACAATACATAAAATAAAGATACCATTTATCTTTATAAGACACCATCATTTGAGATATCTCATTTTAATATATTGCATGATGTAAAATGTATTACGATGAGATATCTATATGAAGGAAAAGTCTATTAGCTGATGCTTTGTCCAGATGAACAATACAAGACAAGGTAAGGTATGAGTTTTTTGCCTAAGGTCATTTGACAGCAAGTTTACAAGGGTTACCTGCTGAGACATTATCAGGATGAATGTCCATTAACAGAGCGGTCACTCTAACATCTAAGCAGGTCTGACATGGTTATTATTGTGGAGAGATGTTAAACATAACATTGTCAAGGCCTCTCTTGTTTCCCTTGCTTCATGGCTTTGGAAACACACCTCCATCTATCTGTCTGCCTCCAGCATGGAACCCGGTTTATAATGTGAAAATGTGGTCTAGTTTAATATACAGTAGTACAATGATATTTTAATTAAACAAGCACTATAAAATTGGCATTATCCTCCTTGTGAGACTTTCTTGCATATATGTACATGTGAATACAACAATAGGTTGGTCCTATATATTTTGTGGCTTGAACACTATTATATTTTTGTTTTAAGATATTTTACAGGTGGGGGTATTTCTTAATTTGATATATTTTCACTTTATGTATATCAATTATTGTTTTTAGCATGCATAGATTTATGGGGCTTATGACACTGATAAAGGATCCTCTTTGGGTAATGTGCCAGACCCTTTGCGTTGGCAGTAAAGCCAATCATGGCTGATATTCTACTAAGATTAATTATGTGTCTACCAGATCCTGATGAAGAATTATGGTGGGTTGCTTGAAGGATAAAATGTACATGATTTTTTGCTTTATGAAGAAGTACCTTGGCTTTTTCCAAAGTTGTCAGCAATATCTGACATCAAGCAAGGATTCCTTGATTTAATGTACTTGGTACTTTCACCCACCCCACAAAAAGCAGCTGTCAAAAATAGAGGGTGTCACAACAAGTGTTGCTAGCTTAAAGTTGTGTCAAATTAAGCTAACTTTTTTTCCTTTACATTTATTTTATTTGTTCAGAAACTGGAGTGGACAGTAGAGTTGACTTGGAGGTTCGGTTTTCCTATTTGTTAATCAGAATAAATAGGAATTAGCCATAAAAAGATCCCTCTCTATCTCCCTTATCTTCTCTATTATTCCAACGATATACATGACATCATTAGCCACACAGGCTATGATCCTGCAAAAACCATGGCTGCCTGCCTCTCTCTCAGTTGGTAGAGAGACATGCTGGAGATAAATATATTTACGCTTCATGAAGCCTACAGTTTCAGCCTGAGTGGTCTGTGGGCATGAAAGCTGTGTGAAACTGTGTTCACACAGCATGTTAGCAGTCACATGAACGTTGTAAATTCTACAACATGGAATGTGACACAGATTACAGATGCTTGGATTCTCTCCTCTGTGACAGGTATTAAGATGAAAAGATACCACTCTCATGTCTGGGCCGGGGCACAGCTAGCTTAGTTTAGCATTAAGCCTGTAAAACAATGGGAAAGAGCTAATCTGTCTTCCTTTACAGGCACCTTACTGCTACACCATCTATATAGTCCAAGACAAAACCAGTCTATAAAATCCCAACTTGTCATTCCTATACTTCTTGTACAAAGCCTATGAAAGAAAATAAAATGTAAAAGCTAAAGTGTTATTAAGTGAACCTAGTGCTAGTGGGATTATTTTTAACAGAGTCAGGCCTGTTGTTTCCCTGTTTACAGTATATATGCTAAACAAACTAGCCACTGGTTCTAGCATCCTATTTACAGTACAGATGTGTGGGTAGTATCCATAGTTCAAAAAATGTGGAACTATTCCTTTAAAGCTTGCCCATACAGTGTTTTTCTTGTATACTTTATTAAAGCTGACTCTTCACTCCATTACAAGACTTGTAATCTGATTACTGTAACCTAAACAGCTGGGACAGCTGACAAAATGAAACATATTGTTACCTAGAAAAAAAGTTAAGCATTATCCCTAAGATTGAACAATGTTGTAAACATTTGGAATAAAAAAGGTCGAAATGATCAATCAACAAAATTTTGGGAAATTTACTGTTGAAGTGTTTAATATTTTACATTTAAATAGCCCAAATGGGAACACTGGTATCCTTGATAATAGAAAAACTTGCACTCTATAAACAGAAGTACTTTCCTTTGTAAATAGTGAGCAGCTAATAGGCTACTTTCATAAGGTAATGAGTTTAAAAATGCAAAACACAAAACTGCCTATATTCGATTGAATTTATTGGCTCTTTGTGACAAGAACAACTCTGTCTGACTCCAAGAAATACTATGTCTGACGCCTGCTTCAATTTAAAACACCTAATAGCATTCATATGATTCAAAATTTTAAAAAATGAGGCATTATATTACAACTGTTGTGAAAAACAAAACTGTCTCTCTCTCTGTTCTCTTGTTCACTCAGATGACTGTCTGGTGCCTAAAATTTCTCCTCTACTAATTGATTTTTAAAAATGTCGCACAAGTGGGTGGCCGAGTATGCGCGCTTGTGCGCGTGTCTGCGTTGAGCAAAGTGAACACGTGCATCGGGGGCGCGTGCCGCTGACGCTGTCGTGCACCACTATACCTCGCTCAATTAAACATGATTTTTTTCTGCTTGAATCAGTTTAAATGAGCGTTTCTTGTTTTCTTGTCATGCTACTCACATTAATGGACATCGGTTTTAAAAAGATGTAGGACTGAAAAAAAAACATAACATTCTCACGTTAACGTTAACTGGACACTCGAGTTTAACTCGGGGTTTCCCTTATTTAAATCCCTTATAAAGCTTTAACATTTGGTGCTTCTTGTGTTTCTCGAGACATCCATCCCAAACCCGTTCTGGTGATGTAAACAAATCCAAGCCTCCTTGCACCATATTGCATGTAAGTTTGTCCAAATTATCACACGGAACACACAGTACAGGACGGAGGATGGAGAGATGCACTCACCGCTGGATTTTTGTCTCACAGTCTGAACATCAACGCCCTGAAAACGACGTCGCGGTGTTTTTCCTTCGTCGGTCCACAGCAGGATCCACATCCCCCTCACTCTGTCATCTGTCCGTCTCTCACACTCTCTCATGCTTCTTGTTTACGGTCCAATCCGGGGATTTTTCTGCTTCCCCTCATTGCAAAATATATATTCCTACATATCACGCTTATTTATTTATTTAACCATGTGGCGGAGGCTGCCATCTTGTGGCAGATGTAGCACACTGGCTTCTGGCTGTGTGTCAGCGGTTATGTAACAGCAGATGAAGCGGTTATATGACGGGGTGTTAAGCTGATCAACCGTGGGTCTACACCGGATTACAAGCGAAATAATGAAAATGTAGCCCACATTGGAGTTCGCGTTGTATTGTTGGTGTTATATAAGCGGAATAAAAACGCATGTAAATCCATTAGATTTGTGATGAGATGCATGCCTGACAACCATTATAATAACTGATATGAATCATTTATCTCAACTCATTGGTACAGAGTATCCATTGTCATTATACACTTACAGTTTAAGAGTGTAACAGCCTGCAATAGACATGACAGGAGAGGCTATAATACCTCAAATCCTTTATGCTAACCCTTATATTTTCGGTACAAATATCACAGGCATGCAAATTAGTAGTGCAGAAATTAAATGCTGGAGCTCTTTTTAGTTCATACAGCATCACAAGAAATATGATGTGTCTAAAATTTGAATTCTTTAATAATAGCTTTAGCAATAGTTTTAGCCAGTTATTTATGGTTAACCTCAATAAACATACTGTTAAAATGTCAAACACACCAAAGTCCTCAGATATTTTCGCTGAGGAAGTACTAAAGGATACAGTTGTATTCCTACATAATGCACAGTCCTGCATTTATATTTGTATTCCCATCTCCTCCTCTAAATCTGAACCCCTGCATGAATGGAAGGCTGTGGTTTTCACTTGTGCATTTAAGTTTGTGAACTTGGAATGAGGCTAAAGAATGAGGGAAGTGGAGCAGAAAGAGAGGAAGGGCAAAGTCAGGGAAGGAAGCATATTTATATGTGTGTGTGTTGTCTGTTTTCTTGCTTTGCCTTAATGAGTCCAACTTCATGATTGTGCTGCTTTAGGGCTCAACTCAACTCGCCCTCATTACCTTTTCACTTCCTGTGGATGGCATGAAAAAATCATCCCATGGTTGTTATACTGCACCACAGCATATATTGCTTCATTCACACAAACATACATACAATGAAATGAATAGCACTGGGTACTTTTACAAACACAGAAAAATATTAGAGGGCAGTGGTTTTTTATTAACAGTGACTTACAACATGCCGGTTAATACAATTCACAAAACAAACGTTCAGTGTGTGTTTCTGTGTGTGCGTGTGTGTGTGCGCGTGTGTGTATTCCATGTATATTTAGATCGATCGATCCAGATTGAAAACCTTGCATTATCCATTGATTTCTGTGCATTAGTCCATCTTTTCTTATTGGCCAAATGTCTTCAGAGCCACGAAGCTCTTCAGACACGATGACGTTATTCCTTTAATGTAATTACTCCTCCATTACACTGAGAGCAGAATCCACATTTTTTATTCTGCTCCCTATCATTTACTAATGTGTTCTAGCAGCCAGTTTATTGATCAATGGCCACCCGTTGTCCGAGGACAGTAGAAAATTCACATCAGTGTTTCTATTTGTAGTGGCTTCAAGGAATTTGTGGATCCTCCTCACTCATCTCAGATTGCTCATTGTTTCCACAGCTTACTGAGAAACCTTTTGATTCTGACTTAAAATTGCCTTAATCATGCATCCTTTAGTCATTGGAAGGATTATAACATTAGCCTCAAAAGATGTGTTTTTATTTATTTTCATAGTTGTATTCAGCACCAAAATCTTTATAAAATATGGCATAATTCCTTTTAACATTTATTGAAAAAATAACAACCACTTAAAGTTTTGCCACTAAATCCTGAAATCAGTAGTAAATTCAACATAATTGTATCTAAAAAAATGTCAGAGAGGAGAATGTTAAGTGTGTATGGTGCCACTTTTGTTTCACCTATCTGTGAGTGGAAGATGCATGTTCAAAAGACATAAAAAATGTAGCAAATCCGACAGATATTGCTTCAAGAGTGAAATTAGATTGTAAACAATTTGATATAGTTGATTAATGATTTACCCTGCACAGATGTGAAGTATCTGCAGTAGCTTAATCACATTAAGTGTACTGTCAGCCTTAGGGAAGTGTGAGAGCTTTTCTACAGAACCCATAATGCAGAGTTTCTCAACTTTTATCACCTTAAAGCAAAAGTTTTATTACCTGAATAATCAGCAGATTTTTGCAAGACAGGAAGAGTGTTTGTCTTTTTTCACACTAAATTTTAGGTTACCATTATACGCAGCGTGAAGCTGAACCACTTGTGTTAAATTTACTGTATAGTGCAAAAAAAAAACTGCATGAACAAAAACCTTTTTTAGGAAATGAGAATTTGAATGTGGATAACAGAAAAAGAGTCCTCTTTAAAGTCATGAATTTTTCTTTGGATTCCAAAATGAAAGAATGGCTGCACATTGCATTGTAACAAGGGTCAGTCCTTTGTAGGTGTCTGAAGATCTAGCTGCTGGACTAGTTCTGCCACTGACTCCAACAAATGACCTCAAAGTGAAGGCAGGCAAGACTTTCAATTTGCAACAGCTGCTAAAATTCAAAGGACAGTATTGAAAAGATACAGTGTTGCATATTTTGAACTTATTTATCATCTAGAAAGTCAGTGATAGTTAACCAGGTGGACTACATGAAAGATAAGAGTCTGAGGGGAGGTGTCCCTCTTTTTTCCTCATTAAAGGTGAAATAAGCACTGATGGAGAAAAGCAGTTGAATGTTGAGTCTCACAGTCACTTTGGGTTGGTGGCCCAACCTGAGCTAACAACACAAAGTGTCAGTGTTTAACAACCTGGGAATGAGACTCAAGCAATATCCACATTTCTCCTAAATGCTTATGCTACGTCAATCAATTCTTACTAAAACTCAGACTCCCTTTAATGTTCTCTGATCAGGCACTCTTCGCCGTCGTTTCCTATGCCTCCTCCTGGCGGTGACGTCAAAGCAGGTGACCATCATGACGCTGGCCTTGCAGAGATTGAGCCTGTCTTCCAGCCGAGATGTCACCACTTCTAGGGCCTCCAGGTGCTCCAGAGAGTCCACCTCGAAGGTCTGCCACAGGTCGACTGGACAGGGACAGCGAAGTGACAGTAAGGCAGTTTGTAAAGTAAAACATGCTAACCTGTGCATGACTGCATGGGAATTTTATATGGAGACAATGTTAACTGGAATTAGAATTTTATTGCCACTGCATATCTGCAGAGTGTGACTGTTATCGATTAACAGTGGTGACAAGCTGCTGAGATACTGAGATTTCCTCATTTCAGAACTCACTAATAAGTTTGCAATTTTGGCCAAACCCACTCCAATTATTGGCATTTGAAGACACACCCATGCGGTAAGACTTTCCCGTCAATGTAGCAATTTGAACTTGTTGCCCTGACCAGTCCTTGAGGTGAGGGGCAGCTAGCCCCGCATCACCTCTGCTCATGTGCCCATCTTGTGAAAAAGCACAATGAGCTCTGTGTAATATAATATGCTAGTGTTGGGAAATCATAAATATTAGTGCAAATAACATTATGCAAAAAATATAAATAACAGAAATATAATACTGATGAGGGTAATGAGGACCTGTTACTGTCCCAGTAAAAGCACCATGCTGCCCCCTGTTGAGATGCTGTCATTATGAGCTCACTCACTGTAAAGAGAGCTGAAGCTACTGGTTAATGAATGAATCAGTTGATAGGCCATAAATGAATCACTATCTGTTTGGATGTTTTATTCATAATGTACCATTTTAGCACCCAATTACAGTGCAAATGTTGTAAAGACGTCAATGAAGTACTGTGTAGTGAATGTACAGAGTTGATGTCTGGTTAAAACCACTTGTGTAAAAAACTAGGGCTCCTAATAGCTCGACTATATGGAGCCTTCATATCGCAACCTCTCAGATTAAGCAAATTTGACCATATTTTTACCCACATTTGAACAAAGACTCATAAGCTAAAGGAGTTAAATTGTATTGGTGCAACAATGTTATACATCAATAATAAAACAACACTGTAGTTGTATCAGCCCGCCTTTTTTAACAAAAATACCAAACATCTGGTTTAATCTGTGTCCATCTTATTGGTTCTATGCTCTGGTACTTTTTGTCATTAATGCTGGTTTACTCAGTATCTTTTAGCTCTGGACTCTTTAGTCAGTCAGAGTCTTGAACATGGAAGAACAAATTTGTATTGATTACCTGTGATTTTCATAGGAAAAAAAAATATTATTTTGTGTGCTTATCTGAGAGATGAGATGAAAGAATAAATTATTTGACTGACACTCTTGGTTCCACTTGGCGGGCTCCAGCATGAGGTTGTGTTTGGCCTGCTCTAGCTCCCTCCTCAGGATGTTGTACTTGGCTCTGACCTCTGAAATCTTCTGCTGACGATGCTCCAGAAACTTCAGCTTGGCGCTGAAACATGCAGGCCCCTGAAAACACAAACACATCCATGCATTTCACTAGTTTTATTTATGTTTATATAAGTCATAATAGTTTATTTAAAAAAGCTTGTATTTTTTAAATTTGGTTTCTCTTAATACTGAGCATCAAAAAAAGGCATTATATCGGCAGAAAGACAATGTTTGGTTGAATCCTCCACACACACACACACACACACACACACACGCATAGAGACAGATGTTGGAGGAACAACAGCACCTCCCCCTCTCCTTCTCCACCTGCACAACATCATAAACACCATGTTAGGGCAGGGGCGACACCTCTGGAGAGTGAGACAAGACAGGCTTGTAGGCTTCTAAATGGAATTACTCTCTGATTATACTAACCTTATTACACAGAAGGGACTGTTTCAAAGGCCAGTACATACACATTTTGATGGGAAACAAAGAAAACATCTAAATATGAGGTCATTCACTTCAATCTTTTCTCACTATGTATTTTTTCCTTCAAAAGTCTTTTTTATTTTACCAACAACATGTGTTTTTGTTTTACTTCAAGTGTTCTTCTTTGTCCTTTGCTGCAGCATTGACCCAGTTTCCCCCATGTGGTCATTAAAATTGTATCAAAGTTGCCGTGCCTGAGTCTGGTGGAGGCAGGGAACGGTCTCATGAGGCCAGACTGAGCGTCATGGGGACATTACGTCACCACCTGCACCGCATTCTGTTTCCATGCACATTTCTACTCTACATGCAAGGAAGAATCTTTCATTTAACCTTAATGTACCTGAGGTCAATTCACTGAGCTGTATTTCTTGCTCCTTCTGCTATACTTTACTTTTACTGCCTCAACAGCCCAGAACAACCACAGTCTTCATGTGTGGCTACTGCAGCCGTTGTGCCTTCCTCAAGGGCACTGTGATAATGGGTGGTCTCCACAGAGATCGCACCAGACAGACTCTTGATCTTTTACCTCCAGGCTGCTACAAGAGCTGTGCTTACAGGATTTTTAAAACGAGACAATACACGTGAAAACATAATTTTTTCATGCACTTGGCATTTTGGCTTATTATGTTTCTGTACTAGGTCTCCTTCCAGACTAGTGAAAAGGAAATTTTCCTAAATAATATATTTTTTATTTGAGAGCAGATTTATATTCTGGAAATTTATTAAAGTTAACACACATTTAATTACATGTCCTCAAGTTAAACATAAAATATGAGAAAATATCTAATACAAATAAATAATTGACTTAATGTAAGCAATTACTTGGGGAAGTTTCGGTTGATTTCTGGAAGTTGAAAAAAAATACTCTCTTTACCCACTTTTGACTAAAAGTGTAAAAATTTTAAAATACATACCACTCTAAAGACCATTTTCTGCCAAGAAAGAAACAGGGAAAGCGAAAAATTTCCACATCAGCAGCAAATATTCCCACCATGCTTTACTTTCCTATAAATTTTATTGCATTTTATATAGGGGCTGATTTTTATTAAAATGTATTAACAAACCATGTTTAAATATTATTTTATTATGGCTGGTGTTAGTTTTTTTCTCATTTATGGAGTGATAATAAGAAAAATAAATTTTTATTTAACTCTTGATAAAAAACATTACGAAATGGAGCAAGAATTTTGGCATTGGCCTTATGTGACGCTCATATTTCTGTTCTGGGAATGTGAGCAAGTTTGCACATATTTTTTTGGACAATGCATCATTTGCATATTTGAACAAAGTATTTCAGAAAACTTTTATTCCTTTAATACAATCTATGTTACCAGCCACGGCTACCAGGCGGAAAATGAGATGAACAGTGGAAAATATGAAATGTTGGTTGATGTGCAAATGTAAAATGTGTAGTCTATTAACTTTTGCACCTAATATTTAAGTCCAAGTACTGAGGGTGCTTAACTATTAAATTAATTTCTTTGATTAGCTGACAAGTCATCCCTGTAAGCTACACACTTAGATGCAATAGCTAATTTAGTTTGTTTGTCTTTAGTTTGTGTTAGAGACAAACCTTTAAAATGGTTTATGCAAAGGTTTATGTATTGCTTGTTCTGAGTCTTGCTTATGCAATTTGTAACTAAAGGAGGCAATGTTGTTTTTCCTGCTGGGCGTTCACAGAGGTTGATAAAGGTCATATTTTACATAATGCCTTTAAACCTCCTTAAAAATTCAAAATAAACCCAGCACCTGTTTGCCAGCACCTGCTCTTTCCTGCATCCTCTGCACATTGTCGATCTCATAGACCTTGATCTCGTAGGCCTCTGGGATTCCCCGCTCCACCCAGCGAGACCGCAGACTACTGGCCGAGCGTCTCAGGGGCAGAGGTGCATCATGGGAAAGACGACGCTGATGAGAACCTACAGCAAGGTGAGGCAGAAAGTGCGGTAACATGCTGTAACTCAACTTGTACTTCCTCCTCTCCCTCTTTTGAAACTTTCTGCAGCAAATACATGGTATTCTTAATACATAAATATACATTAACGAACTATATTTATGGTAGCATTGCATTTAAGTTGATTTTTAATCTTGTTGATTTGAAGTTTAGTTTTGGCCATGATCACTTGCCATTATTGATACAAAAAAGCCACTGCTTCCTGCAACTCTTTTTAGAAATTTTATTTATTCACCAACACGACTTCTTGCAATAAATATACAGTACATAACATTAGATTAATTTCAGCAACATAGACTGAGATAAGGCTGTTTTGTTCCAAGGTCATATTTTTACACATTAATCTGTCTGCTCGCAGTGTTCATGTATCTACCAGGTTAGTAATGCTGTAAATAGAGTGTTCTTGTTCATAATTCTGACTAACAGCCTACACTAAAAGCACCATTCCTCATTGTAAATTTGATGAAAAAAAGGCATGTGTCCCTAAGTGGCCTTCAGTGCTCTTATGGGGAACTGAGAAGACAGTTTGCCTGAGGGTTAGTCTCGCACAGTCAGCCCTCTCCTCATCACCGCGGTCTGGTTGCATCTATTATCATCCTGCTTTAGGGGAAAAAAATACTCTGGCTTGTTTGTATTAAATCAGTAACAATGGTCTTGGTCAGCACTATGCAGGACGCTGTGATGGGGATTCTGAAAATGGTAACACGCAGATAACAGAAGCAGAGGAGAAGGCTGCCTAGAATAGTCATCCAATGGAGTGCTTATACACACAATTTACATCTGATAAGTCAGACTACCTAAGGGCATCTGCAGCTACTACAAGGACTACAATAATATTCGTAAAAGTCAAGACAGGAGTCACGATTTCTGTGACTCTATCAGAATGACACAGTTTGCCACTACAAGAGAAAATTTATATGTTTAATGCTAATGAAATGGTCACAGCTTTCATCAGAATATAGATGAGTTGATTAGGTAAAGGGAACTTAAGGAGGAATTGATTACAGAATGTAATCACTCAATTAGTAGTGGATTATGTTTGTGGTCACAAAATTCATCTGAGCTCATGCTGTTAAGAGTGTCTCATTCTGAAGCTGTTATAAAGTATTGTTAATATGCGCACCATCTTTGTAATTTACTGTATCAGCCAACCACTCTTCATTTTCTCTATCTGTGCCGCCATCAGTTAAGTGCCATCACTGGGTTCATATATTAATTATGTGACCTCACACAATATGGCTTTTAATGTGGGTAAAGAAACCTGGTCTGACTGAATTCTCCAGATGTGGTGTCATGTCCACTTAATGTCGCATTAATATGTAATGTGGTCAGAATAAAAACAAAAATTGTGATGGTGGAACTACCGTTCATGAAAATTTCATTGTTCACGGTTTGAAAATCATCTGAATTTCTAGACAAAAAATTATGTGGCCTATTTATGCTATTTTTCTAAATTAACCTCACCTTTTATAAGTAATTGCTAACAGTAATTTCTTTCTTTGAAGGATTTTACTGGAATTAATTGAAATTTCCATAAGATTCAACATCAGTGCTTTAATCTTATAATTTTACTACTGCATTTCATTGGATTGGTATGAAAGTGCCAGCACACCATTGCACGTTCAAAAGATAAAAAATCTCTGCACTTACCATGTAATTATCAGAAGAATGACAAAAGTAAGATGAAGGAAATGATAATAATGCCGTACTGAAATCAATAGGAACAAGCGGTTGGTTTATGAATTAATCCAAACTGATCACCAAGAGTAATGACCAAGATGCTCGACAAGCATTATAACTTTTCTGAGACTACGCTACACTTGCAAAACTAACACCAACAACACTCAGCACAGCACTTGAATTATGTTCAGATATTTCCAGAAGAGAAAGTCATCCAGTTCAGTTCAAAACAGGCCAGTCATTCCAGGTGTTTTACCTGTGTTGCCTCTCCTCCGAGATGAACGGGTGCTGCGAGCCACACTGAGGAGAGAGCCGCTCCTGTCACTGACAGAATCTCTGTTTGAGGTGCTGCTGCCTGTGGCTTCAGTGTCCCTCACCATGCTGTCATACCCACTGCTCACCAAACTGTTCCTGTTAGAGAAATGCAGGGATGTCTTCCCCATAGCTGGTGGTAGATCTCCACTCAGCACACTAGTGGTGTCACTCGCATGCCCGCTCAGGTGATCAGGCATGCGGGGAGCAGTCACCAGGCTGTAGGGGGAGGAAAGTGTGGTTGCTTGGTCCAGTCCTCCTGAAGTGGGGCTGGAGGCTCTTTCCTTAAGAAGGTCTGAGATCCTGCCGTTGACAAACCCCTGGATGGCTGATTTTGTGGAAGAGCATGTGGAGCTCTGGCTTGGAGTCCGACTGATGGAACGGAGAGAACGTGGAGGGGATGAGGAGAAAAAGGAGGACGTCCGCTCAAAGCTAACAGTTTTGCCATCAGGGGAAAGACTTGCGCTACGGTTGATGGACTGCCGCAGGCTTTTATGGGGGAGACTGAGGTTCTTGATGCTTGGAGCAGATAGTCGACGGACTTTTGGGGTAGCCATCTTAAGCTTCCCCACAGCAGAGAGCTTGGAATGGGTGTGTCTAGCAGATTGAGTTACAGTGTCTTCATGGGGAAAGAAGTGATGACTTTGGTCAGACCGAGGATTTTTCTTGGGACTCCTGCTAGCCCTTGGTAAAGTACGATCTCCCTCATAACGTCCTTTACGACCTCCCTTACAAGCCCCTTCAGTACTTCCCTTGGAGCTCCCCTTAGAGCTCATAGAGGTGTTACTACTGTCTCTGTCCAGAGATGGGAAATTTCTAGGTATTCTACCAAGGGAATTAGTCCTGGTGGCCAGTTGCTCCAGTTTGGCACTGAAAAGCCTACTGCTGTTCTCAACAGGTGAATCCAGCCTTCCATTAATATTATTTATTCTTAGACTTGAGGCCTCAAACAAAGGTTCAACTCCCTTTCTGAGAGCACTACCAGCATGCTGTTCGTACTTCCCATGAGAGGACACATGGAGGCTGTGGTTCCCTGGGCACTGCTGTCTGCCCTGCCTCTTTTCCAGAGTTACCCGTGGACTACATGGGGTGGATGATGTCACCCCCCTTGGGTCCCTGTGGTCGTCTGCCATGTAACCACCATGGTAGCTGTCCTGGTGGTTGGCATTTTGCCAGCCTCTGGGCAAACTACCTGTTTTAAGGGAAGCTGGGGTGGTTTCTTGGCAACCAGGTGTAACACCAATTCTCTTGGGGCCATTCCCAACATGTCTGGAGCAGTTTTCTCCACCCTCTGAGCCCCATGGAGTGTTAGGGGAATAAACATGCTCCTTGTCTCTGGGGTGGCTCTTTTCTGTATATTTTGGCCTCTTTCCACGCTTTTTGCTCTCTGTTTCATCACAGAACGCTGAGTCTTCCACAACCATTGTGTCATGAGACATTTGGCTAAAATGGGGGAAATATACTTTGTCAGACTTTTTGACAGGTTTCTCAGAAGCAAAAGTTCCACTCCTCTTCTCTTGAGCCTTCCTATCTTCTGGACATTTGACATTACTCTCTTTGAGCCCACACTGTGACTTGACTCCTGTAAAACTGTTAGGAGAACTGTCTTGTTCTTTTGCACCATCCAACTCACAATCAATATCTGTGTTAATCAGCATAGGATTTATAAATGAAGGCAAGAACTTCTTCTCCCTTCTGTGTTGACACTGGAGCTTTTCAGTCTTAGACTCTGTAGATACAGATTGAACTACAGAGTCTTTGTTTGTATTAGAGGAACCTGCAGCTAAAGCTAAAGACTCTTCGCTGACATTGCTGATTATCCTGATTGGTTGAGAGCTGCCAGAAACTTGATCATGTGCCTGGGATTGGGGAGTGTCTCTGATACAGATAATGTTTCCACCTGTCCTCCCTCTGTTCAGTGCACCACTGATGGTCACCTCCTCTACCATAGAAAAAACAAGTTCATCTTGACCTTTTTGGTCCAGTGGTTGTTGAACAGTTACTGTGATAGTGGCCTTCATCTCTCTAACTCCCTCTGTAGGGTGATTAGGTAAGACATCGCCGAGCACAACACTGGTTGCCAAAGATTGTGAAGAGAAGCAGGAGGAGGAAGGAGATATGGGTGAACTCTTGCCAACTGGTGAGGTCCTTTTGTCTGGTTGTAACCAGTCAGCAGCTTCAGGACTCCCATGTTTTCCTGTAGGCTGATGTGCAAGGGAATTAGTGATGGTCATACCCTGAGCATCCACATTAAAGTTCTGAGAAGAGGGTTTATCCTCTGATTTTAGAGGTCCATTTTTGGCCAGCTCAGAGCAACAGGCCTTATTCAGACTTTGAGTTTGATTGAGGAGTTCCTCGCTGGAACTATTTGCACTGCACTCCTCACAGTCATACAGACCCGAATCCTCTCTCTCAAAATTGTCTCCGGGGAAAGCACCATCTGTTTGTTTTTCTCCAACAGACATTTGACTGCAGCCTAAGCCCTGATTCAACAATGTCTGTGGTGTTTCTGATGATTCAGTCTCTGTCTGTTTCCCTGTGTCTTTCTGAGGTTGTGATTTGGTTGCAATATTGTTAACAGAAAGCCCTTTTGAGGAGGACTTGAGCGCATCCATTGTTGCCTCACTTCCGTCAATACAGCCCAAGCGCTCTTGAAGTTCAGCAAATGTGTCACATTTAAGACAGTCCCTCCCAGGCTTCTTGATGTCTGCTTTCAGCACTTCAATATTTCCATGAACAGTTTCCTCATTGTTCTTCTGTCCCTGAAGTTGAGGAATTCTCAGAAGCTCTTTAAGCAGAGCTGTAAACTCTGGGTCTTCCGTGTCAGCTTTGTTATGATGCAAAGAGGGTATTATGGGCACAAATTCAGGTTGTGTCAGTCTTGGGGTTGTTTTGGACTGCACCAAGCCATCTGAGTCTAGCTGGATGACTGTGTCACAGGACTGGTCACTACTGGAGCGTTCATCCAGTTCACCACGCAAGCGTAAGCGAGGTATATCAACATCTACTTCATCAGTGGAGTGGAACGACCGTAGACCCAAAGACTGAGGCTCTCTCTCATAATCTTTAGTCAGACTCCTTCCACATGGAGAACAAGAGGTGGACTGCTGTTTGATCAAGAAAAAACTCAGTTAGTTGTAGAACTGGACTGCCAAAAATATAAATTAGCAGTGATGATTGGTAGATATATGTCCAAGGGCATTTATAGTACCTTTGTCCTCTTCTGTGTCCTGCGGATGCGAGAAGCCAGCTGGATGGTGGATAAGGTCTCTTGAAGGTGTGCCAGCGAATCATCAACCTGTGCCATCACAGTGGTATGGCAATTAACATGGCCCAAAGACTCTCGAAGAAGCATAGTCAACTTATTTCCCCTATGCAGACAGGGGACAAAAGTTCAGTAACACAAAGGATATGTCAGTCATTTTAATCCCTAAGCAGCCAAATTTATTAGTTTCCAAATAATCCTTTAGCTTTGAAGCCAGTATAAAATTAATTGTTGGCAAATTCTAACTCTTTTCTATTAGTAAATATCTATAATATGTGGTGTTAGATTCTTACTTGTTAGGTGTAGTTTTATGTCCACTTAGTAGAGACACAACAATGGGGCCCAGTTCAGAGTATGGGGGTTTGTTCTTGCTCATACCCCTTATACCACTACACACATCTATCATAGTCAACTTGGTAGGGCCACGTGAACCTTCGGATGGAAATTAGAGAACAGAAGAGAGTGTAAATGCAAAGAGCTTGGTATGTTTTCAAGAAAGCACACAAAAAACACAAGAATTATATTAGACTGCAGTAAATAAACAGCAAATTTGGGGTTAGTTGTGGAAAATAATTCATAGGGAAAAAAGCAAATTCACAAGGGACTAGCAACTGAATAATTTATTACAACCTTTGCCAATAGTGCTGCTTTCTGTACGAGGGGGCTGGACATGAAGGGTGAAGAACATTATGGAGCTATGGGACAGGTATGTAACGAAGTCAGTGTGCCGACGTGCTGCAATGGCCGCGTCCAGGAGAGAAGCAGCCCGCTCAGCAGTAGGGGCCTTCACGCGATTATGGTTACGTAACTGAAAAGAGGGGAGAAGATAGTCATAAAACCTCAAGTGAATTTTTTCATAATCTACTTAATAATAAACCATCTTTCATTTAATTGTCTTGTCTATCTTCCATTTGTATATGAACATCCATGCTTTGATTCAAATCCAGAAAAAAAACTTTGTCAGAGGTTTGCACTTTGTGAGAGAATTCTAGTATTTACTGTGATGACATTACCCCAGTAACACAATGTTTTGAAACAGCTTTACTTGTATTTAGGTTTCATTTTCATTTTATGTAATAAAGAAATGAGAAATGGGAGAAATGCTCAGTTAGATGCTGGCCTGCAATTGAGGAGATAACCCCACAGCAATAAAGCAATCGGATGTAATCTTTTATGCAATCTGACTTTACTTCATTTCACCCACTAACAGTATTATCTTCTCACATACAGTGCAGACCATTATCCAGACTAACTATCTGAATAGGAACAGATTATACAGCAACATTTAAGGATCCCTAAAAAGACATTTGAAATGCCATTTGTAATATGCCTGATTCCTTTTATTAAAAAAGATCAGGCAATTAATTTGCTTTGTGGACAATGAAAAAGGATGTTTTCTAGGATAATGGATCAATTTACTGGCTCTCTCAACACTTAGTTGTGTGTGAAATCTCAGAATGAGTCTGTGATGTATTGCCAGCAAAACCAAGAAAGTGTCACTTGTCAGAAACAATTAAATACAGTCTTGGCTCTCTGGTTTACATTTGGAACAGTCTTGCATGCATTTGTGTAAAATCCCACCAATAACAATATTTTTTAGTATGTTGTACAGCTGATTATATCCTTCGAAGGAATACCGCAGTTACTTGGGCCAATGGCCCTTTACATGCTTGCATATGGACAAAAAACAGACTTAAGGAGAAACAGCAGAGGGAACAGCTTATTTAACAAGTCCTCTTTTTCCTGATAGAAAAAAAATTTTCTTCCTACCTGAATCCCATAGACTGGGTCCTCTTGGAGTCTTATATGGGCCTTTGGGCTGTCCTGGATACTGCCTGACGATGGGACAACCTCCCCGAGCAGATCCCTCAGTATGTCCTCCTCTCCACAGCAGAGCTCTATGGCAGACACTGACACAGTCAGATCAGTCCAGGTCTTCTCCCTCCGCCGCTCGATGGCACTGTACAGCCAGGAGATGGCACATGGAATCAGCCCGAGCTTCTGGATGCTTTCACCACTCCCAACCATGCTGGACCAGGATCCTGAGTCAGACAACAGAGCACACATATGTACGCATGTTTCTTACAAAAACACCAAAAGTACATTCACATGTAGTTGCTAGTGTTAAAACACATGGGCCCCAAATAAGCCAATACAGTATACAATTGGAAAAGAATTTGATCCAAGTGAATGCACTAGATCACAGGACACAATACATAAACTCCTTAAATGGCACAAATAATGATGAAGGAAATTTACAGGACCCACCTAAAAATATTTTAAGATTTTCTTGTGGACCAGAGCCATACTATAGTGTCTCCACATGCACTTTTGCCCCACATTAGTCAGAGTTATGGGTCTGTTTTACCGTCTCTTGTCTTATCCAAACTCTAATTGAATTAGGATAGAAGAATTGGTTTACTCCAATTAAAGGACTAGCTGCCTGCCGTTATTCAGAGAGAATAGTATTCTGTGGAGGAGATTGATATCCCCTGGCTTTGGGCCACATGTAGTTTGTATTGGCCAACTAATTCAATCAGATTTACGGAGAGTGGCGTCATGTGAAAGAGCAGCTCCAAGGAGACCCTGTCCTTACCTCGTGTGTGTGTGTGTGTGTGTGTGTGTGTGTGTGTGTGTTTGCCAGAAATCTATTAAAACCCCTGCACTGACACTAAGTGCAGGTTCCATCTCTCTAATAGCCAAGTATTATAGTCCATTTTGTTTGCAGTCCCCTCTGAGCTCAGTGCTTCAGCGAAATAAAATAAAATATTTGTGTGTTTTTGTGCAAAAATGCTGACATGTCTAACAGGTAAAATGGAAGCTTTTAAAAAAAACATATGTGTTGTATAATTGATGAATTGGCTTTTATTTACAAAATAACAGGTGAAAGATGAATGACTGAGAAAGAGAGAATTGGCATGACAACACTTTTCTGTCACTCCTGTGGAAAAAGGAACACAGAGAAAGACAAATAGAACAGAGCAGAATGCAAAAGAACATTAGGGATGGAAATGTGCAGCAAGAGCGGAAAGAGGATTGAGAGAGAAAATAGTGACAGGGGGTTTAAGCGATGTAGAAAAAGTGAATGATAACAGGAATGGGATAGCAGCAGAGAGAGGGGGGGATGGACAGCCCCAGCACAGATAAAAGCGTCCCACTCTCATCATAAGATTTTAACCCATGGCCTCTCACAGTGACCGATTACTCACCCACATCAGCACATCCCAAACCCAGCACACATCCATCACTGCCGCTGAGCACGCAGCGGATGACATCACCCAAGATGCCTGCACACACCTCGGCCTGGTCAGGGAGAACAAAGGACAGCCAGCATCTTATGATTCATCTGCCCAGTGAAATGAAAGGATTGAAGCAGAGGAGGTATGCATACTGATAATGTGGATTCCCTTGGGCTCAGATACTGTAAGCATGGCTTGGAGAAGGTTAATTATAATTGATGGACTGTGTAATTGTGGTGGCTATCCAGGCTCAGTCAGTTTTCAGGTCATAAGACAAAGAGAGCAAAGTAACCACTGTGTGTAGTTTACAGAGGGAAGAATATGCATGGAATCAATGAGAAAATGAATGCAAATAAAATAGAAATCTCAAAAGCCACCACTGAAATATGTTAAACAGTATCCAGGATGAAGAACCAAACCTGGCTTGACTCCTGAGGAAAGGCAGCATCAACATTGAAGGTCTTCAGAAAATTTTTGCCTTCCCTGTCTAGTGTCATCGTAGCATGTGGTCGGTTTTTGCTGATTGGTTCCATTATCATGACTCTTTTCCTGGACGGGTCAATCCAGAGAACAGGTGGTTGGCCTTGGCCCTCTGACAGTGTTGGGCTCACCCTCAGCACGACTTTGACCTGTGCACCAAAAGAGATGGAAGAATGTTTAAAATTACAGTATGTTATGATCTGTTGATTACCCACTGAAATTTTTCATATGATGTGGTCATCACATTTCAAGTCTTAGGCCATTCTGAAGAAAACAACAATAGTTTGATAGACAGCCATCAAATTCAGTGCACACTTTTATGGTTGTAGCATTTTTGGTGGACCATTAGCTTTTAATCAAGTGCCATCATCAGGTACAAACTTATATGTGTTCAATATTTAGCTGTGCCTTGTGTTTAGTGACACTTAGCACATTTTAGCATGCTAGCATACTAAACGAACATAGAGACTAGGTTTTTTACAAGCAAAATATTAGTATGTTAGCAATATCACTTTAACCATGTTAGCATGATGATGTCAGCATTCAATTTGAAGCCCCTCTTGCATTTGTGCAACCAAGCTGCTAGCATGTTTTAACTCTCAGTCTAGTTTGAGTGTAAATTTCAAAACTGTAAACAATTTCTAAACACATCCATTGTATTTGGGAGAGCGAACATCTCAAAAACTGGACAAATACAATAATAACAGATAACAGAAGTTAGTAAAAAAAAATGTTCTGTGTAATTATGTGCAGTTTTGGTATTGCATTCACAATAACATCCCTCATGTATTCTGTTAACCCATCTATCAATTCATCTGTCCATTTTCTTCCTCTAATCCAGGGTTGCTTAGTGGCAGCAGGCTAAGGAGGGTATGACAGACGTTCCTCTCTACAGCAGAATTTTTCATCTCCTTCTGGGAAAGCGGGAGACAATCCCAGGCCAGATAAGACATGTTATCCATCCAATTAGTTCTGGTTCTACCCAGGGGTCTCCTTCCACTTGGATTTGCCCAGAAAACCAACATACAGAGAGCGGAGCAGAGTACCATGTTTTCAGATTGTTTCTTATGATGCCAACAACATTGCGTCGTCTGCAAAAACCAGAGATGCAATTCTGAGAATCCCACAATCCCAACACTTTGTTCACTCTAAACACACTAAGAAAAGGAAAGGTCTAGACAAATGTGATATGCTCTGAGATATGTCAAGAAAAACAATCATTTTTATTAAAGAGGCACTGCACAATAAATGTATTAACTCATTAAAAAAACTGCTTGTCATGGGTTAAAAATGTCTCAACATGCCCTCTCCTGTTTTACACCATCCTGAATCCTGCAAGTCCAGTGTTGCATTTGTTGTCATTGAGCTTTTTTTTGCTGATTTTCATCATGAAACTACAGAAAAGAAAAAAAATGAAAGAATGTTAATGCCCCCTAATCAATCCCCATCTTTGAATGGGAGTCTGTGAAACTGCTCTCATTTTCAAATTTAAGCTGATCAAGAGTCATTGTTCACAGGAGTTCAGTTAACTCAAGTTTTTGCTAAGCCTCTACTTATAACATTTCAGTTTTGGCTCAGTGGTCCAGACTTATGCTTTTATAGGCAATAGAAGTACAACCAGAGTGCTTGTTTTCCCTTGATGATCCCAGAATAAACAGCAGGGCTAAGGCTATGTACTAATTCTACCCCACAGCCACACACACACCAAAGAGCCTCTCAGCCTCTTTAAGACGCTAGCTCAGCTACATCACAGTTACCACTAAGAAACTTTGTGGAAAGAATGTGCTTTTAGTACATTTAAGAGCTCTAGGAGACTTTCTGTTTCAAGTGTGAACAGGGAGAGGAGCTGCTCATGGCCAGTTTGGCTGCAACTACCATCTCTGAAAAACTGTTTGTGCTGCACTTATTTGTCCATCCGTCACACTGTCAGTAAATCAGCCAGGTGGTATCTCCCTACCTTCACAGAGAGTGTCATCACGAGGCCACACCTCCTAAA
>JAPZDY010000010.1:4019303-4032515 GCA_029783645.1 Ctenochaetus hawaiiensis
AAACAAATGAAAAAGGATATAACCAAAGTCCAGAAACATTCTTACAGAGTTGTGATGACTGATCAAGATCTTGATGCTGCCGCATTTGTGATTTAGACTAATTATTTGCTGTTTCATTGCAAATACATCACATGATTCCTTCTTTTGTTGCATTTTTAATGCAATTTTCAACATGTAAATAAATGAATGATATTGAATTGAATGATGATGAATGATATATGACCATTTGTAATTATTCATATCCGCTGGTCGCATCTTATGTTTAATTATAACATGGAACAACTGACATTTGAAACATAAATTCTATTTTTTCAAAATGAACAATGTGGCTTTAATCCTGAGACGCTTATTTATTTTATTTGTTTATGCAATGAGGAGATTGGTCATTACTAAAGCATCAATCAACAGAGAACCTGCTGTCTTTTAAAATCTGTTTTAACCTATTATCTTTTTGCTAAATATTTTAGAAAAAATTTAAAAAACTAATAAAACTATATCCAAAACAATGCATATTTACAATATGATAAAAATGCACACTAGTGCACACATATTGATCCATGTATGATGCCACAGTTGCACACATATAATTAATCACTAAAAAAAGCAGCAAATAAAAAAAGGAAACATTCACTTCTGTGAAAATCATCCAGCTGTATAATGTAAGACTAGATCCAGAACATGAACATAAACCAACACAGAGTCCTTACCCTTAAAGCCCACAGGTGTGGCCTAAACTGGTCTATATCAGATAACCTGATGTCAGATCATTAGTGCAGACATGTAAATTCAGACCCCATCTGTGGTCCAGTCCAAGTTTGGAGCCTGTGGTCCAGAGCCAAAACTGCAGAGGCCTTTGGCATCCTCTCCCTCTCACATTACAACCCCTAATTCGGGAAATTAAGATGGCCTTTGTGTGATATTTCTCAGTCTTTCTTCCTTCCCATGCCAATCAGAGACTAGTTGCCTAGTTCAAAGCTACATCTGATGCTCCAAGGTGCCATTTCTTTTCAATCAAAGGCCAACAAGCTCCCACAATCAACAACACAGGTGTTAATTAACATCCAGACATTTGCATTCAAAAGCAGTCCAATTTATAGGTCATTCCCTCCCATTTGTGAAACATGAAATCCCCTCTGCTTGCAAAAACTGCTGTTTGTGGGAGGCCAAGAGGAAAAGCCTATATGAGGTACATTTTACAGGGAGTCCCTCAGAAGGAAGAACTGGCCGCAGTTAACTTGTTTTCAGTGCGGTTGGGGTTAGACACATTACAGAAATCAGCATCTCATGTGGAGTCTCCCGGGGAACAAGGCGGGGCTGCTGCCTGCTCCAATAAGTCAATATTGAACTTGTGTTGGTGGTCAGCGCAAATTCCTCATTATTCACACGGCTGCTTTGTCACCGACTTCCTGATCTACCATTGCCTGCTTTATCTTAATATCAAATATTTGGGGAAACGAGCCGATCTAGTTTGCACTTTAATGGCCCGTACCACCTTTTTTTTTTTCAAACTGTGGCTGCAGACGACAAAGGCACACTCATAGTCTGGATCAATCCATCGAGCTGACTGCCAATAATCATTGATCAGTCTGTCAGAGGGGAAAGCGCTAGACCTGTGCAAGGACAATACAATTATTGCTCAATGGCCTCCACATCTAGACAAAGTACAGGGCAGTCTAATTGCATTTCACACAGCTAATGACGGCTCAATCAGCGCACAGACAGAGGGTTTAATCCCAGCGTAGACTTAACAAATGGGATCAGACGTGATTAGATAGGACTAACAATAAATATTTTCAATGACTTTTAATTAATCGACATAGGGGAGACTTTGCAGTGTGCAGGATACAAATAAAAATCAAACAAATCAAACGTACAAAATAAATCGACGATACTAACAGATTTGTAGGCTCTGGCCGCAAAAAAGCTAAAATCGACTGAACACAAATCGTCTGCGTCCGGTCAATAGTTAAAATAAATGAAGAATGGCTTAAAACAATAAAAACAACAAAAAACACAATAGATATTCAAGTAGCTGCATATCAGCTGCAATAACTGAAACAATGTAACGGTTGCAAGAAAGCAATTTGTACAGAAGAGGGCGCTATGGTTACGCTGTAAACAAAATGCTTTAAAGGGAACGTCCAGCCAAAAATCTGAATTTATATTGCTTAATTTTCAAACAGCACAGTGCATGCAGTAGCCAGATTCAGTGTTTCCAAGCAGTAAATGCCTGCCAAGATTCGGATAGATTATGTAATCAGTTCACACTTGCTATAATGGCATACAATGACAGCAATACAGCATCTACAGCACTTTATTTTCTTTATAGAAATTATAGCACTGAAATGTCACTGTTACTGTGTAATGATGTATTTTCTCTTTATGTGATATTGCATTGTCCATTTTGTTTACCTTTTTATTGGGTTTTCAAAATCTGTTCTAACTTATACATGATATTACTCAAGGTGTCTGAAAGACATTGCAAATAAATAACCTATCATTTATATATATCATATAACTTAAGATGTAACTTGTTGAACATGTTTTTCTTTCAGCCATCCGTCAAACTTTATATGTATGTCAAAGTGCAGTAAAATCTCCACTGTTACAATTCAAAGTGTGCTCAATTATTTACTGTTAATGGCAACATCAACAGTAATTAAAAGGGACTCTAACCTTGAATTTATTTAAATGGACAACGTTTTGATCCCAGTCTTTTTTGGGTCAAAATGTTTAAAAAAGATCATCACAAGTAAACATACAAGATAACTATTTAACCCATTCAGGGGAATAAATATCTACAAACATCAGTTCCAAAGAGCAGTGGTTCAGAGAAAATGATACAAAAATGTATGAAATTATTCAAATGATAACAAACGAGAAAAGAAAATAATAATATTGTCCTACACATGAGAAAAAGCCATAAATATAAATAAGAAAAGGAAGGGGCAAAGACACTTTCTCCTTTTCAGCAATGTCATTATGTTGTTATATGCTGTTGCTCATGGATTTTTTACACCCAATATATTTTCAAACCAAGGCCATCAATCATCTCAGAGTAGTAGCACATTGTAGAATATGTATACCATTGCATACGTGTTTCTAATAAACAGTCACGGCAAAGCATTATGCCTCAAACTTCACTTGATCACCATCAAAATCATTTTTATTGGACACATCTTGCATTCTGCACTGCTTTGAGAATGTTCATTTCATTACAGTACTTGTGCCTTTCTCCTTCCCAGCACTACATCAAGAAGTCAATTTGAATATGTTCTAAAATAAAGAAGTGTATTATTGTATGTTGGTCTTTGCTTTTTCGTGGCACACAGACACAAAACACAGGGCTTCCATATCTGTTTCAGTTGCTAAAGGCCGTTAATCATTAATTGATGTACTTTGAGTGGTGATAAGCACCTTGCTTCAAAGAGAATAAAACCCTTTTTAAGTGTGATACTGGGCGATGTTGTAGAATATCAGCCTTTTTCAATGCTTTCATCATGCATGTGATTACATCAAAAGCATTATTATTAATGTTTTCATACATTTTCTTTTTAATATGAGTATAAATGCCACTTTATCAGGTTAATTAGAAGAAAGAAATCAGTCAAATACTTGGATTCATTGAAATCTGTCTGTGTAAGAAATAATATTGATCTGTGCTTAATTCTCTGCCATTGGTTATGTGGATATTAAAAGTCTCACTTAGCCTGCCTGGATAACAGCAGAGCTCAGGGTCATCAGAAAATTAAACTCTGACCTTCAAGCCCTTTTATTTTAGAATATTTGCCCCTAGAACTAAGTTTCTGTCTCTAAGTGAGAACAGTCTACCAGTCAGAAAATCCAGGACTTATTTGAACCACACTGACACTGAAGGGTGGCAAAAACAATTGAAGTATAATAATTACATTGGTATTGCATTATTTTCAAATTCCAATGACAACTTTGCTTGCAAAAGCGGGCTTGGCCACAGTTAAAGTCCTGTTGAAACCACAATATGGCACATGGTTGTAATTAGATGCACACATGTAACCTAATAAGCGCATGTAGGCATACAACAGGCGACTATGCTGACTCAAATACTGAACTTTCGTGAGTCAGTCGTTGCCAGGTATATTTTAATTCCATAGGCCTAAAATGTCACAATTTTAGATTTTTTTTTTGTTTTAGTTTTTTGCGGTTGTATCAATGCAACAAGCACACATACACTGATAAACGTAATTATGTTATTTCCAAAGGCTGTGTAAATGTGACCCTCTGCATCAACTTTAAGGTCTCAGCAAAGGTTAAAACTGACGCAGACCACAACACTGCGAGCTTACATCTCTATAAATTAAGAGGTTGGCAGCCAGTTAAAGGGACAGGCGTCAATGTGATTCCAGCCTGAAGACAATATGTCCTCTCTGCACCACGTAACCGGCAGACTGACAGACAGACAGTTTCCATTCACAATATTCACTGACAGCCCCCACCACCACCACACAACCACCCTCACCCTCCCACCCGTTCCGCACAGCAGATGCTGTGACGGGCGCCATGATGATGATCTGGGATTTTGCCTGCAGCAGCAACCGAGGATGCTACAATGCGAGGAGATAGGTTGCTAACTGTAAAGAAAGTTACTGATTTGGTCAATGGCGCAGCAAAGATGGCCGATCGGCGAACTCAGCGCTTTGCACATGCGTGAAAGTTGGGAGCTATCAACCTTTTTTGTAAAAACCGGACACATTACGGCTCCGAAACGTATCTCGTTGTAGCTGAGACATTCGGCATTTAGTAAGAAAGAGTTAAAGTGTTTTAGGGGGTTCAAACCTTGTGTTTTCAATGCACAGAGGCAACGTGGCGAGCCGAGCGTCCATTTCTGTCTCATTCATATTTTACAACGAGCCTCTACTTACCCATAATTCAGCGCGACGTTACTGATAGAGCTGTCTACTTGGCTGTCTTTTTTGTGGAATGTCTCTGGGAGCAGGCTGCTGGTAGCTTGACTGTGCAAAGACGGCAAGAAGCGACCGACCGGCGGGGGAGGTAGGCAAGGCAAAGGAAAGGACAGGGGGAATTTAGGCTGTGCCCCGTTTTTGGAATAAGCAAGACTAGACTACAGTTTTCCTCTTGACGTGAACTGAGCTCCTCTGTAACCTTCAAAAAGGACCCGCATTTTTGACGGCTATCTTACGGACTGTTGGAACTCTTGAACTAACCGTCGTTCAGAACTGTGAAGAAACCAGAGAGACATTCGGATTCTGGACGAAGAATGGGATTTAAAGAACATATCTGCCAGCATTGAGTTGAGAAAACAAGGGAATGTTTTCCAGTTGGATGAAAATAACCGTAACGTTTCAGTCGAAAGGAGCAAAATACAGTTGAGCTTCGTCAACACTGTGCATTTTATATGTCAGCTCCTGGGAAAAGGGGCAGCGATGGCATTTGGGAAGGAAGAAAAGTAACGTTAACATTAGCTTGCTTGCTAGCTAAATAGCTAACCTAGCAGACTGCTAACTAAGCCTGTGTCGCCCTTCCATTCCTGGAGCAGAGGAGGGGCGCTGGGGCTTTGTAGCATTGCAGATCTGTCTTGCATTTTTTGGGTTTGCTGCAAGAATGGAGAATCCCAAATATATGCCACAACAGCACAGGAGGATCTGTTGAACCACGTCGACTTTAATATTTTTTCTTTTTCCAAAACAGAGAAGGCTAAAAAACTGCCATTTAACGTCGGGATTTCATCAAAATCAGCCGGCCTGGAGCAATCAGGGTCTGTAATTGTGACTGTTTCTTTTTATATACACCCAGTGTGGATAGGTATTTTATAATGGGGAATTGCTACATGTGTCATCCTCATATTAGATACTAGATTTCGAGAGGGGGATCATGAATAGGCCGGTTTTAACGAGGAATTAGCCCCGGCTTTCCCTCAAGTCAAAGTTTTATTATTTGCGAGACATATTCAAGGTGAGAGAACTTATTTTACAGGCCCCTTGGCGCTAACTAACAGGCCGGAGAGGCATTTGCTCATTTCTCTCCTCCATCAACATTAGTACAGAAAGAAACAAGCCGGAATAATCATGTCGGGAGAGGTGCGTTTGAAGAAGCTGGAGAAGCTGATCCTGGACGGGCCAGCTCAGTCTAATGGCCAGTGCCTGAGTGTGGAAACGCTGCTGGATATCCTGGTCTGCCTGTACGATGAGTGCAACAACTCCCCACTCAGAAGAGAGAAAAATATCCTGGAGTTTTTGGAGTGGGGTAAGCAAGCTTATTTATTTATTTATTTAATCTGCTCTTGTTTGGCCTTTGCATGCAGCCTCTCTGTCTTTTCGGTAAGATGATAGGCTAATAATGTTGGTGGTGCAGTGGCCCTCCCTTTCCCATCACATTCCTTTTATAGTAGTAGTGGGGCTCAGTTGGCATGCTGTCTTCTCAGTCAAACCCTCCCTAAAACTAAAAGCAAGGCCACTTTTTTCATGGGTAATTAAATGCTTTATATGTTTTGGAAAAATTTTACCCATGAGGGCACGTCCAAGTTACAAGAACTCACACTGAAGAGAAAATGTGTCTTTTTTCCTAAAAAAGAGATGTTTTGAAAAGAACAAAAAAGGTCCCAAGTTGACAATGACAAGAAGTAACCATACAAAGAAGTGCATTAAATGCGAGGAAGTGAGTGAGGAAGATCTTCCCCAGACTCACTCAGAGTTTGATATGAATCCAGGAAAGATCTCACAAAGATGTCCTATCCTCCAGGCCACCATTTATGCTTAAGAAAATGCACTCTTACATAAAGTAGATGCCTGTCAGTCATTGTACCAACCCTCTTTGTTTAAGTGTAGTTTCTACAACTACTTTGCATGCCAGTTTGTTTTCCTTTTTTATGGGCGTGTAGCTGAAAGCTTGACTATGACTTACAAAGCCGTCTCTTATCAGATTGACGTTAACATAAATAGTGGTCTTTGGTTGCAGTTGCAGTATTGAGACCACAGTTGCACGCCCTGTGTAGGTTTATAATCAGGAAAGGAGTTGTTGGTGACAAGTAAGCAATTTTGTTACTTTCCCACTTCCCTGGTTTAAGCAAGGTTAGAAAAAACAACACAGGGGAGGCAGGAGGACCACACACACACAGACACAGTATATACACGCACACACATGCAACTCAATCATTTGTGCAGAACGACTGAATGTGTGTGTGTATGACATCGGGGGTTTGGTTTGTGCATGAAGCAGGAATGTGAACAACTCACCTTTTTTATCTGGCGCAGAGGCCCAGCTAGCTGCTGGAGCATGCCTGGCTGGCCTGCTTGTCTTTTAAAGCCCTGAAAAGAGGTGCTGCAGCAGTTTGAGGCAGTGCAGGGGCGAATCATTGCCCTGGATTGAGACAAATTAATAATACAGCAGGCAATAAAAAACTTAGGTTTGATAGAAAGAAAGTGCTGCTAATGGCATTTGCTGGCATCTTTTTTAAAAAATTCTGAAGCAGTTTAAACTGCAGTGTAATTCTGGCAGCAGTTTGGCTCATTACACTGTGGCAGTGTCAAAGACAGACAGGCTGGCAGTTAAATCAGTGAAATGGTGGTAAATTTTGGCTGTGGCTGCTAAATTGGTTGACCCTACCAACCACCATCTGGACAACCTATTCTGTGCTAAAACTGGAAATATGCTGGCTGGATTTAGTGTTTTTTGTGTCTATAAAAGGATAAAGAGGTACTTCTCTGCCTGTCTAAAAGCTGTATCCAGCTGTGTTCATTCAATACATATGGTTTGTTTCCTATGTATTTTCCCAGTTGTCATTCCCCAGCTGATATGCTTCATCTAACTGGCCTTGCAACAATGCTGACGCACCCTGGCCTTTGTAAAGAGGTGCCCTGTGCTTAGGTGCCAGGGGGTGACTTCATCCTGACATTTCTCTGTGTTGACACAAGAAACTTTCTGAATTCTCCAAGACACAACACACAACATGCAGATCAAGTGTCCAAGCAGCTACTCCTGCTGAGGCCCCATGTTGTGGATAATTATTGGGTTCCTTTCCAGAGGGATTTGTATGAGACTGGTCCTGCTTCTTGTCCTGCAATTAATACCAATTAATTTAATGGAGTCACAAAACTTGTACTTACAAGTATCTGAAGCTTAAGTAAATTAACAAAATTAATTGATTATACTAATTTGCTGACCCTGATAGAAGGGCTGAAGTTAAAATTTCTCTTATTGTCTTCTCCTAAAGTGATCCCATACTGAACTCTTTCAGAATAGTTCCAACCACAAATAAGACAGAGGCATGCATCAAAATGCGTGAATGATTTCTATTACCAGGTAAGCTGGGTTACCGTACAAACAGCGGTGTTGTCTGTAAAATAAACAGCTTTTGCTGTGCTCTGCTATTTATAGTCTTATATTATAATACAGCACAGACTTCTGGCATTGACAGATAGTCTGCTATCACAAGCCTGACTGTAAAAACTTGGGATGTCATGTTTTGATCATAATTGCATTATTTTGCAAACTCTCCAACTAAGCTAACAGTTTTATGCAACCGTCCCAAGCCTGTGCAGTAATATCCGTTATAAAATCAAGTTTTTCACGGAGTGGTAAACCTTTCCCTATCCTTATTTGTGAACGACTGACCTTTTCAAGGTTGCTCCTTTCATACCCAATAACGATACTATCACCTGTTCCTGAACTTAATTACCTGCAGAATTTTCCAAACAAGTGTTTTTTTGAGTGTTCCAGAGCTTTCCCTTTCCACATCCCAACTTCTTTAAAATGTGTTGCTGGATTCAAATGTACAATTTGCATAAAATTTACAAAAAACATAAAGTTTGAAATTTTTAACTGCATATTTTACCTTACGACAATAGAAAATATAGATTTATTATTTCATATTTTTAATTTAAAAAATGTATGTAAAAAAACAACTAATTGCGATTACACAGTTGTTGTTGGTGGTAACCTCAACGCCTTGGCAACCAACAAGTCCTTGCTATCAGCCAAAACAAGTCCACCCCCCTTTCAAACCACAACCACAACTCTTGTGTTTTTTATGATAAAATAAAAGAGACATATCATTTTAGTAAGTGAGTTTTCGCGCTGCTGGTGGGTAAATCTTTTTACCTCTGGACAGCTAGCTCTTTTTTCCTGATTTCAGGTCTTCCAGCAAAATGTAATGTGATAAGTCAATTATGTGTTTCTTCATTACTCAAAACCAACAAGTATATTAGAGAAGAGGTAGCAAACAATTCTGACGGGAGTTCTTTCTTTTGGGAAATGCTACAGCGTAGTTTTAGCATTGTGATGACACAAGTTCACAGGACCACACCTTTTTTGGCACAGCAGTTATACAAAGCATGTTATAATCGAGGTCAAGTCTTGTCCTGTTCTCTTAAAGTTTTTGGGGTGTCACCACTTCCATGTTTTCTCTTTCTTGGCGGAACACCCAGCCTGAGGCTCAAAGGAAAAAGTGCACCTGTCACACATGCATGCAACACCTTTTGTAATTTTAAAATGGTTACTAGCTAATTTTTTGCTGGGGAAGTGATATAAAGCCATTACTGTCCACCATTTATACTCACAAACAGAGCACGGGAGTGCTCAATTGTTTGTAGCCTATGAGAAACAGATTGGATCAGACAGATAGCATTAGCACATACTCAAAACAACAGTTTGATCCTACATACAGGAAAATGGTTCAAGATGGGCCCCATGAAACCCAAGACTGCTTAAACTTGAGTGATCTGCCTTTGTCAGCTGCTCAGAGGCTGCCTCTGCAGCTACAGTACGCTCTGACAGAAGACACACATCATTGTAGCTTACTAACTCTACCTTTTTGCTACAGAGGCACAGCTGTAACAAAGGTGCAGTGATGTTCTCTTTTCTTCCCCAAGAATGTATATGAGCCAGAGAAGAAGGCAAACATTTGTATTGGGTTTGCTTTACTCCTTGTTTGGTGACCTCATTTCAGCTGAAATAGAGACCCCTGCATGACCTGCAGCCACAGGGGAAATGAACACGGGAAAGTACGCTGAATCCTGAGTCTGTACATACATCACAGCCTTTACTGTGTGGACCAAGTTCACTTGCTCAGACCTGCACTTGTATTTATTCTCTTACAAGCTGACTTGTGGAATTTATTGTTAGTCAGCCAGCTTATGTCAACATCTTAGCTATTTGTAATGTAATCTTATGTTTAAGTTGAAATGTTTTTTTTAGTTGCAGCAAATATCAAAGGAGGCTTTGTTGAGTCAACATGAAGGTCGAGCATCATTTCTCAGAGCATATGACTTTCTCCATAGAACAAGCAATTCTTCATCAGAACCTTTATACTTAGGTATGTTTATGATGCCTTTAGGTTCCCATTGATCCATGGCTAATGTGGGTCCTTGTTAGCATGTCTGTATATTTGCACTAGCAATAAAATTGATGTCTTAAAGATCTGATGACAATCTCAGTCTAAATTTCATCTTAATATTTATGGGTTTAAGTGTTTAGTGCTCTATCAGGATGTCTTCAGGAGTCAATGTTTTTGTAGGCAAAAACAACACCACTCATTCATTTTACTGAGATATCCTGTTTTTCTACTTCTCTCCCATCATTTCCTGCTCTTTGTTTGTCCTGATCTCCTTCCATGTTTTGGGAAACAGATTGCCGGGGAGCAGATAAAAAGGGGGCAGCCATGCCAGCACACAGTAGGCAAACATGAGGGAGGCAGCCTGACATTTTCTCAATCTTGACTCAGTGTTAGCCCACAGTGGCCAGCTGTTCAGTTGCAGCTGATGTGTGCTCCACCCTGCAAAGCTTTTATTGGCAACATGCCTCACACACTACTCACATTGGAGACGCGCGCGCACACACACACACACACACACACACACACACACACACACACATTTAAACACACTTATTATTGTGGTTTTGTCTAAATTGGCTATCTCGTAGTTCACAGACTGGAGTCACTCCCTGTAATTCCCGTTATTAAACAGAGGAGAAGCCACTATGCCTATAAAAATTCAAGTTGTGTTGGTTTCAAAGAACAGTGTTTGTGTCACATGGTTTTAAATTCTGCATGGAGGCCATTCCAGTCCAGCCCATAGGTAGAGGTAAACCAGGCAGGAAATGTACTTTAGTGCTCTCATTTTTATAAACCTGTGGTGGATGATAAAACTTCACATTCTGAAGCAGTGTTTTATTGTATTGAAGTCATGGTCAGGACTAAGCTTAGATTATAATAAAGCCACCAAAACATAAAATAACTGAGATTGTCGCTAATAACTTAAATTTGTTGTTTGTTGTGTAAGATCTGAATACCACATTTTATTGATAAAAACTCAGATATGAACACTGTTAGGAAAAAAAAATGCTAGTATCACTGGTAGTCTTTGTCAGGTAAGTAGAAGAATCTGTAATCTGTATCATTTGTATACTGAATGTCACTGTTAATATGGGACTTTGAAACTTTGTATGGGCTGGACATTTATCAGGATATCCTGGTTATCCCTCTGGTTGTTCTGCCGTTTCCTGTCTGGCTGTCCGGTGGTTACGACGGGTACAGAGAGCAGGAAGGAACCACAAGGACTCAGTGAGCTAGTCCAGACCCAACGGGTACATTATGTCATACGAGGAAGTCGGACAGCTGTATCACATTGTGTCATTGTGTACTCTTTAGCTCACTTGTGTCCAGTATATTGATGTTGTTAAAAAGGTGCAAGGTCACAAGCGTGTTTACTTCCTTGCCGGTGGATTCCTTTTTTTACACACACACATTCAGTCTGTCTACTCATTTGAACGGTCATAAGCTCTTCAAGTCACTGTTTCGCTCAAACACACACACCAAACACAAAAACACACAGCTTCCTTTATGCAGCACAGCCATGTGCACACACGTAAGGTTTTCCATTGTCCTGAGTAGACTCACAAACAATCAGACATAGCAGAGGGACTCATGTATATCCTCCCCTCTCCTAATGATAGTTACTTCTCAGCAGAGTTTAGTATCTCAATGAGACTGAAACAGACACTGACACTCTATTATGTTCTTTCTGCCTTCAGCTCTTCACTTACTCTAAATTAACCCAGCAACAGTCCAAACAAACCTGCTCAATGAAGAAAACAAATATACATCATTCATTTACCAGAGATCATAGTCATTTAAAGTACTTAACAGGAATGTGGTCAGCCAAAGAAAACCTAGATCAACTGAAATTAAACCTAGGTCGATGGGGAAAAATAACCACACATTTTCTCTCTATTAGCTAAATTGCAACAGTGCAGTCTTCCTAGTTGCCTAAATGGGTGCTAATCAAAGTTACAAAACATTTCCAAGCAAATTAATTCCTGCTCTCTGGCCATACATTTCCTTTTCCCCTCATGGCTCTCTTGTTACCTTTAGGACATGTCTGTCATGTAATTTACATACAGCAGCAACAGCAACACACTCATACACACACACCAGTGAGACTTAACATTCACACAGTTTTGGCTCACTGTTGCTCAATACCACATTAGTCTGAAACCACCACATTATCAGCCCAACATGCTAACACCAGTACAAAAGGGCAACCAGCAACATAAAACATGACAAAAACATGGTGCTCTTAAGTTTGAAATCAGGTCAGAGATTGAAGGTATTGATCAATCATGGAGCTTGACCTGTTACCAGTCCTTGTTGATAAAGCAGTCTGGACTGAAAATTGCACTTGATGACTACAGATTTGTGCTGGTTCTTTGACATGGTGCTGATTATTTAGGATCCGAGTAAATGTTGAGTTAAAAAAAAGTCCACCAGTCTCCATTTACCTTGGGATTCTAGAGTTTTGAGGGGGGTTACTAAAAAATATCAGTTAAACCATTGGCTCATTAAAATAGAAGCACATTTGTTGAGTAATATACTTCTGAATTTTCTTTTGTTCATTGTAATTGCTGTTTCTAACACAATGTAGCCTATCACTTAAAAATAAAATATTTCAGATTGTACATTCTCTCATATCGGACAAAATAAAAGATTAAGAAGTGTCTTTTTCCTTATTAAAGTAACACAAGCAACTGTCCAAGCAGTGAGAATTTAAGAAAGAGGTCAGCTCATACTTAAAACTTGGGTCACGTTTTAAGTTGAGTGCTCCAGAATGAGCAAAATAAGTTTGACAGGTACCATTCGCTGTGAAAATTAAGTGTTTTTAACCAATACAGTTCTCAAATTTATGATGTGGTATAAAATACTACAGCACCCCAATTTTAATG
>JAPZDY010000010.1:4047339-4059847 GCA_029783645.1 Ctenochaetus hawaiiensis
TAGTTTCTGCTCTCTCTCTCTCTCTCTCTCTCTCTCTCTCTCTCTCTCTCTCTCTCTCTCTTTTTCTCTCAGCATTTTTGTCCCACAATTGACCTCTATGCTTCAAATATCTGTCATAATGTAATTCCTGAAATTTAATCCTTAATTGCTGAAAGAAGTTGGGGGTGACCACCATTTATGTGCAATTGGCATGATGCGTCTGTTCTGTGTAAGAACAGACACATCTCTTAAATGCTCCAAATACTTGCATCAGGTTTGGCCAAAGATGCATGGGCATTCTGTTGTTAATATATATGATAATGTACATACATTATACATGGGTTTGTACAAAGTCTTGAAAGTTTGAAAATGCAACAACTATTCTTCCAAGGTTAGCTTAATGCTTTTTTTGGAATGTACTTTTTGAAAAAGGGCTTGATTTTTGACATTATGAGATGTTTCATCTACACAACACATGTAAACCACAACTTTATAAATATTTGAAAATAGCATCATGTCATCTTATTTGTATGTTTTTTGTTGCTTTTTTGAAAGTAGCCAGCATTAAAATATCATTATCAAATTATACAGTCCAAGTTGATATGAACAACAGTGGAATATGTATGAGGGTTTCCCATGTGTTTCTGGAGGGTTTAGGTGCTGTGGTCACAGTGGGGTTTGGGTGTCCTTCCGCAAAAACGTAAATATTATTTGCCTTAGAAATTTTACATTTTCGGCTGTTTTTAGTCCATTATCATTACATTATTCATCTGAAAACCCACCCAGGTTGTAGTTTTTCACAGTGCATTCATGTAATAAAAAGTGTAAAGCAAATATGCTCGCTTAACTATGATAAAAAGCAAGGCTACATGCAGACTTGGGCTGTATGAAACAAGGGCAACTGTGGACAAATACAGCTTTTCTTAAAGGTTATATTCACTTTACCTGGTTCTGGTCTCAACTGCTGCCCATTCTGTTTGTCTGAGCATGTTGTCTCTGTGTAAATGTCAGACAAGCACACAGCATGACCGGCAAGATGTGATAGAGAACTCTGAGCATTGCTATGGCTCTTTAAATTTAGTAAGGCACTGTGAAAAAAACACAAGTGCTTAAAAAGTGCTCGGATTTTCCTCCTTAAAAGCTGTACAAACCTTGTATGACACACACACACAGGCACAACGATGTCGGGAAAGGTTATTTTGAAACATGCCCTGTGGTTGATTTCCTTGAGTAACTCTGAAGTCAAATCTACAATTTTCTCTTTGGGAAGGCATTTAGAGACTCCTAACATACATGAAACCTACACTGTTTGGAGTCTCTGACTGTTCAGTCCTCTGCCGGGTGTCACGCACATCTGTCTGGGACTCTGGGAAAGTATTAGACAGAACTTATGTGTCAGGTGACTGTATATGTTTGTGTTCCTGAAATATTGACTAAGATGGTGAGTGTGTCATGTTGCATTAAATAACACAGAACATGAAGAACACCCAAAAGTCTCTTGATAGTCAGCAAAGTTGCAATCTAGTGCAAAACTTAAGAGCTTTTATTTTTTACGTTGTATAATCAAATAGAATGACAAACAAAAAACATAACAAAATATGTGTTTTAACATATGTTTATAAGTTACTGATAACTCCAATTACTTTTATTACAACAAAATGAATGTAGCTACACCCGCCGTTGAGTCACACACAGAAATCTGGATGTGTAACAGACATTCGTTGTAATCCTGGTTGCAACAATGACACACACACACACACACAGACACACATTGACAAATTTCTCATGAACACACCCTGGAGAAGCGACCTGGCCGAGGCCGGCTGTGAGTACTGAGTATATCATTTGTGGGTCTGCTGCTAAGTGAACACACTTGCCTGTAGTTACAAAGTTTCACACAGAAATGGCTCTGACTTCTTCTGTCGTTATGGAGCAAGATGGGCTTGAAAACTGCTCAGCATTTTGGGCTAAACCAGTCTGGCTATGTGGATTAACTGGCGTCACTTATGTTTTTCCAGTTTTTCTGCATCCTCCTGAACATGTGTGTGTTTACAAATGTTCGTGTATCTTTAATGTTCCTTTACTTATGTCTTTGTGTTTGTAGCGTGATGGAAGTCCTCTCCACACAGCATTCATTACATAAATGTGACTAACATGTCATCTTTTTCCAATCTTGGCTGACTGCCTCCACATTGCAAAACAATCCAAAAACAAAATGCTCCAGTCATGCTAGAGCTTGGAGAGTCAACCTCACAAGTGTTGCCAGGGGTTCCTTGCCACCACACCTCGTCATAGCAACCGTTGCTATGTTTGGGCCTACCTGTATATTTTGCCAGTGTGTCAAAATGTATGATCAAGCTGTATGGTATTTTATTTTTCTTTTTCAAAAAAGGGAAGCAGCACATAGCTAGGAATCCATCTCCTCCAAAGGAACTCCACAGACACATTGATCCCTGTGTAAATGTGGGTGAGCCCGTTGAGTACAGACAGTACTTGTTTGAGTCAGGGTGTTTTTCATGTTGAGCCTGCACACTGACATATGGGCCTCGTATTTCCAAAACACACATACACTCATATTGAATTCTGATCATAAATTACAGGCCACAATAACAGGTTAATAGCTTCCGTGTGCTTCAATAAACTACCTGCTGTTAAAGTGATAGTCAATGATTTTTCCTCTCCAGAAGAGCAATTTGTGTAATCTTTTCCCTATCTTGCTGTGCTATTACTACCAAGGCCTGAGCAAGATATAGTCACCAATTATGTGTCAGATTTAGAAGAAGGGGACTCGATTTAGCTGTGTGTGTGCGTGTTAGCATGTGTGCACGCGTGTATTTCTATCTGCTGTGTTTGTGTGTGTGCTTTGTTGTGGACAGGACCTGTGGGCTCCTGGCTCAGAGATGAAAGACATTTCTCATGTGGCTGGTTTAGTGGAGCTCCTGAGTCAGCATGCAGCTACTAATCAGTATTTTCTCCTTCTCAGCTAGCCTGACTTTGTTCCCCCTGCTTTCTGGCCCCGACACCCTGTTTGCCTTGAATTCATAGTTAAAATAGAAGTTAATTTAATACATGGACTTTTACCTTTAGCAGTTTATTTCAAAACTACCAGTTGAGTTTCGGTGTCATTTAAAATAAAACGATACCAATACTAAAACCACATTCCTAAATTAAAGTAATACCAATATCACTTTACTCCATTCCCATCATCAAAATGAATGCATTTTGTTTTGTAAAATGCTGACTGGAGAGGTTTTAGTACTACTCGGTACTGTGATTGATTTTAATTGATATCTTTAAGCCCTTGAGAGTCAATACCCTATCAGTTACTAGTCCTCCATTCTCAGATCAGAATAGGATGACAAAGCAAGGCGATAACTGAGAGAGGGCCAAGTTGTCTTTTCAAACTCTAAATAGATCCGGCATAAACACTGCTGAATCAGGATGAGCACTAAAGTAAAAGCGCCCATGTCCAGAGTCGTGTCTCCTAAATATAGATCTAAGTTGCTGCAAGCCTTTAGAACAGGTATTGCCTTTTGTGTTGATAGGAATGAGGTAAATCAGATTTATGATTTGTTTGCACAGCGCTAAAATTAACGGAGCTCTCTTCTTGACGTAATCACCTCTGATGATGTGGCTGTCCCCCAATGAAAGATGTTGATGTAAGCTTCTTTAGGGGGAATGATCTTGTAAAGCAGTTAGGTTAGCAAGGCAAAGGTCATATTCAGATCATTTTGTCATATTTAACACATTTTGGCTATTAACCAAATATACGTAATACTATGTCAATACTTTATCAAAGTCATAAAATTGTTGTAATTTTTTTTATGTTGCTTTTGAATTAATCTAATCAAATTTACATCAGTTTTATGAATTTTGTAAAAGTATTGACATAGTTTTAGGTGTATATGGTTAATAGCCAAAATGTGTTAAATATCTGTGATCTGTGTGTCTTAAATTAGATATCATGTGATTTTGAAATTAAATAGTGCCAAGTCAATACATTCTATGGAAGAATTATCTCTCCAAGACATTTTTGACAGAACTTAATTTCTTTTTTGTCATTATCACATGTCAAAATTTAATCTTGATGTGCTGAGACGGGTTTTGTGATTGGCATTGTGCAGTATATTAAATGTAGATGCAGTGTTTTGCCTACCAATTTTAAGTTTCAGCAGTTTTGTCTGCTGTTTGGTTATGATGGTCTGTTTTCAACTAATGAATCTTGGGTCTTTCCAGGACAGCCTGCCTTAGGTCATTCTCCATCCTTAATTTTGTATTTCTGTTTGAAATGGTTACTTTTAAGCTGCCAGACAAAGCATGAAGAAAGGAAAGGGTGTGTAGGAACAATTTGTGAGAAAGACTAATTTGCTACTTTGTCACAGCTTTCTATGTAATTGTTTTTGCAGACTTGGACTTGACTTCTTGGTCAATTGACTGAAGCTAGATCACACCAAAAACAACATGGTTAATGGAGCACTAGTTTAAGTTTTTCTGGCCTGCTTGCTCTGTAACTGCCCTGCAGGAAAATGATTAAAATGACTAAGCATTTTTCCCACGTTAGGATTTCCCAGCTCTCAGTGCAGTGGCTGAGTTGCTTGTCTGTTGATGTGTGTACATGGTCTTAAGTAGTGCTTGCCAAAACATGGCACACTGTACCGGCCTCTGCTTTTGCTCTGCCCTGTGGTCATAGTGAGCCAGGCCAGCTGTCAGTAGAGACAGGAGGGAAGTGTGAGAGCGAGAGGTTGCTGAGCTATGACTGACCTGTTTGTTTTATTTCAGCAGGCATTTCCCTGTTTCACAGTCGGAGAATGTACTTTCCCTAAACACCAGAGGTTTTGTAAAGTCAAGGCAACCAGATGACTTTAGCAAAATGTTTTGTCGGTGAGGGATTGCAGTTTGGCCCTGAGTGTCAACTTGGCCTAGTGGTCTGACCCCCAATGAAATGAAAATTATTTTAGTAGATGTAGATTTAGTCTTTTTTTTAACTGAGAGTGCTTTTGTGTGTAAGTCTAATGTCTGAATGTTAACAACTGTGCTACTTTTGTTAAAAGCAGGCAGCATACTTTTAAAAAAATTAAAAGTTAAGTATACTTTTCTCTTATCAGAAAATCAGTGTATCAGTGTTCGCAGTATGCTGACCTTGGTGAACTTGCAGCCAATCTAGGTTATCCTTGGCATGCTCAGATCTTGTAAACCAGGAAGTGGTTGAATAGCTCTTCACAAATGAGGGAAATGCTGACTATGTCAGCCATAGATGGAATCTGTCTAGCTTTGTGGGAGAACGCTGGCGACCCTTGCAAATCCCTCCTGAGTTCGTTTTTCACCAGGAACTATAACTGCAGACCAACAATAGCTAGCTTTATCACTCAGCCTCTCTGTGTCCGGTGTCATGTGCCTGTCCAGGTGGTCACTAATACTTTGTTAAAGAATATTTAGAATGGCATGGCAGCCCTGGAATATTGTGGTCACTAGTGGTTTACCACATGACCAGTACAAGTATGTTTTCATTAACCTGGGTCACAGGATAAGTTTACCTGAATTGATTGAGTCCTGCCATGATTTAGTTTTCTTCAAGTCCTCCAGTGGCTACTGGGAATTTAACTGTTAAAGGGAAAATTTCACCTGGCTTCAAGGTTTACTTCAGGTAATTGGTTAGCATAAGTGGTATCCTCTGTTTCATTACAGCCATTTATAATAAAGATTCAACTGGTAAAAACAAACTAACTTCAGCTGGATTTATGTGATTGTCTGATATAGTGAGACTGCTTGTTGTTCATAATGTGTAATTAGCTTACTATCATATTTGTCCTAAAAGTATTAAAATACTTTGTGATATTAATTCTATTTTTTGGTAAGATGTGAAAACTCCTCAATAAAATGTTGCTGGAAACCTTTATACTCAAAATTGTCAAAAGAGAACAAAATGATCAGTTTGCATTGATTTAAAATCCCTCTGCCCCCTGGATGTACTCTTTTATTTCCTGTTCAGTACATTTCTTATTTTGCATTTAATCTGGTAAATCCTACCTGTGCCTTTTTGCTCTCTAAGGTAGTGTTTTTTAAAAATCAACCTGATGTGTGTCTTTCTTCTCTCTACAGCCAAACCCTTCACCTCCAAGGTGAAACAGATGCGCCTGCACAAGGAAGACTTTGAGATCCTTAAGGTGATTGGACGAGGAGCCTTTGGAGAGGTATAATACCCTCAGGTTTTTACACTCAACTTAACCGTGCAGCAATTCATTACCATGCAAGCTGGGAACCTGCAATTTGGTTTTCCCCTCTTTTTCTTTTGTACAAGAAACAGATGTTAAAGGTTAGTTTGGAGCTTTTTACCATTGGTGCATCATCTGCAGTGTATGGTTTCTGTCTGTTTGTTTTTGTCAGGAACTCTCGAAATCAGGAGATAAATGAGATATGGCAGAGATTTTGTAGTCTGATTTTTGTATAAGTAAATATAAAAGTTTTTCTCTGTTGTAGCCTCATCCCTTAATACCTGAGTTACAAAAGGCAGGAGTGTTGTTGTTTTTGATAGTGGATTGCTTTCTGCTGCATTCCAGCAGCAGTGCGTCTTATTAGTCGGCTGTATGAGCATGACTCTGCTTGCAGCTCGATCAAAACTTTCAAATTCTTCTTCACACTTTACCCATGAAGAGTAAGAAAGTGAAGAGTGCCAGCTGAAAGCATCTATTGTGGGTTAATGTGTTTCTGTTTATTTGCTCTTTGCTTTTATGTGCTTGTAGAGAGGTAGGAACACATTTGTCACTGGGTTTCAGTCATGATGTCAGAGCTGGGGAATGTTGATTGGACAGGTATCATGGTCCTCAACCGAGATTGTTACATAATGTTAATGTCCTGCAAAAGCCTTTTACTTTTAAAATTATATTTTTCCACCTTTGCACAGACTTTTTTTTTGACAGTCACATCCCTTTCTAATAAATTACACCAAAAAGTTGGGTTTCAACAGTGAAAAGATCATCCTGATTCACTGCACAAGCTGTTATTCCACATCTGTGCAAGGAAGTTAGTGAATTCCTGAGTTCCTTTTTAATGCGCTCTGATAGGTCGGGGAGAGACAGGGAGAAATCAAGAAAGAAAGGAGCCACAGTACCCAAACAACAAAACTAACATGCTCACTTGTGCCCCTGCAAGTAGAGCTGGTATGTGAATTTGAGTCAGTGGTGTGGCACTGTCGAGTGATCCTCGAATGCTGCAGCCTTGTGATGGCATTCCAGCACCTTTTTGCTAAGTTAGCGGCGCCAAGGATGATAAAAGAGTGACAAATCATTTAAAACATTTTAAATGTTAAAGTCTGTAACAGCAGAGATGACAGTGGTCTGACACATGTCCTGTCACCTCTCCTCTAAAGCCAGTTGTCTGCTTTATAACAGCTGAACCGGGAAACATTTGTAGTAAATCGTGTTGATGTGAACAGTAAAAGAAAACGGTGTCCTGAAACCTTGTACACATGTTTTAACCTTATTTGGTGACCAAGCCTCCATAAAATTTTATTTTGTTATTTGTCAGTTTTGACTGGTGATTCTGTACATGAAGTTTTAATGTGACAGTGACCTTTGAAAGAGAAGTTTTAGCTCTTTTCTCATTTATTAAGATAGAAGCCTGGTCTTTGGCTGTGCTGCTACAAACAAGTTTTATTTGACAGTTGGCTTGAGAGACACATCATCATCATCATACTGCTCTACCTTTTAATCACCTAATAGAAAAATACTTTCACAGTTAGTTTTGATATGTATGTGTTTTAAATGTAGATCTAACAGAATTGTGGAAATGTTGCAAAATAAAAAGAACTCAGGAGGAATGTGGAGGTCAGCGGTTGAACTAGTTGAAATTCTTGCACAGCTTTTGATTACCATTGTCTGCGACTGGCCACCACAGGCACAAGACTAGTTCTTTCTTTTTTTTTGCATTTGTTGTGGACTTTATAATTATAATACATTCTCTTTGTTTACATCTGTCTGTGTATATTACTTTACAAAGCAGTAACTATAAAAATTCAGTATTGCATTCTATCCTGCATTCTAATTCATTGTTAACTCTGTGAGCTGTCCCACAAAACTGGCATGTCACTGAATATGGAGATACCAAAAAAAGCCTCGCCAGCCGTCTGATAATACAGGTCTCAGCACTACCTTAAGGAACTTGAAAGTTGTCGCAATCCTAAAAGCACATTTGCTAGTTTTTCTTTATGAATGTTGGAATCAAAAGTTTGAAAGTCTTACTATATTCTGGTAAGATGACAGTAATAACAGCCGTCTGACCTAAAGACCAAAAAAACATGGAAAATGTGTATTTTGGGAAGGCCTAGTGAAAATTTAGAAGACTGTGATTTATTTGTCCTCATTTTTGAAGCATTTTCAGAGAAGTGAGCAGAGAACTGTGACTGAGATAGGGAACAGAGAGTCACAGAGTTTAAAAGAGACAGAGATGCAGACAGGCCCAGGTGGGCAGACACAGCAAAGAAAAAGAAAAAAACACTTGCAAGTCAGAGAGGGAGCAGAGAGAGTTTCAGTGCAGGATGTTTTGATTTCACCCTCTTATTGTCAGCAGCAGGCAGAGAAATGGCACGGGTGGGTGACGCTGTGGAGCTCATCTGATGAATGGACCAGAATGCACTGGCCTCCTGCCTCTGAGAATGCTCCCATTAGGACTCTCTACCAACACAAACTGGCCAAATGGTGCTCAGGCTGGTGAAGCTCAATGGACTGAGTTTGTTACAAACAAATGCCAGGGTTAGAACTTGAGCTCCCAGCAGCCAGTCCTGCTTTAAGTAGTAGTTCCTTTAAAACTTGGCTACCTATGCAGTAGAAAGACACCAGCATTTTGGAAATTGATGCTAAATTGATCGCATAAAACAGATAAAAGGGGCGTTATATTTGCTCTACACTAACAATATGTTCCTGAAATCACTTGAGACAAGAAATAAACCAGTGCACTAACAGAGTCTGGGTTCATATTTGATCAGCACCGCCTTACTCTCTGTATCTGAGAGGGGAGTGGCTGGTGTCAGAAAGCACTTCTTCAAATATACTAATCAACAGCAGAATGCCCGTAGATACGACGTTGGCTGTTAAGTCTGTCAGTTCTGGAGCCATTTTGGCAGATAGCTGAAGTGTTTTCAGTCTGTCTTTGCCAGTTTGTAAACTTAGTCTGTGGAATAATTTGATTAAGTGCTGTGGTTTATTTCACGCTTGTTCCAAACTGATAAAACCAAATTTGAAGACTCAGTGGACACCCTCAGCAAACAAATCATCTTGAGTGGCAACACGAACTAAAAAAGTCTTAGTCTTTCCTCGCCCTGTAGTAGACACCAGGCCTGACAGGAAGGACCAGATGAAGGAAGGAACCATGGAGAAAAGAAAGGAGAGTTGGAGAAAAGGACAAAAACATCCAGCTGTTGCCAAGAACAGTGCACTCCTCCCTGTCCTCCTCTCTTCCTCCTCTGTTCCTCCTCTCCTCTGGTGAGGGATCACTAGGGGAAATCCAAACACTGCAGGAATGTTATCATTGTATTGCATTAGCAGCATTCCCCGGCTCATTTAATAGACTACAGACCCCTCTGTTGCATTGGGCGCCTGTGTTTGTTTCACTTCTCATCTGTGTGTGTGTGTATGCAGTGCTCTTAAAAATTCCCTTCTGTCTGTTTACTTGCGTATCACTTTTGTGTTGTTTTTTTTATTGCCTATTTACTGCATATTTTTGTATGCAGTGAACCATTTAAGAGGCAGAATCAAAAATGGACTTCTGCTCTTTGGATTAGTAGAATATTACAGAAAATATGGGAGGCTAGAAGAAATCAGCCAGGCTGTAAGCTTGCATGAACATGCGCTTTGGCTGTCAGCTTGCAGTGGTTTGTCACAGCAGCTTGTGCAGCTCCTTTTTTGGCAAAATGTGAAGGCAGAGCCGGGGAAGCTTGTCATGGTAATGTTCAGCAATTATCAGTGAGGGGAAAGTTGGCAGTTGTTATGCAGTTAAGACATACAAGAGGGTATGAGAGAGACAATGGTAAGCTGAGGAGGGTGAGGAGGTAAAGAAGAGAAAGTGTAGCTGGCAGGCTAACACTTGTAGCTACTGAAATCATTAGAATATAGTTTATTTTTCAAATGACTGATTTGTTCTAAGTAGTTTTCTAGTCTATAAGGTTGTAGAAGAAAGGCTGGATTGTGCAAAAATCAATGGGTCACTTTTAAGTTCAACTACTCTGTCAAGACAGTCAAAAAGAGTAGACCATATTGAATAATATGATTTTATAAATGTCTGTGGACATATAATAAACGTATTGGGGTATATTCGTGTGTGATAACAACTGTATGTGATTTTAAGTGTGTATAAGTTCATGGTCTAAAGTTATGATGGGTAACATTTGGAAAATGTAAATAATTTTGGTTAGTTTTAAAGGGGTTATGTCATAGTTGTTTTTTTGACTGTTAATGACACATAAACTTTTTATGGCTTGTTACTGATTTTAATAGTGACCATGACACATCAATAATCTGTTAACAGAGACCATCACATCTGCACAAATCCATTCTTTATTGATTTGTGCCCATTTTCATATCATTGGACACACTGACTTAATGGAGTGCTAAAACTTTCCCTCAGACTGCAGACCTTGTTCATAGTTAGTAGTTATGGGTTATATGAAAACAGAAATATCTCTGTATTTTTCAGATAAATGGCGACAGTCATTATACATATATCTCACTACTTTCTAGTATCAGGCAGGATTAACGTTCTTTGTAAATCAAGGTCACATGTGAGATGCTAAAAGCACTTTTGTTACAAGTAGCAAAATAAAACGCTATAAAAAATGCTTTGATATGTCTGATGTTGTAAAAGGACAGGTTCTCCTTTTTCATTTAAAAACATTTAGCCACGTAATATATAAACATATAAATTCTAAGTTATTTAAGTTGTTTTGAGCAACAATAAAACGCTAATTAAAATGACAGGTTGTCCTCTCCTGCGTTCCAAAATGCCCTGATCTTATAAATCCAAATTTTCTCCAAATTAATTAACTGTGATTACTCTTTTTGCAAGCCAAAGTCCCTTACACACACACACACTTCAACCCTGAACATATCTACACATTCAACAGACTTTACCCTGCCAACGTTCTGGAACAAAGTTTGTGTGATGAGTTTCCACAGTGAGCAGTAATAAGGTGGTCCTATTTAACATCTTAGCAAACCCATAAGTGAACAGTACAGGCTATTCTCCAGAGAAGTCACAGCAAGTGTGTGTTCATAAAGTTGATGACATTGTCTGGAGTTAGCAGACAAGATGAGCCCTCTTCCTTCTGCATGCCCTGGCACCACCCCTCACCCAAACCAAACACAGAACTTTTTAGTTGGTGAGGATGGACGGATGCTCTCCTGTTGTTTCATGTATGAAAAGAAAGAACCAGAGCTGAATCTCAGACATTATCCAGAGTTAGTATGGGAAATCGGCTGCTTGTGCTAAGAGTGTGAGAAAAAAGAGATGCACTCGATGGCACAGTTTCATGATGTATGTCATGTATTTTAAAGCAAAATCAAAATGTACTCAATGGTTAAATCTCAACTTCTCTGTCCCTTCTCGCAGGTTGCAGTCGTAAAAGTGAGAAACACAGACAAGGTATTCGCCATGAAGATTCTCAACAAGTGGGAGATGCTGAAGCGAGCTGAGGTGAGCATCACTCACTTGCTTTTGAACTTTTGGTTTGGGTGCACCAGTTCTGCTACTGCTCTTGAATACTGAGCCATCATTGCAGTGTTGGGGAAGTCTTAAAAGGAGAATTATCACGATTATTAATGATTAAACTAGACAAGTGTCTGCTGTCAAGAGAAACCACAGCCCTCATTTGTCCACCCTCAAATCAGGCCCTCGTTGATAAATGCTTGCAGAACACGTTTCTGCTTGGCCTGCGTGTTTTTCTCATCGACCTCTTCCTGACAGTCTGACATTCCTGTTTGTCCCCTGGGTCTTCAATCTTCATGCCTCATACGTCACGGGCCAAAACTGCTGTGTATGTGTGTCTGTGTGCCTGTGTGTCTCTGTGTATGTGTGCTTGTGTGTGTACACGCCAGGCCAGAACATGGGAAACAATGTAAAGCAACAGATGTACTGTAAACAGTGAACACAAAGCATGTAATTGTCTTTTCAAACATCAAAGAGCTGTACAAGGATCTTAAATATTGACATATACAGCGCAGGATTGGGGCCCATCTTTCTATGTTTTGTTGATTTATATAACCCAGTGATCCATTTTCACAGAAATGTTCTATAATGCAATTTACACAGATGTGCAGTAAATCACTGAAGTGTGGATCATACTGTATCTGCTGGTGTAGTATAGCAATTTTTATAGTCTTTAAGTTGCAGAGAAGCTTGATAGACTTTGTGGTAACAGCTGTGGAATATTCTTAGGTGCCTTCATGCCTTCTTGTAAATTTTACATTAAAGGCAATTTATCCAGTTTTTTTCTTTTTTCAAAGAACATAATTTTGTCATAGTAGATTACACAGTGCTGTGA
>JAPZDY010000010.1:4067345-4093879 GCA_029783645.1 Ctenochaetus hawaiiensis
ACACACACACACACACACACACACACACACACACACACACACACACACACACACACACACACGCACACACACACACATGCCCACAGAGCCACATGCTCACAGTCTAGTCCAAGTGTTGCGGCTGTCATTCATTATTGGAAAGGTCTACACTTCCTTGCAAGGTGATCCAGGTTGTGTGTGCAGTGGTCATGTGACTGTTCGAGTAATAGATACTCTGACTTATGATCACACAGTTTTGTTCACACTAAGCACACACAAGTTTATACTTTATAGACGTTTAAGAAGTAAAAAAATATATCTACCACAAAAATGTGAAACTGTAATGTTGGAAAGCTGCTGTTAAAGAGATACTCATCATTAAACTTAACTGAACATATCTTGGTATATTGCAAATGGTAAAACACAAGTTAATTAGTTAATTTGTGTTAATTCTAATATAATACACATAAATAAACTGTTTAAAGGACTATGTTGATCAAGACATTTGATCTGTGACTGATAAAGTCACAGTTCAAAATGCTTGTGACTTTGTTATTGCATATTTACCATTAAAAGGCCCCGTATGGAGCTTTCTTTTAAACAAAATTTGTATCTCTATTTTGTGTCATCAATGTGTTATGTGCATTTTCTCTTTTGCATTAAACATTTGTAAAAGCCAAACATTACATATGCTTGCACCAGCTTATCTGTCAAACATGCTCTTTAGATTTAAACCTAGCAGATCCTGCATGGCAAGTTGGTCTCTAGCCATAGCAGCCATAGTCTGAGGAACAGTCTACCCGTGAACCTGAGGGACTCCACCTCTGCACACACTTATAAAGGAAACCTCAACAAATATCTTAATAGCATTGCTAATGGCATTTAAAAATGTGTCATTGATCATTGGTTTCATACTTTTAAATCTTTTGTGTTCATTTATATTGTGTCTTTTTTTTTTAAATTATATCTAACTCTTATTGTTTCAAGTCTTGAGCCCTACAAAGTTCTATGTCTATATTTGTTTATAGCCTTGTGTATGTGCTGTTTTAATCTTGCTCTTTGAAGTTCTCGGGGGCTGCCATTTTTGTATGAAAGGTGCTGTATAAATAAAGCTGAGTTGAGCCAAGTCGTGCCCAGCAGCAGGGTGAGAAAATCAACATGCCCACTTGCACACTGTGACTCCCCCAGACAATGGCCTGCTTCTCACAAGCGCTCAATCACATGTTACACGGACTTATTACTAGGAAGCTGGCAGGTTTTAGTCCAGGCCAAATGATTCACACATTTGTGTTAACACATACAGCTCTTCCACTAGATGTCAACAGGATTGAACCTAAGCATTTTATGTGTGAAATGGTCTTTATACAGGCTAAAGAGTTCAAAAGGTTCTCTTTACAATTATAAACAGAAAGCAACATTTTTTTCAAGTGATAATGCCCAACTATGTGCCCTTGCTTATGTGTTCAATGATATCTAGATTTTGAGTTGTTGGTTGAGGGTTTAGATATAACAGAGTAGCATAGAGTTCAAGGTAAAGTACATTAAATTTTAATAAGAAGTCTTTATCTTCTGTTTTTTCAAAGTTCTATGTCTTGTATAGTAATCTTGAGTATCCATCATGTTAGTCGCTTATGTGACTCTGTGCCTGCCAAGTACATGTTACTCCCAGTTGGTTGGGAGAATGTATACACTTGGGCACAGTATGCGGTTTCTATCCATAATGCTATATACAGTATCCACTTTGGGAAGTGGTGTCCAATCTGGAACTCATCTGTGAGCACTCAAGAACTTTAAAAAGACTTCTAAGTAACCTACGAGGCAAACAGTGATTTGTAAAAGTAAGTGTCAAGTTATACGCATGTTTTGATGCCCAACTTTTATGTGCTTATTCAAGTCGCATGTGTGCACATATTACTCCAATCCATGGTTTTATAGGTTGGTGATTTAATGGCGTATGTGAAGCAGAGGGATAGCTCTCCCTCCCCCTGCTGCAGCCCAATGAGATGGGACTATTAACACCACTGGAAAATGACATGGGCTCCACATCTGGCTTTGAAGAAATCTTGAGCTGAAGACAGGCACATAAAAAGCCGCCTTCAAAGCCAATTTATGTCTGCTTATTCTTAACTGAAAAAAAAAAACTTTCAGGCCTCAGCAGCAGTCTCATGTATTTATTGAGCAGTTAGGGGGAAATTAAATGGAATGTGTAAATTGCATGAGCTTTAACTGATTAGCTTCTGTTTCCTGAAGTTTTGGTATCCAGCAGAAATGGATTGTTTTGCCAGGCAACATTAACACACTGGTTATTGTTTGTCAGATGGCACTGGAATTTGTGACCTCAGAGGAACTTTTATTAGATACAGCTTAGTCTGTCTTGGTCTGTTTGAAGCTTAATCTGAAAATGCACACACTGTAATGCTTAAATGGAGCAAGTAGAGCCATTGTAAATGGCAAAGATAGGAAGATAGACTTTTTTTATGTATTGGGCTCAAAGGTTATGTTTCTGTTTTGCCTCCTTGTGTTTCATTCTATAAACTAAGACAGTGATAACTTTCTGGATTAACAAACAAGGCTGACTGACAATAGACATTTTTCCACAATGGAGTGTTGAAATCTAGAGATGTGACAATACCAATAATCTAAACCATTACAATATTTCTTTGTCACATAACAGCAGAGTAAAAATAAAACACTTGAATGCATACATGCTGTTCCCATCAGGTCCAGAAGAACTGTCTCTTTTGTTGACAGTCTCAACTTTAATACTAGTATCAGTATTAGTATACGGTTAGTGCGTTTGTGCATGAGTTAGGGACAGAGAGTGCATGTGACATCTGGTTTACTACTTTAAGCAGAGCCATGCCTGTGCTACTTCCCAGAAGTAGCACCAGCCTGTGTGATCACGTGTGTGAGCGTCAGATGAAGCAAACCAGGGTTACACATCTTTGTGTGTTTCTGTATGTTCTATGTGTAATCCAGAGGGCCCTTATGTGCCCTCCATGACATGCGTGTTGAGCCATGTTGTGGCTCAGTGTGGTCAAAGGGCCTCAGACACAGGGCTTGACAGGGTCTGCCCTAAAGAGGAGTCAGTGGAATGGTCAGACGAGGACGGAGGCTATATTTAGCCATGATGGTGGGACACAGTGACAGTTTCATACCAGTAAAGGCTGACCAACAATCGAATTCATTTGTATGTTTTCATCATTATTATTAAGTGAGCTTTACTGACCTCATCATTATTAAATGTGGATTTAAACCAAATACTCAAATAGTTGGAAGTATTAACACCATTGGCAGAAGGTCACAGACAGAACAGAAGCAAGTAGTTAATGTTCCTGGAATGACCCAAGAAGTTCAAGCTGAAATTCACCCACCAGATCAAACCGGACCAAACCTGGCTTTAGATACAAGCCAGGGATTCACATTAGGACCCTTAAACCATTTTACACCAAATTTAACATGTTTGCTATATTTTATTTTAAAGAAACATAGATAAACTGGGTAAAAAAAAACCCTGATTGACTCCTTTCACATTCTAGTAGATGGATTTGCCTTCTTGTTTTTTTTTTTTCTCCCAGCAAGTCATATACATCTTCTTGACCGTGTTGGGGGAAACAGAACAGTAAAAAACAGCAAAGAGACAATGTTATGGCAGTTGCTGTTTTATATATTTTACTTAAATCTTTTTTTAAACTCAGTGCTGACCGAACAATCTTTTAGCCCTTCAGGACAGGTTGAATATGTTGTTGTTTATTGCAGTGTTTCTAACAGAGCTGGCAACATGTCTCATTTCCTCTTCTCCTTGAACCAAGATGAGCCCTCTTACCTTGTCTTGCATCTTTCACTTTGGAAAGAGCACAATTGCCATTGCACAATTCCAGACTGTAAAAACAATGAAGTACATTTTCAACGCACATCACAGCATTGCATTCAAAAAAGGATGAATAGTACCATTTACACTGGACTGTCATGTTTTCACAGTCAGAACTTTAGCTGCAATTACAGCGGGGCCATTAACCTGGAAATGAATGCTGATTTTACCCATTCTCACTGCACAAAAAAGCCAGATGTTTTTGGGTGTTAGTGGATTTTTTTACAGTGTGAAAAGCATATAAGACCGTATTGTAAGACAATAGCACAAACCACCAGTCAGTGACCACCTGTTAGACCTCACGAAGCTACTTCACTTACAGATCTGGAAAACAGTCCTCATTTTGAGGGTAAATCAACTCTCCAAGTTTGCTGGTTAAACAGTGAAAGTAGCCGATGAATATTGAGAAAGTTCAGCTGGTGTAAGCTTTCAGACAAAAACCCCTGTAAAGTAATGAAACACAGAGTCTCAGTATTAATATTATTATCAACAGTAGTGATGCAGAACACATGCGGGTCGAAAAAGAAATCCACTAGTAGCCACAGTGTACACATTTGTGGAAGAATGTGTTGTCCGTAACCCCACACCCACTGTCTCTGTTCATAAACAAATACTGTTGGAAAAGAGAACAGGGAGTGTGTGTGTTAAGGACACAGTGTCTTTTTTATGTGTGTGTGTGGGGGAATGTGTTTGTGTGTTGCATATCGCACACACAGGTCCAATTATATCCGATGTTTATTCTTTCTTTTGGCCAATCTGTAGTTGTCACACTGCTGATAAATGTGCAGGGGAAATTACACTTAATTGAATCACAAATACATTTGAGTTATTACACACTAGCTTAACAAGCAAGTTAAGACAGCGAAATCACCCCAGGTTATATAATTTATTTAATGATAATTCATGGTTTCCTGTTATATGATATCAGGCTTGGGTATGTATGTGTTTGTTTTTAATGTCCTATAGGTGTTGTTTTGATTGGAAGAACGTCTTGTGATCTTGATCTTCTTCATTCTGCTTTGAGGGATTGCTTGCTCAATTTGTCTTTCCCTTCTTTTTTTTTCCCTCCACCTCCACCCCTTGTCTTTCTCCTCCAACTTCTTTCAGGGACATAAAGCCCGACAACATTCTGCTGGATGTGAACGGCCACATCCGCCTGGCTGACTTCGGCTCCTGCCTCAAACTCATGGAAGACGGGACGGTAAGTTTTTACCACACTGCCGCTGATGCCTTCTCCGGGCCAAAGCAAACATACCAGAGCTTTACTGACCTCTTTGTCAACCCCCAGGGGTCTCTCAGGAGGAGTGTGTGGTTCAGTGGCTTGGCTGTGCCTGCACTGTGTGATTCAGACAATTCTTCAAGGAAAAAAAAAATTTTCCCTCAGGTGTTTTGCAAAAGAAAATTGACAGGATGAAATAAATGATCAAAGAGGATCTTGGGTTCATTCTTCCAATGTTAATATGTTGATGAGGTTATGTGACCATTGAAGAAATAAATGTAGGGCTCTTTGGACACTTCTCGGAACACCACATAAAATGTCCAGAATGAAGCTTTGACTCATGATAAGAGGGTATTTCTTCAGTGTTTCATCTATATTAAAGCAGCCTTCTGAATATGAGGTGAGATGTTGCCAACATGGGACGGATCTGAATTCCAACATCTGCTTTTTGTCTTCAACTGTGGAGCTCTTGGCGCAAAAAGATGGAAAAAAAATCTCAAAATTCATATTTTTACATTATGAAACATCCTAATTTACTGCCTTGATTTTAATTCAAGAGTCAAAATCAAATGTTCATTCTCAAAAATGCTTTGGAAACAGTTGAATCAGAGCTTTGAAAAAACTGCGTAAACAGGGGAATTTGTCCCATAGTTGGGATCTAAAAGTTCAACATGCTCTTTGTGTGGTTGTTTGCTGTTGCTGGAGCAGTGATATATTCATCTGGCATGTTTTCTAAGACCTCGGCCTGTAACTCATCATCATCTTTACTTTCATTATAACCCAGGCTGAACTTCAAAACTTCAGTTCTGTGAGTCATCCATTGGTCTGTCTCATGCTTACGCTGTTTTGTCCCTCTGTTAGGTCCAGTCCTCTGTAGCAGTGGGGACTCCAGACTACATCTCCCCTGAAATCCTCCAGGCTATGGAGGATGGGAAAGGCAAGTATGGACCTGAGTGCGACTGGTGGTCCCTGGGCGTCTGCATGTATGAAATGCTGTACGGCGAGACTCCTTTCTATGCGGAGTCCCTGGTGGAAACCTATGGGAAGATCATGAACCACAAGGTGAGCACTTAGAGCTTCGAAGTTCATTTTGAGTTTTAGTTGGCATTTATGAGACACATATACATTATTGTGTAAAGGAAAGTTAAAACTGGTAAAATTATTTGAGAATTTTGTTTATGAAAATGTAATCTTGAAATTCACCATCTTGAATCTCTCTTGCCTCTAATGCAAACCCTCACGTTTTTCTGCACAGGAGCGGTTTCAGTTCCCACAGCAGATAACAGATGTGTCAGAGGAGGCAAAGGATTTGATTCGTCGGCTCATTTGCAGCAGAGAGCACCGATTGGGCCAGAACGGCATTGAAGACTTCAAGCACCACCCCTTCTTCACTGGTACAGTCTAACTTCGAGATGTCATGATGTCTTCTGTAACTTAAATGTTCTTTTTCCAATGTTTTTTTTTTTTTTTGGACATGTATTTTAATCTACAAGTGTGTACCAGCTGTGTGTGTGTATCAGGTTTGGTTATCAGACAAAGTAAACAAATTGTGTTGAGGCCTACTTTCTCCTAACATCGGTAATTGTAGTATCAATAATTGTCATATCAGCTACCCAGACTTTATAGATTTATGCCCCTGTTGTTTGTTTATTATTAAAGGAATCATGTCCTTATCTCGAGTACTAAGTGGAACATCTCTTTTGTTCAGGCATCGATTGGGAAAACATTCTGACATGTGAGGCCCCTTACATCCCAGAGGTCAGCAGTCCTACAGATACCTCCAACTTTGATGTGGACGATGACTGCCTGAAGAACTCGGTGAGGACATTACTGTCAAGGGATAAGCAGACTAGGACAAACACCACACTCTCACATTGTTATCTGCCTTCAAATGTGTTCATACTTTGCATAAATACATGCATCAAATTTGAAAATCTCACTTTTTTGTCATGTTTTTGAATCATTTTTTCAGGAGACCATGCCCCCTCCCTCTCACACTGCCTTCTCTGGCCACCACCTGCCCTTTGTGGGTTTCACATACACAAGTAAATGGTAAGTGCTACCATGGGAAACAGATTTATCAAAAACTGACACACTTGTGAAAGATTATTTTAACCACTGTCTAAATAGAGGCTTGGGCTTTGATCATTTTGTCTCCTTTTAAGTCTTTCTTTACACTCATATGTGATTAATGGATCTTAAGTGGACAGGTGAATGGAAGTAGATAAAATTAAGGAAAAGCAATTCTTTTCCAGTTGACAAGTTTAGGATTACTGATAAATATTTTTAATAAAAAAGACATGGCAGCAGCGTGGCACCTTGTCGTTATTTGGCTTCTTGTGTAATTGTTGGACATAAATGGACAGATCTCCCAGACAAACCTTCTCACTGCATAACATTCTTATCTTCCATCTGATGAAGCTAAGGGGTATGAATTCGCTCACCTTCCTAATAAGGTGATGTTCATGACCTGCTCTAGGTCTTCACACTGTAGGCTACCAACGAGAAAGAAACAAGCCCGCCACCTCCTTTCTTATCTCATCAAGGCTCAGTGATAACGGTCTTTTCCACTCTTTCTTTGTCCCCCCCTTCCCCTGCAATCTCTCTCTCTCGAAACTCCCATCGTCCTTTTTGTCACTGTCATTCCTTCTCCACCCTCCCTCTTCCCCCTTCTTCCATGACTCAACATCCTCCCATCATTCATTTCTATCTATCTTGTCTACTTCTCCCGTTTCCCCTCCCTGCTGTGTCTCTGTCATTTCCTTCTGGCCTCTTTCCCTCCCTTAAACAAACATTTTCACATTGAATTTTCTTTAACTTTTTAATGCTTTATGCCCATTTTTCCCATAAATGACTTGTCCTTCTCTTATAATTTAACCTCTTTTGCCACTTTGTCCACTTTCTTTACTCTTTCTGTCCCTGATTCTCATCTCTTTACGCCTCCTTCATCCTTCTCCTCACTACCTATCTCTTTTTTTCCCGTCTTGCTCCCCTGCAGTACCATATCTGACCAAGGTTGCCTCAGACAGCTGGCAGTGGAGCCTGGTAAGGCGGGTCAGGACCAATTGGACCTGGATGTTCAGCGCAGTCTTGAGGACAGCCTGGCCACCGAGGCCTACGAGAGGAGGATCCGTCGCTTGGAGCAGGAGAAACTAGAGCTGAGCCGCAAACTGCAAGGTGAGGCTGATGAACAGGCTAGAGACTCTGTTTTACCACTACACAACAACACTGAAAACACGGTTTCCTCATCATGACGAGTTTTTTCTAAAAGATCCATTTTCAGTGACCTTAAGCTGTGCTTGGGTATGAACAAAAGGCCAAAATGCATAGAAAAAGGTATATTTTGGCAAGTAGCCATGCACATGTAGAGAAGCCATAGGTTTTAAATGAAAAGAAATGCACAAAGCAAGCACATCTTACCTGAACTGTTGCAGAGTCCACTCAGACGGTGCAGGCGCTGCAACACCAGACAGGCGAGGGCCCTCTCAGTGCTAACAAGGAAGTGGAGATCCGCAGTCTGAAGAATGAGATTGACATCCTTAAGAAGCAGATTGCTGGTGAGGGTTTGCTTTCGTTCCTATTTTTGTTCAGCTCAGTATTGTTGCAAACAAAAGGGTTGATGGTTTCTGAAATTCACCGGCTACTTTGGTAAATCGGCAGACAAATTTTTACGGCAGAAACAGGAAAACTCTGAACAGAACTTGGAGTATTTGTAAACCTTGGAACCAAAATGAACACAGTCACGGTCAAATTCTACCACAAATTTAACTTTCCATTAAAATGTGTGCGTCAGACTCAGGACAGCTTGAGAAGCAGCTGGAGGATGTGTCGCTGGCCCGCAGGGACCTGGAAGACTCATCTAAACACATCAAGTTACTGGAGAAGCAGATGAAAAGCCTTACACAGGAGAGAGATGACCTGCACAAGGTAAAACCAGTACTGCACAGGGATGCTGTGTGTCTGTGTATCAAGTTTTATCTTCCTGTAGAAAATAAGATCCATTGTACCAATCATAGGGAGAGTTATCATGGCTAAGCTTACTTTAGCCCTAAGTCTTGACTTGGTATTGAGGATCAACAACACTTAGGAAATTACCTCAGCGGCATAGTTGTATTCTGTCAGAGGTGTGTTAAGAGGACAATGATTCCATGAAAGAGTTTTTTTGAATTTAAGTGCTGGTCATGGTGTTAAAAACAGACAGGCTTATTTGCCATTGCCCAAAGGGGGCACTAAGAACTGTGTTGTAGCCATGTCTTCATTAAAAGATAGAAGACTTTTTATGCCACAGAGCCACCCGAATACTCAGTGTTGATTTTAGTTTCAAAAATGTCAAATATTTAATTTAATTTAATTTAATTTTTTGTAAAAGCATTGTGTTATACTAATGTTTGTCCTCTCTCTCTCTCTGTCTCTCTGTCTCTCTCTCTCTCTCTCTCTCTGGCCAGGATGTAATGGAGGCCAGTGAGAAGCTGAAGTCTCAGTCAAAGGAGCTGAAGGAAGCCCACAGCCAAAGGAAACTGGCCATGCAGGAGTTTTCTGAGCTGAACGAGAGACTCACAGACATCAGGTAGAATCAGTGCTCTACAGATCTCCAATAAAAATGCACGTACACACCTGTTTTTAAATGCATACATTGAAATACAAGTGCATATACAGGTCCATTACCTTGTTTCACCAATATATACATTCTAGCTTATAGTGACTGTATGTTTTTATGTAGGTCAGCAAAGCAGCGACTGGCTCGCCAGTTGCGTGATAAGGAGGAGGAGATTGAGAGCCAGAGTCAGAAGGTTGAGGCTCTCCGCCTTGAGGTGCGAAAAGCAGAGAGGACCAAGAAGGAGGTAGAGTAGTCTCCCTGTGGTTGCTAGCTCACCTTGTTCTGTCTCCATCCACTGGTTTGTCCACAATTCAAACTTCTTTGTTATCTTTGTGTTGTACTCCTATCACCTTCTTCAAAATATTGTTAGACTTCCAAGAGTATTTATATATTGTATGAGGTGTGATCAAAACTGTAGACTCTGACACAGTGCTGCTTTTTCTTGCTGCTATTGTCTTGACTTAGTCAAGGAAGTTATTGCTTGCACCTGCTACATGCACAAAACTATAGTGTTTGTGTTAACAGAGGCTTTCTCAGAGCTGTTTGATTGCATCTCTGATTTTAAAAACTGTTTTACGCTGGCTGTATTTCAGAGAAAAATGTGTTTCAAAACACTTGTAAGAACTTTAAAACATTAATTGAGAAGATTTTCTTTAACTCAAATTGATATTGTACATAATCATTTCCATAGGTTAGTCCTGTACCCAGCACAATGTACTGGAATAAGGCCATAAAATGTATAATTGTTTAAAATGCTTGAATGACAGCACTAAAAGCAGTGGGTTGAAATGGGTGCATGTGGGGAAAAGATGGTGTTTGATTGCATCCAATCACTGGAGTTTACGGGTGTATCCATCATCAGATGGAGGCGCAAGCAGAGGAGCAGGCAGCAGAGGCTCAGAAAGAGAGGAAGCTGAGAGAGCGCAATGAGCAGTACAGTCGACAGCTGGAGGAGGAGTTGGAAGGGCTTAAGGTGTGTACACACACACACACACACACACAGCTGAACAACAGTCTGTCCATCTACACAGTCTCTGCACTGCCTTAAAAGTTAAAAAACTTCCAGATTTGACAACAGATCGGTACTGTTACAAAGAGTCTCACTGGTCCCTTTCACATGTGTTTCTATATGTTTTGCTCATATCTTTCTAAATTCGTCTTTTGCTGTGTTCTTACCACCTAGTTGAAGCAGGCCGGCTCCTCAGCTGCCCCAGCCTCAGCGGACCAGACCCAGGAGGTGGGACGCCTGCGGGGAGACCTGGAGAAGAAGACGCTCCTGTACGAGGAGGAGCTGGCGCGCAGAGAAGCGCAGCATAGCAACGAGTTGAAGGCCTTGCGCAAAGAGCTGCGGGATGCTGAGAGCCAGCACCTTGCCCTGCAGAAAGAGATCCTGATGCTCAAAGACAAGCTGGAAAAGACACGCCGTGAGAGGTACTTCATCTACCTTTCTTTCTTTTTTTTTATTTCCTTATCACATCTGATCAAGACAAACTCATTTACTTGTGTACTGTTGGTGTAGTGGAGTTAGAGATGTTACTGTGTGTCCATTATCCTGGTAGTCATGATATTAACTTTATCTTTCTTCATTGTCTTTTGCAGTGATGATTGCATGAGGTAATAAGTGTTAAATTACAAATAGCTTAGGTCTCTGTGGTATAAATGTGCAGTGACTGTAGTGCTGTTTCTTTGAATAGTAAAAGTAGCTATATTTAGATTGTAACTTTATTTATTTTAATGTTCTGTTGCCCCTAACCAAACCAGAGTTAACCTGACTCCAAGGGTTCTTTGGTTCTTTCATCCTTCAATCCAAAGATGGTCTCCACCACTAGAGAGCACTTCTTTACTTGTTCTTATTAAATAGTTGATGTTATGAAAGGACTTATTGCTGCTCATTTCAAAATAGTTTTCTTTTTAAGGCTTGAATGAGAGCTGTGGATGTTGATCTCAGTTGGTCACATTCCTGATCCATAAAATTAAAGATTAGAGCAAATATCCAGGCAAGACAGTAAAAGTGCTGGAGAGATGATAAATACTTGACTCACTTATTTTCACTTGATTTTGGCTTTATTTTCTGAATTTAAAAAAATATGGCAACACTTAAAACCCACTTTTTAAAGTGACTAGAAATACAAGCAGGAATTAAGTGCACTATACTGAAGTGCTGAATGTTTAAGTGAGTGTGAAAGTGGTTGAATTATGAAAAAAAAATTTGTAAAAATGTGCCAACTCGGATATTAAATAAAAGAAAAAAGAAGTGTTTTATTTTTCTGCTGAAGACCCCCTGGTAAGTACTCGGGGGCACCTGATCCCGCTTTGAGAACCGCTGGTTTGATCGAATTTTAATAAAATCTTGTTTTTGAGGAGAAAGCTTAAGAGCTTTGTTTTTGTACCCTGTAGCCTAACCTTCCTGCCTGGTTTTGCTCACATATTCTTCTCACTGCTTTCTAATTCATTTTTAAACACACGGCTGTATCAGATTCTAACTGCATTAATGTGTTTGGGCTGAATAATGTGTACCTGGTCTTAGTACCAAGCCTTTGATTCAGGTTTGGAGGAAATGTGTGGAGCTGAAGGCCCACACAAGAACAAAGGTGGGAGAATGCAGGAGGCATTCTGAGGGAGGTCAGCTGTGAGAGTTCAGAACATTTGATTGTCATTTTGCTTACTCTGTCATGAAACCACTACATTATATTAGCTTGTATGTTAGGAGGACTTTTCTTGGATGAGCATTTGAGTTCAAGAGGCTGAGAGGCAGAAAACTATTCCACAAAACCAAAATGCCTGGTTAACATCATACTTTTGAAAGACTGAGATAGTATTCATGTAAAAATGACAAAGTCAAGAGTTAAGATTTGATTTGCAGCTCTGAATTATGGTTAGGGAATAAATGTAAGTTTATACAATCATTTAAGTTTAACAATGTGTGTGTGTGTGTGTGTGTGTTTTTCAATCTAGCCAAAGCGAGCGGGAAGAGTTCGAAGCCGAGTACAAGGAGAAGTACGAGAGAGAGAGAGTCCTGCTTACAGAAGAGAATAAGAAGCTGTCCAGTGAGCTGGATAAGGTAAAATACTTATTCTCTTGTACACAAAATATAATAAATACCACTCTGAGAACACACACTTCACAAAAAGTTTCAACATTTTTCTGTCTCATGGTCTGCTTATCTCTGTAAAAAACACAAACATACATACACACATTAAAAAAAAACGATTCCCTAACCCCAGGTAACCCCTCTCAGTCATCACATTCCTCCCTCCACCCCCTCTCTCTGAGCTACGCCAAAGAAATCACTGTTCAATACCCCCCATATAAACACCCTGTAGCCTCCTACACAGTCAGATGGAATGACTCTCTGGATTACGCTCTGTTGACTTTGGAAACAGCTTTTAAGTTCAAAAAGACATCCAATTTAAACAATGTCTTAGAAGTGGAAGACATTTTGACATATGGAATAAAATGTCTGACTGTTGTTTTAAAGTCTGCAACTGATAAAGTAGAAAATATCTTGATGAAATGGAGAGAATGTGGATGTGGGTGACACAAGAATGATAGCACATGTCAGTGGAGTTATTTAATGTAATATTCTGTTGTTTCACATACTGAAGAATTACGTTTCTTAAAGCTTGAGCACTCAGGATAGATTAGATCCGTCTGTTTACGAGTCTTTGCACAAAATTGATTTTTAATAAGTTGGAAGTGTGAGAAAATATTATTGTTTGACTAGTCTCGTCTTTCGAAAGTGGCAACGAGTTTTATTTTCACTGTTGTCAAGCTCAGATTGATGATTAATAATGAGTATAAATGCAGTAGCTTAGCCAGACACGGGAAACTTGTCAGTTGGAGACTAAGCTGTTACACTGTAGGTGTAAAAATACACAGGCACTTAAGCTTAGTGCCTTTTGCAAGATTTTTCATATTCTCAACTTTAATTTTTTTTTTTTTTTTTTTAAGGTTAGGTGTTAGGTTGTTTGTGCTTTCAGTTTGGTTTAACCAGACCCTCTTGACCCCACAAACTTGCTATAAATTGCTTGTATTATCTCAAGAAATGCCACCTGTTTATATCGCGTTGTGTGTTTGTGAGCTGTGATCATCCGCAGAATTGAGTCGCCCAAATAAGGCTACTTATCCCACTCTGTATCCAGACATCTTTCCTTCATAAAAATGTCACTTTAGAGTTAAAAAAAAGACACTGTAGTGTTTTAAATCCTGTGGCAAAAAAGAGGCAAGAAAAAAATGATCAAATATATCATTGTCAGTTTTCAAATTTAGGGATCACAGTTGTCGATGCGGAACAGATGGAGTTGGGTGCCAAAAAAACATTGTGCTTAAGTGCAATTAATAGCTGTAATGGAAGGTATTTAAAGCAGGTCACAATCAAAGAGATAAATGAGATAATAGACACCATTACTGGTGATGTTATGCTGTCGGGTGTTAAACCAGAGGCTCAACACCTGCACGGTGGCCTGATGCAGGTGTTGGAATTTTTTTCAGCTACTGAACTGCAGTACATGTCATGGCAAAACACTCAAGCCAGTAAAATGATACATGAGGTGTTTAATTAAACCGCTCAGTAAATTGGTAGCCCATTCTTAAACATAATTATCTGACAAGCATGCAGTCTTGATAGAAGTCAATAAATACTCTTAAAAATGTCAAGAGACACTCTGTTTATTGTGCAAGAGATGTTTCTTTTGTTGCTTAAATGTCAGCAGATGTGAATCAAATCCACTTTGAGCCAAAGATTTCAACTCATATTGTACAATATGTTCCCAATGAGGTGTGGTGTCTGTGTTTCAGCCTGCTGTTACACCTACATTTTGTCATATATGGAGTGTTTTCGTCACTGGAGGCCCATTACAGGCAAAAACTAGCGGCATTTAGTGGTTGGCTTTTATCCACAGAGTTACACTTCAGGCCAACAGAGTCAATATTTATTTTATCCCATGTTTGTGTTTATATCAGCTGTGCAAAGCCTTTTCCACAACTCTGACTTTTTTTTCAAAAACTTTGACTGTCCTCACAGATACTCTAAATATTTCCAGGACTGGAAGGCAATGACAGAACAATATAGAATTACCGTCTTAGCTTACATCACAGTCCTGACTGTTGCAAGACACCAAAAAATGTGCCCACAAAGTAGGCTATTTATGACAAATAATAGGCAGCATGAGACATTTAATGATGTCACCGTGGTTTTGTCTTTACACACACCTCCCATATTAAAGGATTCGGGGAAATTGTTTTGAGATTAATCATCCGTCTTTCCTCTTCTGGTGCGCTCATGTGAGTCCACAAACCTCCTGAGCCATATTTTAGTTGACTGTGGTCGAGCGTCTGGGAGTTAAATCACAATATCTGTCATAATCTCCAACAATATAATGATTCATTTTGCATATTGAGAAAAGGCACCACTGAGCACCTTTGCTTGTTTTTCTGCCACAACTGTTAGATCCATTTCGCAGACATATAGTTTATTAATCGTGTCAATGTATATAAAAATCCATTTAGCAGATGTCTTGCTTTCTGATGTTTAACCTGATCTATCTCCTTTTTGTGTGTGTGTGCGTGTGTGTGTGCTTATCACCTTAGCTGACCAGCATGTTTGAGAAGGTGAGCAGCTCCAACAAGCAGCTGGAGGACGAGATGAGGGAGCTGGCTGACAAAAAGGAGAGTGTCGCTCACTGGGAGGCCCAGATCACAGAAATCATCCAATGGTGAGACATGCTTACACACTCAGATGTTCTCAGTACTTGCTGAGGCAGATACTTTCACATTGATGCTATAGCACAGACTGAAAGACAGCCATATTCAGTCTCAGAAAATGCACACACACACACACACACACACACACACTCTACCATGTTGTCCAGTAATGTGTCGGGTTCCTCCATGCAGTGTAACTACAGCATTTCTCACATACCTCTGAAGATCTTAGAGCTACTTGACCCTCTCCTCTTCCGCTCAGATCACTTCCCATTGCAGCTGACACCTCGCCAGCTGCTCGGCTTCCTTCTGTTGGACTAGTCTGTAGCCCTCACATAGCACACATACCACACATACACACACACACACACACATACATACACACAAACGATACATCCATCCATATGCAGACACACAGACCAGTTCACACTCACATTCCAAACATGCACATACAAATGTTAAGTCGGGATTGCATTTTTAGAAGACTTTAGTGATTCATATCGCCCCCTGGAGGAAGAGCTGTGCTACTGCTGTGTACAAAAAAGAAATAAAATCACTCAGTGGATCATTTTTTTTCCATAAACAGCAGTTTCATTATCATGACTTTTCATCTTTTCTTCTTGTTCTGAGGTTTGTTAAAGAAAGTTGAGTACAAATGATATATGTACATGTGTAAGTCAGATATGTTTGAGTTAGATTGAGCCTGATTGTCAGGGATTTATGATATGCTTCAAGAGCAACCTGCCGCCTGATTATGTGTCCATATCTTTTTGTGTTTGTGTATGTCAAGTTAATGATGTGGAAGTGACGACAAGTAACTAATGAAAACACAATGGTGTCTTGTTTTCTTAGAGGCGGTGTTTACATAATGTGTGTGTTTATTCTTAGCATACTTGAATAACACTAGTCAAGGTTCTCAAGTGGAAAAAAAGAATTGTGCTTTAAATATGTACCACATTTTATGTGTGGGATTCTGTTAATATAACTGAATACACTGTCAAATGTTTATGCATATATAGTAATGCAAATGTTTGTATTTGTGTGTGTTTGTTGCAGGGTGAGTGATGAAAAGGACGCTCGGGGCTACCTGCAGGCTCTGGCCACTAAGATGACAGAGGAACTGGAGGGACTGAGAAACACCAGCCTGGGAGCGAGAGCCACGGTGAAATACACACTCCAAACGCTGTTTCTGAATGAAATAACATAGATGTTGTTGTGTCAAATGAAATTCTTTTTCAGTTGAAAAAGAATTGACGTTTTCATATGATGAAGTGACTCTCTCATTGTTAATTGTGAAATGAGTAAAATCAATATGCAGAAGTTTTATTTTTCTGAGATGATTGAATAAATGTGAGTTGGATAAATTTTTATATGTAACAATCTAAAGTTCTGATACACTGAAAAACAAGCCTTGACTGAAGTAATAGTTCTTGTAAGTCAGCATGATCATGCTTTCTGTTACATTTTAACTTGATCTTTCTGTGTTCTTCATTAACTGACATTTTTTCTCTCGGTTTCAGGACATGCCATGGAAGATGCGGCGTTTCGCCAAGCTGGACATGTCTGCCCGTTTGGAGCTGCAGTCAGCCCTGGACACTGAGATCAGAGCCAAGCAGAGCATCCAGGATGACCTGAACAAGGTCAAGGCCAACAGCATCGCCACAGAATGGTATGAATACTTTACCATAATTTTTTAAAAGAGTTATCTTTTTTTAAACTGTCATCCAGTTAAAAGATGTGTTAAAATGATTTAGGAAAAAAATGTTTAACATCTCGATGATATTTGATGTATTATTGCTTCTCCCTTCATCCAACAGTAAACTGCAGGAGGTGGAAAGTAAAAACCAGGAGCTCCTGGCTGAGACCGACAGGCTAAAGAAAGAAGCTGAGGAATTGCGGCTACGAAGGGGTATGACTGAGAGTCTCTTAAATTACTTTTTTGTCTTGTTAGCTGCCAAAATGCACAAAAAAATGATTTATGTTGACACAAGTGTTAACACATCTCCTCTGCTACACCTATAGTGCATATTTCAAGCTGATGCAGACAAAATAACACTTTTGTCATTTTATTATCAGTTTCACAAACAGTTGTCTCAACTGCAAATACAAATTTGAATTCTTTAGAAAACACTTAAGATGTAACAGTTGTATACAATAAATGTAGAATTTCTCTCTGCATTGTGTGCTGAAGGTTGAGGGGACACTACACACTGGAACGTCCCATGAGAGATTATCACTATGAAAGAGGGATAATTACAACCAGGGATCCAAATAAGGTTTTGCGTCAGCAGCCATATTTGAGAAATAAAATCATGTGCTGTGTACATGAAATGTATTGTTTCTGAGGTCATATGAAACGACTCCCCTTATTTCTTGGAAACAGTCTTGTGACTCATTTTGTTTAAGTCACCCTTTGATGTTTTAATATCACGTACTTAGCCACGGTTGTGTTATTTGTTCTGTGTCTGTAGGTGTCAAGCACCAGGATTCCCAGAATTCCTTCTTGGCTTTTCTCAACGCCCCCACCTCAGCACTCGACCAGTTTGATGTAAGTATTCAAGAAGGAAAACAAAACTTGAAGGGGATTTCAGTACAGACGATATGAGCAGCCATGTATAACCATTAATTTCTGATCATGACCAGCTTAAAAATCACATATGTGCTGTTCTTTAAATTTTGTCAGTGCCTTTTCTTTATGCTTTGTTTTGTTCACATGAATATTTGTTTTTTGTTTTATCTTTTGGTTGTTTCCTCGCTTCATTCTCTGGTACATCAGGACTCTTATTCCTCATCCTCATCTTCTTTAATTGAGTTTTGGGAAGACGTAAGTTTTTCTTGGTTAGGCAGAGGTCCATGTGTGTGTATGTAACAGTAGTTGTATGCTGTAGGACTCTGGACATTTTATTAGCTGAAAACAACAGTGTAGACCTGAGTACACATATTATGTCTATGAGTTTGTGAGTGTGCATCAGTGCAACAGTGAAAAAAAAGAGCAGAACCACTGTAAATATGTCAGTCCTCTCATTTTAATGAGTTCAAAATGTTATTTTTTCTAAAACAAGTTGATAAATACATTGAAAAGAATGTATTTGCTGCTGATGCAAATTCTTCTTAAGACTGATTTTTGCAGTGTGCTGCCCTTTCAGTTAGTTGCTTGCTAGTCTAGGCTAGTGGGCTGTTTGAATTGCTCTACCTTGGCTATATAGTGCTAAAACTTGGATTGAATATAACTACAAAGTAGGCTACTTGGTATATTTTTGTAAAATCCTTCATACTCTCCTTTACTTAATCTTTTGTTAATTACGTTGTTTTATTTTTCTATTTTTTATATTTTATTGCCAGCAAAGAGAATCGTCACTGTGCTTCATACTGACTTTCCCAGCTGCTCCTTTCCCATCACCATGTGTATTATTCCATTTGCTCCCATCCACCTTCTTCAGCCTTTGTCCTCAGTTCAACCTTGGTGGACATACAGTAGTCTATTGCAGTGATTCCCAACCAGGGGCACTGATGGAACTTGTGCAGGTGTCAGTAAACATGTGGAAAGGACCATTAATTACCTCAACTAAATAAAACTAACTCAAATTTTTAAAATTTTGTTTAAAATATCATTTGTAGCCCATGTGACTTTAGTGAAAACTAGCAAGCAAGGGATCAGAGAAGTTAAAATTGTTAATTAAAAATGAAGGATAAGTAGCTAATAGCTAAAAGTAATGGATGGACAGTTGCCAGTTAGCTAAAATTAATGGATAAACCAAATTGAAGCTAAAAGCATTGTAGTAAGCTGAAAGTAATTGATAAACTGACTTGAAAAAGTAATGAATAAACAGCTAATTGTAAGCTAAAAATAATCAGTAAACAGTTAAAAGCTAGTTAAAAACAAAGAATGAATAGTTGTGATATAGCTTTAAGTATTAGATAAACAGTTTTTAAAAAGTTAGCTAAAAGTAATCTGTAAATATTCGGTAATTAGCTAAAAGTAAGGAGTTAACAGTTGGTAGTTAGCTAAAAGCAATGAGTAAACAATTGATAGATGGCTTAAGTAATGAATAAACAGTTTTAAAAAGAGTAAGCTAAAGCATAATAAAAGGTTGTATGTTAGTCATACTAAAAATATTACATGCAATATCTACTGTATATCTATGTTCAGTTAATGGTCCATGTATCGTACATAAACATGATTGCCACAGATGAAGACGCACCTGAGTTTGTCTAATGTATGGTGTGTGTGTGTAACCCTACATCAGGCCAAACAGGTTGGGAACCACTGGTGTAATGTAATACAGACTTATATTATTGTTTTCATGTGTCTCCTTCAGTCTGTATTAATATTTGTTTTCAGCTCTTTAAGACAGCCTTTCTGATATTTACTCATCTCTTTCTCTGCCTCTCCTGCCACTGAAGCGCTCGCCATCCGTTGGCCCAACTAGCAAAGGCAGACGTGTAAGCACCATTACTGCGCTCTGTGATCACATTGAGCTTTTCTAAGTGTGCTGTGTTGTCTTCACCAAATTTGATGTTTGATGTGTGTGTGTATTTCCTGGGTATGTTCGCAGTGGCTGACTGATTGCATGTGGCTGTCTGAAAAACTCTGCGTTGTCAAAGACATTCATGTGTTGGATGTTTCACCTGGGGTTTTGCTCTCTGTGTTGCCTGTGTGCACTGGTGTCTGTGTGTTTTTTTTTTCTTTTAATCCTTCAGTGTAGCTTTGTGAATGGCCATGCATGGTGTATGGCGTATGCTTGTGGTGTGTCAAATTAGAATGGACATTGGGCTGTAATGTGTTCTCATGTGTTAATTCGTAGTATGTGGGTTGCAGTAAAGTTGTGGTCAGCCTTCCTCTGTAGTTCTCAAACTGTAGTGGAGATGACCACAATATGTGTTTATTCTGTTTTCTATTTGCATATTATGCCACCCACCTTCTTCTCTAAAAATAGATGCTGCATATTGCTTTCTGGTTTGTTTTGTTTAGCTAATACTTAACTTTCTTCCTCTGTCTCCATCACTTCCTCCTCTTATCTTTTCTGTCCATATATCTTGTCAACCCCCTTTTTCTTGCCCAATTTTTTCATCCTCCTTTCTTTCTCCCATTGTTATCCTTCTCTTGTACTTTCATCTTATCCCTTTTGTTCTCTTTTCCCTGCCTGTCTTTTCTTACTTGTCCTTGTGTCCTCTCCCTCTCTTCCATCCTGCTTCTCTGTCCTCAGGTGGACTCTGTGGATAACTTCACCCCCTCCAACACTCCATCGCGGGAAGATGATCCTAAGTCCCATCTCAAGTCCCGCTCACGTTCACCCTCCATGGCGAGTGATATGGAGCCCATTGAGGTAAGACAATACCTTAGTCTGGGCAGGAAATGCACTGACAAGAGGACTTTTAAACAACTACTGGCTGCCTGGTTAAATTGATAACCACTGCAGCTCTTGTGACATAAAATAGAAGAAACCAGATAGTTGGCGGATGTTATTTCCCATCCTGGCATCACAAGTTAGAAAGCCTAATCGGGGGCCTCTCTCTAGACATGCTATCTGTATGTGTGGCATGTGAAGGAGCAAAAAAAATGTGTCCAAATATTTCTCATACCAGTTCAATTGTCAATTTGCGGTGCAGATCCGACTGAAACTGTTACTCCAAGCAACTCATTATACTGAGCCTGTCAACAGGTCGGCCCTCGTGAATTGCAAGTAACTCAATTTTGGAGAAATGTGAGGAATACAAGTAAAACAAAGAGAACATTGAGACCAGCAGTTGATTCTAATCTAAATTGAACTCGGTGTGTTGTTAGACTGTTGTTGAACATGTGGATGTGTGAAACTGCCAGTTTTCTTATTGGAAACCATGTTTAGAGCAGATATGACCTTTTAGTTTCCAAAATAAACAGTAATAATGGGAGTCATGCTAAAACTAGTAGAACTTTATGCATGTGAACAAAAAATATACAACTGCAGGTGACGACCTTGCTCATATTCTAATAATATGAGCCTTTGTAAAGCTGTTAAAAAAAATTCTTATCATCACTTGTTAACCAAGACTTATGTCTCTAATACACTGGTCAAGACCACAGCCGAGATCCTGTGATGTATCTCACTGATTGATGTTTTTGTGTTTTCCATAATGCAGTTGATAGACCATCCTCCCCGGACAGTCCAGACCCCTACCATGCGCTCAGGAGGGTACGGCAGTATTGGACGCTCCTCACCTAAGGTTAGATGTTATTTTGTCATTGTTGGACAGCCTGACCATAACAGACCTCATTTTATGTTAGTAATCAGTGATTACTCCTGTCTCGCTCATAAATGCTTATTCATTCATTCTCCACAGTCCAAAGCACATCAGTTTGTAGTGAAGACATTCAACACACCCACTAAGTGTAATCGGTGCACTTCCCTCATGGTGGGGCTCATTCGTCAAGGCTGTACCTGTGAAGGTAAGGACAGGAAATGCAAAGGGTAAAGAAAGAAAAAGTAGATGGGATCTGTGTTCTGCTAAGTCATCACTGAGTCTTTATAAAACCCAAAACCCTTGTGCTGCTTTATTTTATTGACTCCAACTTGGCTCACTAGTTGATTTTTCTTTTAAATCTGAAACTTGACAAGTCAAATCTTTCATATATCTTCATCCCCTTTGTCTGCCTCCTTGTCCAGTGTGTAACTTCTCCTGCCATGTAACCTGTGCGGACAAGGCTCCGGCTGTATGTCCTGTACCCCAGGACCAGACCAAGGGCCCGCTGGGTATCGACCCTCAGAGAGGGATCGGTACTGTGTATGAAGGGCACGTCAGGGTGAGTGAGACTGAACTGTTACCTGAAACCAAATAGACTGTGACTTTTATTTTGAACACATGGATTTGAGGGTTGCTATGTTTTTATACAGGTTGATAAAGATCTAAATAGGTACCTTTCACACTTCCTGAGTATACCCTCGTATTCTGTCACTAAACCATGTCTTTGTGTTTGCTTCAGGTGCCTAAACCGACAGGGGTGAAGAAGGGCTGGCAAAGAGCGATGGCTGTGGTGTGCGACTTCAAACTGTTCCTCTACGAACTGGGAGAAGGAAAAGCAACACAACCAAGTGTGGTAGTCAGCCAAGTCATAGACATGAGGTAAGAGAAGCATAGCACCTCTTCTCTGTGAGTGTAGTCACTGTACGTACATTTCATCCAATATCCTTGACATTCAGCTGTGTTGTAAATTTAAGATAGTTTATGGTGTGCCGCAAATAATGGCACAGGAAAACAATGTAAATACTACCTTAAGTGGTGTAGTGCTCCAGGGCAGCATCAAGTGATTATTTTCATTACTGATAAAAACTGTGCACTGCTTTTTGATTCCTTGATTAATCGTTTAGTCTGTGAAACATTAAAAATTGTTAGAAGAATAGTGAAAAATGGCACTCACCATTTCTCAGAATCCAAGCAAATTAGCTGCTGATTAATTTTCAACTGATTTAATGATGGACTTTAACATTGCAGCTTCAGGCCCTGCATGTTTAACCTTTTATCTCAATCCTGTCTTTTAGGGATGAAGAGTTTTCAGTCAGTTCTGTCCTGGCCTCTGATGTCATCCACGCCAGCCGCAAAGACATCCCCTGTATATTCAGAGTGAGTCTCTTGATTGTCTGCACCCGAACGTTTCAGATCAGTCTTAATAAAACTCAATACTGTTTCAACACCTCACGTGACCTTTCTCCTGTCCTTCTTTCCCCCTCAGGTGACAGCGTCCCAGCTCTCCCCCTCCAGCAGCCACAAGCCCTCCATCCTGATCCTGGCCGACAGTGATCAGGAGAGGAACAAATGGGTGGGCATCCTCAATGAGCTCCACCGCATCCTCAAGAAGAACAAGCTCAAGGATCGTTTCGTCTACGTCCCGAAGGAGGCCTACGACAGCACCCTGCCACTCATCAAGACCACCCAGTCTGCTGCTATCATAGGTGGGCCTGCATTCCTGCTCAAAAACACTGAGTATCTAAGTAACTGAAAGCAATAAAAGCTAGTCATTGCTAGACCAGATACCAAAATATTTCATTTTTATCAGAAAAATTCTCCAAACCTAGCAGTTTCATCATGTTATGAAAGCAGAAGCAAGTAGTTTGCAACATTTTCTGCACAGAATGGCCTTCTTTGTCAGTTTACTCGCTCTGGAGAGGCGTCTCACTCCATTTTTTCCACCCTCAGATCATGAGCGTGTCGCCCTGGGCAACGAGGAAGGCCTCTTTGTCATCCATGTCACCAAAGATGGTAAGATCTTCTCTATAATCTGCTCTGTGTCACTTGTTTTCTTAGCAAGCATTACTGTTTTAAATGTTTTGGCATCAATAGATCAGGCGCATCGGTGACCTGTTTTTATCTGACTTGCAAACACTCACCACTTCCTGTCTCAACCCCATTAATCCCCACATCTGTATTCACTCCCTCCATCCTCAGAAATAATCCGGGTGGGGGACAACAAAAAGGTGCACCACATCGACCTGATCCTCCAGGAGCAGCTGCTGGCGGTCATCTCCGGCAGGAACCGTCACGTCCGTCTCTTCCCCACGCAGGCCCTGGACGGCCGGGAGACCGACTCCTACAAGCTGGCAGAGACAAAGGGCTGCCAGACCATCGTGTCGGGCCCCGTTCGCAACGGCTCACTCACCTGCCTCTGTGTGGCCATGAAGAGACAAATCATATGCTACGAGGTGACAAAGCTATCAATAAACACACTGTTTATTGATATAAAACAGTAGTGTCCAAATATATATTATAAAGCACTGCTGTCCAGATGGTTATTTCTGTAGAGTAATTCACATTCTGTGTAGTTTGTGTTGTTTGTTTTTTTCTGCTGTAAAACCGTTTCCACTTTTTCCTCATGCATTGCAGGTCAATAAAAGTAAAGGGCGTCACCGTCGGCTGAGAGAGCTGCAGGCCCCGGGGCCGGTTCAGTGGATGGGTCTGCTCAGCGAGCGTCTCTATGTAGGATATCAGTCTGGCTTCACCCGCTACAGGTACTGCACCAGTCGAATTAAGATTGTTATTTACTTATTCTTATTTGATCAACCATAACTAATTCATAAGTGTCTTAAATTTTCATATCAAATGATGATCTTGGTGTAGTCAGTCTGACTGTGTTTCTGATGACCTCCACAGTGTCCACGGTGATGTGTCTCCTGTCAGTTTGCTCCACCATGAGGACCACACCCTGGCCTTCATCCCCCAGCAGGGCTTGGATGCTCTCTGTGCCGTGGAGATCTCCAGCAAGGAGCTGCTGCTGTGCTTCAGCGCCATAGGAGTGTATGTGGACTCCCAGGGCCGCAGGTCACGTCAGCAGGAGCTGATGTGGCCAGCTGTTCCCAACTCTGCCTGTGAGTGCTCAAATGAACATTCATTTCCATGGTAATGAGATGAAAGTCAGTATCATGGGTCACATCACATTATGGGGGCTGAGATAAGAGGGAAGATGGATGGTCATTACAGTCACCATGTGCCTGCCAGCTGTATAACTAGTCAGAAGATAATGACCTTACAAATGAACACAATTTGTCACCCAAAATGAAAGATATGGTGTTGCAATTTTAGGCAATCTTTTATGCCTAAAATAAAAAAAACAGCAGCATACATATGTACTGAATTGTGTTTATAATGTTTTATATACATTGTTACAGATATTTGCATCATGATAAAACTAAAATCACTAAAAAAAAACCCTGATATATAGTTTAAAGAACCAGCAGTAAATAGGGACTGAAGTGTACCAAAGATGAATTTCAAATGATGCTTTCTTTTGTCCAGGCTACAACGCCCCCTACCTGTCAGTGTACAGTGAGAATGCTGTTGATGTGTTCGATGTCAACACCATGGAGTGGATTCAGACCATCCCTCTGAAGAAGGTCAGTGCTGCAGACTGCAGTCTGCTGGGAGAGTGACATGACTGAGGCAATAGAGTGCCATGGAAATCAGTCAGCTGGATGCATCTCTGGCTCCACCTGGTGGATGAGATGAATGACTGTCATAGTAACATGACTTATGATTCTGATCACCAACTTGCCACGGAAAAAAAAGAATGAATCCAGATTCTTAGTTAACTTTATCTCTGTGATGATTAGACATCAGTTGGAAATGGATTGATACGTGTTTTCTTTGCTTCCCCTTCAGGTGCGACCTCTGAATGTTGACGGCTCTCTGAACCTGCTGGGTCTGGAAACAGTTCGGCTTATCTACTTTAGAAACAAGATGGCAGGTAAGATTCACAAGAATGAGTGGGAAGCATGGCACAGCTAAAAACAATAAAAATGTCGATAAGATTTATTCCACCGTAGTCTAAAGAGTGAAGGGTTTATAGCTGCCTGACATTTAGTCACTGTCTCGCCTTTCTTCTGTTCTTCATATAACATGTTTTGATAAATGAAACCAACGTCAGTAGCAGCAGACAGTTTGACGTGCCACTGTCAGCCACCGCAGTGAATATGCAGCACTTTGTAGTCTGTCGTGTAAACATGCCTGTGGCTTTGCTGTGATCTTCCAGAGGGTGATGAGCTGGTCGTCCCGGAGACGTCAGACAACAGCAGGAAGCAGATGGTGCGCAGCATGAACAACAAGAGACGCTTCTCCTTCAGGGTGCCTGAGGAGGAGCGACTTCAGCAGAGGAGGTAGTTTACCTGCAGCACGAGGCAGCACCCGTTACACTCACTGTGTGACACCACAGGAGCTGTCAGCTGATTTCTGGGCGTCCAGCATAGTCACAATGATTACTTTTTACTGTGCTCACCAAGGTTTTCACAACATCTTGAAAATCTATTATCAGGTGGGATCTTAGCTTCTTCTGCGAGTGGTAAAGTGGTAAATTGTCTGCAGGTTGCCAGTGCAAAACTATTAATACTTAATGGAGGAGATTGAAGCCACATTTTCGTTTCACTCGGTGTGCCTCTCTGCACTGCTGAGCTCAGTCTGTTCCAGACTTTGTTACTCTGAGCCCTTTTTTTTTTCTCTTTCCTCTGCTCATCTCTTGTATCTGTGTTTTTGCTTCAGAGAGATGCTGCGAGATCCAGAGATGAGGAACAAGCTGATCTCCAACCCCACCAACTTCAACCACGTGGCCCACATGGGACCAGGAGACGGGATCCAGATCCTTAAAGACCTGCCCATGGTACATATATTTGTCAATTCATATATAGATTGGCATTTGAATTTTA
>JAPZDY010000010.1:4113542-4159797 GCA_029783645.1 Ctenochaetus hawaiiensis
ATCATACAAATTTTTAATTCATTGATTAATTCATTAATCTTTTTTTATTCATCCATACATTGTTTACAAAGTATTTTATTTATTAATTGGTTGTTTACAAAGTGATTTTTTGATATATCAAATTTTCCAAAGCAATACCTGTACTGGTTAAGGAGTCTATTACTGTAAAAGTTGACATGTAAAGTTAAAAATAGTCTAAGCTTTGGTCTAAGTCAAGGGGCAAATAAACAGACCACAACATCTGAACAGCTACAGAAACCCAAACCTCATCAGGGGAAACAAAGTAACAGGGCTGTGGATATTAGGATCTTTAAATTCAGCTCTAATATGAAAGCATCAAGGTGCTTGATAGAATCACTACAATGACACAATTATGACTCCCATGGAAATGAAATGCTTAGTTATTACAGCTACTGTCAGATACATCAGGGTCAAATAAACAGAGTAAAAGGACGTTGAAGTATGTTGTTAGACAGTCTCTGAAGAAATAACAGAGAAAAGCAGAAATTTTGAAGGTCATCCCACCCTGCCAGTACAGGGTGCTACAGCACTGATCATTCTCCCTGTGACTCCATTGGCATCTTGTTGCCAGTGTGCGATCCTGTGACATCTACTGCTTCATTGGTTAGTCAGCGTTGGTTAGGCAGTCAAACAGATCTAATGCAACTAAAGTGAGCTTGCATCTTCACTCTTCCACTCCATTTTGATTCCCTCAGGCTACTGATATGCTCCATAGAACACAATATACTGTACTGCACTGCAAACCGAGATGCCATGGGAAACGACTGAGTAAATATATAGGCTACAAAGAGGTCTATAACTCCTATTCATCATGTTTCCCATTTTTTCTATTTTTAAACTCCGCCATCATCCACCCCTCTCCTACCACTCTTACCACTCCTCCATCTCTTCAGTATCTCCATTCAGCCATTTTATTACAGTCAACCCATCATGTGAGCCAGTGTGGCAGGACTGCGCTGGTGGTGGATGGGACATATGGCTGGTCACTGCTTTACTTACACAGTCAGCAGCCCAAACAAATCCAAACACCATCATCTTGAGGCACTGCAGAGCCTCTGCACTCTCCATGGGGAATTGATGTTAATGGCTACACTGAAAACAGCTGGTGAACCACTGGTTCGATGAATGGCTTGAGGTTTGTCATGGCGCTTTTTACCCCAGGGCCGGCGGTGTAAGAAGAATCAAGCGTGTAATACACAGCTCTGTCGAGTGGTGCAGGCCTGTAGTGGGGGGTATGCTAATGTAATTTCAGCCTCAATCCTGAGTCTTTATGTATTCATGAGAGTTTGTTAGGGGATTTTTGATCTCTGCAAATGTGGAATAATTTGCCACTCTGGAAATACCAGGCTCACACACAGTCAGACATGCCAGTTACAAAAGAAGGAGATTCTGTGGCTCCAATGAAGGTGAACATAACTATGCACAGAGGGAGACGTGGTTAGCTATCTGCATCTATGAACACTGACTTACACATAACAGTGTTTTCATACATAACATTTTTATTTCAAAAGACAAATTAAAACAATGCAGTGTGATATTACCTAAAAAATATATCACAATAAACTCACAATAATTCAAGAAGAGGGATGGTGCTGAGAGTGTTGCAGGAATGAAAAGTGACAAATTTAAGTGTTAGAAAAACTCTAGGCCAAAATCCGAACCAACAAGTACAAAATACAGCATAAGGGACAACAAACATAAGTTAACAACACAATAGTCAGAGGTAGGGGAAAACAAACTGAAGAAAAAAACAAGGCCCAAGTTAGAAAAATTGAACTGTCTTCTGAAAAACCTACTGATGGTCTGTTGCAGTGTAAAGCAATGGTTTTCTACTCTACAGCTTATTTAATGTAATTAAACTCCCCTGTTTGCATTTCTTCTGTTGTAAACCATCTTTGATTAAATAGGAAATACCAGCAATGGTTTGAGACTGAAAGGGGCTGGTCTGAACTGTGTGTTTAGAGTAATTACTGAAATCCTGCACAAACTAAAATCCATCCATCATTTAAATAAATATCATTTTAAAATACCATACATTGTATTATCATACAGCTCAAAAGGTCAGTTTAAGTCTATTTACTTAACATGTTATTTTGCATACATTTTTCAGACAGAATCCTCCAATCTTCAAACTGTCTGTCTTTGAAGAATTAAGAAAAACAGCTTTGACCTCAGTTTCACCTCCATACATTTCTGAGATTCTCTTGCGTGTTTTGAATCAGAATGTAGGGAGATATGAAATATTAATACAGCCTAGTCCAATGAGGGGCATCCAAGGGAAGCTGTATGTGCCTTGCTAATGCTTAAGTAATTAGTTTTTAATGAAGGCTCAGAGTCAGCTGCTAAGATGCAGTGACTGATGAATTGCTGACAAAGAAGCCCTCCCTGGCCAACTGGTCTGTGTTGGTTTGCTTTTTAGAAATACCTCCCCAGTCACCTCTCTTCCCATCACCCCACATCCCTCCCTCCATCAGCCTCTCCCTTTCTCCCCCCTTATCCTCCTTTCTCCTCTGCTGCCATTTCCAATTCTCCAAATTTCCAAGCGCAGCGCCATGGTGACGAGTGATGCATCACCAGGGAGGGGGAGGAGGAGGAGGAAGAGGGAGGAGAGCAGGGTTCGAGGAGGTCAGGGTGCGGGGCGGAGGGGACCACCTCCCGGGAGGCAAGAAAGCCTCAGCTCCCTTTGTTAACAGCACAATTGGGACCGTTTCCTGGGCAACGGGTGAGCCCTGCGCAGGGGGAGGGGGAGGACAAAGGAGGTGGGTGGGGTGGTGGGGTGTTGAGAGAGTGGGTGAGAGAGGGATGGGTTGACCGAGTCAGCCGTGTCATTCACCACTAAGAATGTTTGAAAACCTTGCACTCTGACAATGTGTTATGGCCATGTACACACACAATCACACAACCACACATTCACACACACACACACACACACACACACACACACAACCACAGACACACAGAAAGATTGTTGTGGACCAGCGACTTGCTCTCTGGATGTGCTTCTCTTTCAGTCCACTGCCAATAAACACGGTGTTGGACATTAAATAAAACAAGAGGCTCTTTTATAGCCTGGGTCACGCTGGGTAGGATTTATCAGACCATATTGTTCGTCTGTGTATGCGTGTGTGAGTGTGTGTGCTTGTGTGTGTGCTTAGTTGGGATACATCTTTACTAGCTACCACAGTAAGAATGTTTAAGTACTTTTTAGTTCACTGCAGCATGTTTTACCAGACTTGCAGCTATCATAGAGCTGCATCAGCATTTTACACAAACACTCTCTCGTACACACACTTCACGTCTCCTTTTCAAGTCCATTCACACGGCATGGGTGGAGTATCTGGGTTATTCTACACAGCAGCTGTAACATGACACAGTTTGTGTGAATGCATTGTAAACCTGAGACAAGAGGCTGATTTAATGACCTGAAAGGAGGAGGAAATGAGTCTAAGTGTAAGTGGGACTGAGCAGATTCAAAACACACCACTGATAAGTCTTTGTGTCACTGCACGGCCTTCATACAAAACAAAGCTGATAAACACCGCAGAACCATGAAATCAAGATGACAGAGAAAAGACTTGGTCATAAGACTTTTTAACCTTTATCATATTTCTACTCGTGATGGTCCAGGCAAAATAACTGATCGTCTTTCCTTTCTGTGATAGAGACAAAAGACATGCGGCTTGCATCAAAGAAAACATTTTTTTTTCTTTATTTTGCAGCAATAAAAATGATTTGCTACTCAGCTTTGGCCTCAGGTTACCAAACCCTCACATCAATCTAATTTAATTAACATCTTCAGTTGGCCCTGACGCTTGCTCCAACTGGCCTTTAAGAAACATTTAAGTGATCCCTGTTCTCATTACTTTTACCATGACAGTCTTTAACTTTCCTGGAAATGATCTCCATCCCTTTGTCTCTCTGTCTGCTCTTGGTGTTAGTGTAGTGTGCTCTCAGTGTAATGTCTTTATCCTGCCAAATACCTGAGAAGCTTTCCAAATTCTGACAACTAAAACTGGGGGATTTTCTACTAGATTTAGAAATAAAGCATAATGTGGCAACACAAATTTTCCATGATTTAAATTTATGAAACTCTGATTTGAATTTTCATTTTAATTTATTTCTTTGTAGGAAATTATCTGTCGAAAAAAACAAGTGCTAACCTTAGCTGATAAACAGGAATATGAACATACAATAGTCCATATAGTACTGTTCAAAATTTCTCTTTGACTAGTCTTCAGAAAATTAATTTTTCTGATAACTTGGCTCCACTATCTGCAAAAAACTCAAATCCTCTAAGGATAAGTAAATTTAATAATAAGGGAAATATAAACCATGTCAATAAAAAAAGAGCAGTTCTGAAAGTCTATTGTAAAATAGTACTTCATGAAGCAAATGTCATTTGTTCTGGATGCCAAAGACAGTTGACACTGTGATGAACCCTCGCAGCTATATTCATACTGCAGCTACAGTGTGCATCTATTGCTAAAGAAGGGGATTTTAGTCCCGTTCTTTTTCCTTTTTGTAATGCCAGTCAAATCCGCCACGCTCCCACTTATCTTATGTGAGTGTGGGATGGTATCATTGTGGCACAGAAATAGCCGATTCCCAGCCCGGAGGCCACTGTCCCAGTTCAGCTGCAGGGTCATTCAGCGGTCAGCTATCACTGATTGGAGGGGATCAACATCGAAACAGACAATCTTGTTTTTAGAAATCACTCTGTTTGTGTTGTTTTCTTACTCAGACAGCCAGAAAATTAGTATGTGTGCAATTAAGCAAAACAACTTTTATCCCAGTTTTAAACTCTTTCACTGATGCAGTTTGCACCACATTCTCACACACAGAACACAAGACAGTAGTTTTACAAATAAAACCAGCAGATCTTACAAGATAAAGCAGTAGGAAAGGTTATAACGATATCATGATAAATTGCGCCCAGTTTCCCCAAAAAGAAAACCTTGAAAAGTCCTTGAAAACTGAGACAAGAAAAAAGAAATTCAAAACGACAACACTTCAGGGGGTTAAGACAAAAACTGCAAGAACGGCAGGCGTTGGTTCTCGTCCAACTCCCAGTTTCTCCACGGTGCAAGGCATTCATCATCATTATCATGGCTATTCAGCGGACCTAATTCCCTTTAAAATCAACTGTCAATTCTCATTTGGCTGCCCTCAACATCTTATAGGCTTTGAATTCTCCCATGAACTGGATCTAGGGCAAGTTATCTGGAAAACAAGAGCCAAACAGAGACACAGTCTCCGTTAGTTGGAACCTATTGGGTTTCCATGTGTTTTCCAAACCAACCGAGCATTTCTGAGCACTAAAAGAGACTTAATTGTGGATCCATGACAAATCAAAATGAACACCGTCTTAAACACAAGTGCCTCCTTCTGTTCACAGCAACCCCACACACTGCGATTAGGGTTAGCGTCAAAAGCTAACCTGACCACAAAACCAGCACTGAACTGTCAACATCTCTGCAATGAGAGAACGATTTCTACTGAGACCACATACATCTATCAGAACTACACATTAAAATTTAAACAGCTTTTTTATTTTAAGAATCATTCAAAATCACTCAGTGGAGAAAAAAAACAAACAAACATGCAGGCTGACCTATCCTAAGGGATGAATGTGAATATTTCAGCAGCGATAAGAAAGCACATAGTGTGTGTGAGCCAGGAAGAGAGAGGCAGGAGAGGCATCGTTTTCAAATGTGAGTGCAGCTGTGATGTGGTGCGATGTGATGCGATGCTGTGTGCTCCCACAGTCAGGCAGGGCATGGTCAGAGGTTACATAACCCTGGATTTTTATGGCACACTACTCCTCCCGCCCTCCATCTCTCTCTGTCTTTCTCACTCAGTGTGTCAGTACTGAGAACAGCAGAGTGGAGCAGGCACAGATGGTCGGCAAGGCTCCACACATGGATTTTATCGGTGTGCCAGGCAGGGTGGGGCGGGTGTCGAAGGGTAAAAGTGATACAGGGAGCTGAAGCAAATGGGAACACTATGCTAAGAAAAGATAACCTGTGATAAAAAATAAATATATACAGATGGACTGATACACACATAGTGACAGCTCAGCCATCAGAGCATCCTATCTAATGTTTTGATGCAGTTTGGCTGGTAATTGCTCGATAGACTGTGCTTCAAGGGGGATCAGCCTATATGAAGGATGGGATTAACTTAACGAGGTGATGCATCTGCTCCATGATTGTGTTTAAATGCCTAACTCCACATTTTAAAGAGGATAACAGACACAACAGTCAGATGCTGTGGCTGGTAAATCTATAGATAATCTGAGGGGTAGAAACAATAAAAACACAGACTTGAACAATAAAACCAGGCTTTCATTTTGGTACCTAATGTGTACTTATGTGCATTCATTCATTAAATTCATTAAATGGCTCAGATCAGGGCAGAATCTAGTGTTGACTCCTACCGAATCTCCAGTCTACACCCGATGTTTTGAAGGTGAAGTCATGGGCAGCAGCTGTCTGCCAGTGTTTGTCTCAATGCTCAACCCATTCAACCCGGCAACACCCAAAGCTATGTGATTCCTGTGATAGACACTGCAATCAAATGTTAATGTCATGTCCATGTGATGTAGGAGGCTTCAAAGCTTCACATGATTCAGTACAGCTCTGCTTTAATCTATCATCTGCACCAAAGTGAAACAGGAAACAGTTTAGTATTCCCACTCTCTAAGCTAAGTTGACTAACTGCTCACAAGCCTGTTATGTAAAATGGCTTCGGTGCACAACAAACGATGTGAAGAGTCCCTACATGTTGGGATAAATCGCTGTCTGTCATGATGCCAGATGTTTGGCTAGAAACCATTTTAAGACAACCCAGCCTGTTAAATGAGTGGCGTTTAATAATGCACTGTTCTCTCAGCCTCCAGAGACAAGTATTAAAACTTCAATTTCTGCTTAATGTTTTGGTATTACACTCCCAGTCCCTGGAGCTACAGAAGCCAAATTAAAGTAGGCTAGCACTTTGATATTACTAACACTCAGCACATACCCAGTTAGCCGTGGTGATATATCTATCTAGGCTGCTGATGTCCATGGGGCAGGCAGTGCAGTAGACACACTGAACCTCTCATCAACATGTGAGAAAGAGTAATTTTACAACAAATCCTGTAATGAACTGACAAAACATATGCACACTGAAATGCTGTTTTTTAATAAAAAATCCTGCATGTCTACAGATGTGCGTCAATTTCACTTATGAGTCACAACATTTTGTTCGTTCTTAATACATTATTAGTTTCTCCAATTGTGGATACACAATATGGATTTTTTAGCTAGTACAACAACTGATAATTAACTGCTTCTCATGGCCGATACCAAAAGGATAACAAATGACTTTACATTTTACATAAGAGTTCATAATTTGTCATTTCTGCACCCCTGAGGGTAAGAAAGGCTATTATGTGGGGAGCAAAGATGGATGATTTATTATCCCAAAGCTCTGACTTAACCTTTCTCTCACAAGCCTTGCCTGTTATGTATTAAAAATTATCATTACCAGTGTTTTTTACTAAACCTATGAGAAACATTCACACTGACAACAACACGTTTGCCTCTCTAGTATTCAGCGCCACACTGCAAGGTGCAGTAGTTTGATGTGCTGTGCTTGTTCTTCTTGTACTTCCTCTTCTTCTTCTCTGTGTTTACTGGGGCATTACAAACCGGCATTTAAAGGTGCAACCCAGTGCCTGCTGTATCAGTGTGTAGATGTTGTGCATGTTAAGTCAATAAAAGCTTTTGTTGTCTGTATTTTATCTGCTGTGTAATCTGTTTACAGTACTCTAGCTGTTGTAAAATTTTTAAAACACAACATAAGTAATTATATAATATCATTACAGCCAATTAATACATAATTTATATATTCTGTTATTGGCTAATAACTTATCTGCATCAAAAAAATATTGCATTCCTATCCTGGATCTATGGATTTTGTAAAGATCTATTAAAACAATAGCAAACTGAATTTAATAACCAGCAAATATATAAATTTCTATTAGATATCCATATGTGAGCTCAATTCAGCGTTCACAATCTATTACTTCAAATATAAATCTTGATTATTGGTCCCATAAGGTGCGTTTTGGCAGAGAGTTATAGGAAACAGCAACACAACTGGTTAACACCTCTGAATATTAAGATGTTGTTAATGAATTTCTGAGACAATGTCGACATAAGACTGCTCACACAGAGAGGACCTTGCCTCTCCAATTTTAATACATAACTCAGATGTTTAAAATAATAATATTTTGATCAGGAATAACCCCATCTAATTCAGGCAGTTACCAATTTCCATAGCTTTAAACAGACAAGTTAAAAGTGATCTGAAATTAAAATAGTGCAGACATTTTTTACTTTCATTACTTATCTTTTTTTTAACATCTGATAAAAGGTTTATCCATGACCACTGTTAAAGTTGGATATATATATTAATTTTCCCTGTTTTTTTCCCAAATTAAATGCCTAATGTATCTTTAATAATTCCCTTCCTCTGAGTTGGTTTGGCGGTGTGCCACAAAGCTGCTTTGCTTCAGTCCCATTATGGTCTAAATGGTCTGATTCGGTCGTAATGTGTTTCAAGAGATTTTTCCATGACAACAAGGGGAAAACCCTGTTGCTTTATTTTACATTGAACAAAAACGCCAGATTTTCAAATTGCTCAATATCAATAAATATTAGCAGTTATCTATACTCTCCCTCACAATCTTAATTTCAAGTAAGACAAACTGCAGCTTTAAAAATCAAAGTTTTTAACATCATTACATGTAAGCAGTGTACTGTACCTCCATGGCGAGGGCGGCAGTTTGCTGGTCGTAGTGGTTCAGTATGTTGGGCATGAAGGTAGAGTTATACGGCAGCCCCTGGCACATGCGCATGGTGATGGGCTCACAGGTGAACAGACTGTGGCTCCCTGCTGCTGCATCCATGGGGATGGCAACACACGCCGTCAACATGGACACGGACAGCACCCACAGGAGGTCCATGACTGGTCCGTGCAGCAGGATGGAAGAAAGACTAAGGGGACGGCTGGTTAGGAAGAGGAGCTGAGTCCCATTAGCATCAGGCTCATTCACCAGGAGAAAGAATTTGCGAGGCTTAAGGAGAGTCCAGGTTTCTTCTTCCTCTGCAGCTCATAGAGAAACTGTATGGCTCGGGCAACGTAATCCAACACAGCCATGGTTGAAGCTGGCTGCATCCATCATTGCCATTTTGGTCAGCAGCAGCAGTGTGTCACAAGACCTCCATTACCTGAGAGATGCTGTGGTCCTTTAAGATGCTGCGACCCAATGGCTCCCTACACTCCTCCTTCTCCAGCCTCAACGGACAGCGATGAGGCTCAGGAGAAAATATCACTTCCAACCACAGATGGAGGCAATGTTCAGCCTGGGATCTGAAAAATGAAAGCACAAATTTGAATATGCATACTGAGAGAAAGGTCACCAGTAGTAGGTAGCTGGTCTCAGCTGCATTTTAAAAATGGCAAAGCCCTAATCATTTTTTCCCATTTAAAATTAGACTAATTACAGAGTGCACCTGACAAAACACAAAAGGCTGTTTCAAGAGTAATTGCTTTTCAGGTCACTAACTGTGGTGGGAGGGTTGACTAAATGAAAGATAACGTTAACCAAATTAAGTAATGGCCAATGTAACACCCTTCTGTATAAAAACAAGAGCAAAACATTCACATACAGAACAAACATCCGAATGATCCTTTAACACTAACCCGGGTAACATTATTTACAGCTTTTTGTTTCTTTTGTAGTTTATTTAAGTGACTTATCATAATTTGTGGTATGTTAGCCTGTATTTGTGGTATAACTGTAATTTGCGGACAGATAAATACAACATTTTAGAAAGGAATTAAGCAATTGTGTTAGCCTTCTTCTTCAAAAAAAGAAAATTCTACATTTACATGGTAGTACACACCCATAACACACCAGTGTCTTTCTGTTTAGTGACACGTAGAACATAAATAACACTTTCTTGAACCTTCGTTTACTGAACCCAAATGTCAAACCGGCCCAGCTGCATTTTAACGGTTAATACTGTAAATGCGTTATTAGTGCGTTAGCTTACCTGCGCGTTAATATTAACGGGCTCCTCCTATAACTTAGCTCCTAGCAGGGATTCGTGAATTAATAGCTCCTTATTAAAAATGTGACTATAACTAACCTAACGCTGTTTTTTTTATCTGCCGGGTGTAACTGAGCGACTCCAGGAAAAATGGTTAAACGTAACAGATATAAATGTCAAGCAACGCAGCGGAGACAAAAGATGACGGTTAAGTGGCATATGTAACGTTAGCCTGCGTACCGGTGTTGTAATTCACCGCACCGCGCCGGGCGGCGACGAAGGTGCTTGTTCATTAGAAACACTCCGCTTATAAACGTGAGCTAAGTGGTAAAATTAAGGCAACTTTACCTGTATGCTTTGCCGAAAATTCACGTGTGAAGACGGAGTCTCCGCAGCTCCTCGAGTTGGTAACAATGAGTGAATGTCCCTCTTCCAGCTCCCTCCTCCCGGCTGCTGTCCTCCTCTGTCCTCCTCCCCGCTGCTGTCCCTCCTCTCTGCCTTAGTGTCAAGATTGTGACATTTTAACAAGAGCTTCCGGTCTGAACAAAAAATAAAAGCACAGAAACTCTGTGTTTTAATGTGTGCACTGAGGGGAAAGCGCAGTCAATTTTAAGTAGAAAAATATTGAGGCAACTTAGGCAGGACCAGCAGAAAACACACTACTGAGTGTTGTAAATAAAAGACTAAGGATTTTTAATTTCTATTGCAAATTTGTCATATCAGTATTTAAAAAAATGTTAGGGTTAGGGTTAGGTTTGGGCTTTTTTTAGCACTATCAACAAATAAGAATTACAAAAGAAATTATATTCAGTATGCTATCAGAAAATAACTGAGTGGATTAAGTGCTTTAGCCTAAAACTTTGAGGTAGCCAAGTATTTTAATTGTCTCCTTACATTTATTAGCCAGTTAATAGCTAGCCTGAGTAGCTATGATTCATTTCATTATTATATCTCATAACATAGAACTATGATGAGTTTATAAAATGCAGCGCTTTGATAAAAATTAAATTATCTCCAAGTTATACTGGAAAAAAAGGGGAAAAAACTCAACAGATATAACCCACCTTTACCAACCTTTACCACCTTTCCAAGAGAAAAAATGTAACTCCAGCCATTTGTCTTGACAATAATTATGCAGCAAATATCCAAATATCACCTAAAACATGACCCTTCAAAAAAAATGATGTGTTCACTTAAAATTTTACAGATTTACTTTATAGGCCCACTGACCTGTTTCCGGTCCTGCTCACGCTGTGCCTGTTTAACTTGACGAAGCTCTCTCTCTTTCTTCACAGCAGGTTTTCTGTCTTCGTTGCGCGCGACCGCCCATCCGAGGACGAGCAGCCTTTCAGCTTTTGAATGAAAAACTTCGCTGACTGGTGGGACCGAGTGTTTCGCAGGGCGTCTGAAAAAACAGGCCTGAAATGTTTTATCTGTCGACCTACAGCAGCTTTTACAAATTTAACTCCATTAAAACAACAGGCGCATTATATTGCGCTGAGATAAAGACTCAGAGCCAACGCCTACATTATTTAACCAAGTGAATTAGAGAAACACAGGGCCATACTGCTACTACTGCTAGATTTACCACTACTACACTAATAATAAGAGGAGGAGGAAGAAGAAGCAGAAAAATAAGAAGAAGAATATAATAATATAATGGAATAACTACATGTCAAACTTTTTAATGTATAGGCTATGGAATAATTTCAAGTGTCCAGAATGTTTGGGAAAGTTTATACTTTGAGATATAAACAAATAAGAAACTTTTTTTTTTATTCCTGTTGTCAAAATTGTATTCCACATATCCTTAAAACATACACTGAAGTATACACACTGAGAAATGTTTTTTGCGGTATCAGACCACCAGTGACAGACGGTCTTAATAACAGTTGCAGTGTCAGACCTTCTGCACTACATTTGTCATCATTAGGGCCTGTGACGCCTGCACACTCCACGCTGCACACACACTCCGGCTGTGGTTTGCTTTGCAGCACCCCCTCTGTGCATGACAGGCTGTGACAGCCAGCCCATAGCAGGAGAGTACACTCACTGTTACTATGGAAACAAGTAAACTGTGCACAGGAAAGAGGGAAGAAGGAGAGAGGAGGAAGATATTTGGTGTACAGACACAAAGGCCAACAGGGGAAGGCACATAAAGAGAGAGTGTGTTTAGAATTTGGATTTATTTCCTTCTGCCAGCAGACGAGAACTGATGGTGAGTTAAAGACCAGAGGAGTGTGCTGTACACTTAACTTTTACAATGGTGCAGACTTATCTTTCATACTTACATGTTGTTCCTAGCTCTTGTTTTATATTTAGCACTATTTATAAGACTTTAATTATTTTAAATCTTGTATAATATGTAACTTTTATATTTTAAACAGAGGATTAACATAAGATTACATAAGATAAGTGCTTAGGCAGATCCTGTAATGTGACATTACTCTGATGCAACACTGTGTGCTGCACAGACATGCAAGAATGTATGAAAATAACACCAAAAAATGCAAATAACTTATTGTTCTGTGCATAGAAGTACATCACTTTCACCCAGCTATTACTCTACAAAGATGCCACTTGCACCGAGATTCTCTGCAGGCAGTGCTAAGATGAAGACCACGCTGAGCACCTGGACTCCTCTGAACCACCAGCTGTCCAACAGCAAGGTCACATCAACTCACCTACTCTCAAATACTGTTAGCTAAAGAGCATGATATTAATAATTATAACAGTTTTTTATACCAGTAGACGAAAAATAATTCAGATTTCTCTTTCTTATGTAGAAGTGGCAATACCACTTTAAACAGTAATGTAAGGCAAGTAAAAATCCTGCATTCAAAATCCTAGTTAAGTTAAACTGGAAAAAGCAAACAGTAAATTAAAGTACCGCCATGTGCCTAAAGTATCAAAAGTAAAAGTAAGTTCTCTTATTCATCAGATGAAAGCTTTTCTCTCTATTTAATTCAAAAGCCAGTCATGCAAAGTAAACTCTTGGTTGTTTAGTCATCTTTGTTTATAATCTCAAATACTAAGCCTGAAACTCCTGCTCAGTCTTTGTTTCTCCTGCCTGCAGTTTGATGGGATTACTGAACTCTTTCATCACTCTCGTCTCTCTCAGGTGTTTGAAGAAAGGCGAAACCTTCTGGCAAAGTGGGTACGTTCATTTCAGAGCAATAGAGACACACTAACAAGCACTGATGATTCTTTGACAACAACAGTAATAAAATCTATTAGTATAGCACCTTTCTAACAAAGTGCTTTACAAATAAAACAGACCGATTTACAACAAAAGGGAATAAAGCAAACTAAGAACATTAAAGGAGAAAATTAGAGAAACTGTAACAGTCATAGTAAAACACTGTAGTGTGCAGCGAGCTCAGTGTGAGCTCTGTCCAACACAAATAAAGCTCTGTTAGTTATTAGAAATCACTCTTTGTGCTCTGTGCAGTCCCTTTATAAGCTTTCAGCTGGGACAGTGATGTGTGGAAGAATTCTGTCTCTGTCAGTTTGACAGGTGGTCGGACAGCCAAAGGAGGGCGGTGCTGCAGGACTTGGTGCTGAGCTGTTCGGTGGAGCATCTGATGTTCCTGAGCCACAGTGTGAGCAGACAGCTCCCCCTGCAGGCTGCAGACTTCACCCGCCTGCTGCCCAGAGCCCTCTGCCTCTACGTCTTCTCCTTCCTGGACCCACGCAGCCTCTGTCGATGTGCCCAGGTACACACACTGACCATAACACATATCATCATATTCACCTGAGGATTCTGGGTTACAGAATTCATTTTTGTGTCCTCTGTGGGCAGGTGAGCTGGTGCTGGAAAAGCATTGTGGAACTGGACCAGCTGTGGATGCCGAAATGTCTGAGGCTCGGCTGGTGCATCAACTTCTCCCCCACGCCTTTCGAACAGGGTGTCTGGAAGCAACATTACATCCAGACTGTACAAGAGCTGAGACAGACGTCTCTGCAGGTGTGGAGATCACATTCAGTATTACACTGTGTGTCTGACATTACTTAGTTTTGGGTGATTTTATTCTAAAATGTCCAGTACTATAGCTCAGTTAAAAAGGTTATGCAAAAATACAAACAAACCCTACACTCCATCTCCAGACTGTCTCACCCCTGCGGCAGTTTGTGGGTCCACGTGTACCATCCACCAGTGGGACGCATGAAGATGTGTCAGAACTGAACCTCCTCACACAGGAGCATCCAGCATCCAGCAGCAACCTGCAGCATGGAGGCATCTCCAAGAAGAAGAAGCAGCAGACTGCACCAGCACCATGGAGAGATTCTGACAGACATCCGAAAGACACGCTACGCTTCAACTACTTGGACAACTTGGAGCCCAGTGAACCAGCCGTCAGAGCGTAAGACTGCAGGGGGACACGAGGGGGGATGAGCACTTTACAAGTAGACCAGTGTGAATTGGAAATAGAAAAAAGAATTAAATAAAAATTGAAAAAAATAATTAATCTAGCATGTTAAGCAAAAACTTAAAAGCAATTGATGAACATAATGATGTTATTATTTGGACATAATAAAGGATATTTGATAGATTCAGTAAAGATGATATAAGATCAGACCAGCCCTGAGGGGAAATCACTGTTACAGCAGTGCAAAGACAAGCTGAGAGGTAAGAAGACAAAGAGCTGTTTGAATGAAATAAACAAAAAAGAGTAACATGTCAGTAAAAAAGCTGAAAACAATATACACATTGTACTACTTTAGACCATATTCAGGAAATTTGCAAATATTTTGTGCAATACATTTACCCAAGCACAGCACTTAACTACAATTTTCAGGTACTGGTACTTTACTTTAGTTTTTCCATTTTATGCAACTTTATAATTTTACTATACTACATTTCAGAGGCAGATATTGTAACTTTTGCTACACTACAATTGTCTGACAACTTTAGTAACTAGTACTTAACTAGTTACTACTTTTAAGTTGCTAGATTATGATTTTTCATATCCTTCCCTGTCCAGTAAAAATGCTATATCTCCAATTTTATTTGGTTTTGCAAATGAAATTCTTTCACTTCTTAAAATAAACTTTTAAAACCCCTCATGGATTAGATGCAAAATGTGTTGTCACAAAGCTGAAAGCTGGCCGTTTTCATGACTATTGAGATATATGGTTTTCACATAAAAACATATAGATGATTCTGTGTAAATATGATGCATTTTTTGCAGATTAACTACAAAACAGTATAAAGTAGTTAAAATTAGCTCAACCTTACACATCCACAGCGGTAATATTAATCCAAAAACATCAGATAGAATAGTAAATCAATGACAGGGGACATTTGGATGCAAAATGACTATTTTTACTTTTGGTGCTTCAAGTACATTTTGCTTATGATACTTACATATTTTTGCTTAACTACATTTTTTTAATGCATGATTTTTAATTCCAGTTGAGTATTTTCATGGTATAGTACTGATACTCTTACATGTTTTGAGTATCTAAATACTTAATCCATAACTGTGAATATATAATAGTATATATGAGTCATCCAATGTAATGTTCACATGTGATGTTCCACCTGCTGACCGGCTCAACTGTCTCTCTGAAGGCACATGAAAATCAGAGCCTCCACCCGCCACAGTGGCACGAGGAAGCCTGATGATGGGAGCAAGAAAACGCTGTCTGAGGCCAGTTACAAGCTACGCAAAGCCAAATCGCTGGTAAATCGCACTGCATTCATCATCATCATAACAACCACACAGTGACTGTGACCTCCTCGTCTGAATCAGAGGGAGACGCTAATTGTAAAGAACTCTCTGGAGACTGTGCAACCAGCAGGCATCATGCATTATGGAGAGGAGTTTACACAGAAATACATGTTAATGATGCGCTGCTCAGAGAGGGGAGGGGGGCTCAGGAGGGGGGGCGAGCCAAATTATGCTGATGCTGAAGTTTAAGGGAGGGGGAAAGGGTGAGATAGAGGACAGTGTGGCGTTTTAATATTCAGGCTTTGGTAAAATAATAACCAATTTATTTACCGCCTGGATACAGGAACTAATGTGACACAGAACACTTACTGCCACCCAGTTCTCTGATGACTTGTGTCTTTTTCTTCCTTCAGATGTTCCTCAGCTCTGACTGCAGACTCCAGGATCTCTCTTCTCGTCATCATGATGCTCAACCTCGACCCTCTTGGGCAGCTCGTAGTCAAAACCACCCCATCGCCAAGGAGACGGCCAAGAGCATGCTGGGCCTGGCCCGGTGGAACGCTGGGATCCGTTCGGGCCCAGTGAGGTCAACAATTCCCAGACTGAGTGTAGAGGCACTCAAGGCTTCCCAGCGTTCACACCGGAGTGCTCCTGGTAAGAAACCCCAGCTCCTCCACTCCTCTGGGCTAAACATGATGTAACCACACAGCAAGAAGTGTTTTGTTGTTTAAAATGGCTGATTCTGCATGAAAGTTGCAGACTGTGGGGAGTTTGTGACCTTATTAGAGATGTTTTATCTCTGGTTAAGATGCCCTGAGTGTACAGAATATGGATTTTGAGTATTTTATAGCAGTCAAGCTACATCTAATAAACAAAACATATTTGAGAAAATGCAAAAAATTTGATTTGGTTGATTATCATCTAAAAACGTTACGTTGTATATGTGCCTTTAAGACAAGTAATCTTTAATGGAAGAATGAGAAACCTTTTTGAAGACAAACATTTTGACATCATATATCAGAAGAGTAAAGTGTGTAAAGTTATCAGTAACATCTATATTTTTCTAGCTTTGTCAAGTGTTTGCTGTAAATACCCTTTTTAAAAAATAATCTTACTGCAACAAAAAGTGTTAATGATTCCTGAAATGATGACATGTTAGTTCTTAAGTTTTGAGAACGACTTTCTTCTTGAACTGACAGCCTGAAGTGAAATTCGCCTGCAGGTCTAAACAGAACTTTATTCATTATTTAATTTACTCATACTATAATTACTGTGGGAGGAAATTCTGTTTTGCGATCTCATAAGTGTTGTGTCAACATGCTGTATCAACACAGAAGAACAAAGAGTACAAGTTGAAACAATCCCACTGAAATATGATTAAGATGACTGACACTTTTCTTAGCCTGCTAGCAGTAAACCTAATGTGACAAAACATCTCTGTAGCGATGTCTGTTCAGACTGTTGACTATTTTAATTCCATCGTGTATATTAATAAATATCAATAAGAATAAGTGTCATGACCTCTTGTGGTAGTTTTATGCATGCACGTCTGTGGATAGTCTAAAAAGTAGCAAACTCAACAGTTCAAATGAAACCAGCAACCTATATTTTCAACTGAATGGCCCTTGTAAAAAGCTGCTCTGAACTAAAGACACCTTAAGAACACATTAACCACTCACGTTTTACTCTGAAAAACAGGGTTCTCTCACATGATAATGGTGCTATATGACAATTCAAGCTAAGGTGGAACCGTTGCTAATGAAGTGAATATTTCCATTAATCTCAGGTACACCACTCTTTGATGTTCAGCCCTGGACTGCACCTGCTTCACACACACACGAGATCCGGAGTGAATCACATCACCCGCATCAGGAGGGCATCAAAACTACAACTTAAGGACAAAATTCACAGCTGTAGCCCTTCAATATGTTTTACACATAGAATACAGTGATTCTTTCTCTGACATGACCCCTTCAAAAGCTAAGCAGGAAATGTTTTTCTAAGGAGACACTACTTTGTATGGGGTTTTAGTGAGTGATCACAGAGATATAATTAGAATACTTCTTGAATTTTTTAGCAGTTCTGTTTGATAATAATCTCCCACTGATGCTTACTTTCAGTAACTTTGTACAGATGTTTTTCCCACCCAGGTACCGTGTGGAAATTTCCACCACTAGCAATGTTTTGATGAGTGGGCCATTGTTTTGCTTCTATTTTGTGTACGCTCAAAATATTGACACTCTTTGTTTAGAAGAAAACTTTACAGGCTACCCTTTAATTTCTGGAATAATCTGAGGTTTAGGTGTACAACATAACAGTTTACTAGATTCAACATTTTTCTGCTGTGTATTTGATATTCTAAATCTGAAAGCCAAAGGAAACATATGTTTGTATAAGAAATGTACCACCTTTATTATCGAATCCACACATCCCATTCAATATACAATACAAAGCCAAGCCATTTATATAAACAGGGGAGTGCAAACTCCAAAGTATAAAACAATAGCTGTCAGTTTAAGACAAAAAAGAAAAAACTGATTTTGTCTCAATATTCAAAACCTCTTGGATTCACCACACAGTAGCATATCTTGGGCGAAGAGGAAAGCTTGTGTACATCAATCATGACAGAAGATGTGATTTAAAAAACCAAAAACACTTCAGTCAGATATAAAATATCTGTATCATACGTACACCTCGCTCCGACTCTCGTCCATTTACAGTTTTCACTCATTGCATATAAAACATTTGCATTCAAAGTATGGCTCACACACACACGCATATATATTACTAAATACAAGAGAACCAAGAAATAAACAACAAGTTTAATGAATGGAAAATACCGGACATGTTTGTGTTATGTTAATTAATGTTTTTACGTGTATTGTTCATTATGTAAATGGATTATGGATGCGCGAGCAATTCTGTCAAAGAAAAACGTCACAAGTCTGTAAGGCAATTTTGTGCTAAAGCTAACACAAATATTTCTATAATGTAAGATCAGACAGGTGATGATGGTCTGGGCAAGTCTGACAGTTGTTATTGTAGTATGTTAAATGGTGAATTTAAGAAATCTGCTCAGTTTTTTCTGAAAAAAGTGGAAGTAGGGGGTTCAATAACATCATTGCCTAAATAAAATGTGTTTTATCAACTGATCCATTTATCAATTAGCTAAGTCCTCACCGTCTTATTCACTGGCAAAAATGAGCCTCAATATAACTAAAGAAGAGTCACAACAGTCACTGATGATGAGATTGTCTGATCTGGTGAGCAGCTTAGTTTGAGTTTGTTAGGAGCTGCTACTGCAAACTAAAGAAATGAACAATAATAAGCAAGTTCCATGCAGTGATATTATTATAGTGAGGATGGTATAAGTGATACATAAAATCCGTCCATATTGGCTGTGATCAGTGACACAGATCATAATCACAATGCTAACAAGTTTTGATAGTCATTAACTCTGACATCAGCAGTCTTGTTTATGTTATTTTAAGCTTTCAGTTCTGAGGCTTTGAAGTGATTCTTGGCATAGTTTGATTTCAGAAAATGAAAACCTTAAGGAAACTGAAAAAAAAAAACTTTTTAAAAATCATCTTCGATTAAGAAGAACATATTTATTAAGAATTTAAAATTTTTTGGCCTTTTCTTTTGAGAAAAGCATTTTCTGTTTAATACAAAAGCAACAAAAGTCACCTGACACATAACAACACAAGTCTACCACTCAGAACATTGTCACTAAATTAAAAAGATCATTTGGTGGGTTGATTTGATTTTTTGCCTTCATTTAGAAAAACCTCAAAGTTAAAGCAAACTTTGACACACTGGATCTTACTGGATGTGCAAAGTTTTGTGTTCACAGTGGATTATTTAAACACTTGCAAAGGGCTGGAATCTAAAAGAAAAATACAACAGGAAACAAGTCAACTCTGTAAGCAACACATACAAACCAATCAATCCCTTATCTGCTTTCAGTATTTAGCCCTTCACTGCACCAAAAATGTCTTTCTTGGCATTGATTGATTTCATATTCTGTCAATAAATCTCAGCTGAAAACGCAGGAACAACTTCAACTTATCATAAAAATAGTTTTGCTGTGAAGTGAAGGAGAACATGTCAAAATTTAAAATGTTCACTCTTTAGGAGCAAGATTTATCTTGCTTCAAAAAGCAAGTTGAATATCATTCAAACATGTACACTGAACATACTCCTTTGTCAAATAAAGATTCATTTTAAGGACATTTTGATGCTGCCTTGTTTTAAAATGTTCAAGTGCTGCTTGCAAAGCTTTGTTATGTATAAGGCTGACAGGTATCCGTCATTTGTGCTCTGACAGCTGTTACCAGTGGAGGCATTTCATGTGATACTTTCTTTTTTTTAATAAGTAGAAGAAGGTAGATGTTCTGCAGGTTTCAATAGCTTGGAGGGAATGACTATGCAAATACACACAAGTATTAACATAGATTCTTTTAAATAATGTAAACATATACATCTTATGTGAGGTCAGAGCATTGATCCTCTTCATGTCTATTTCTAAAAAAAGGAAACATTACTGAAGCATCGTCCGGATGTTTTTTGGAGTGGACTCATCGTTCAGGTGCTTTGTGGTGAATCTGAGAAGAAACAAACATTTAAGTTTTTTATTAGTGGGACTTTGGATAAAGAAGACAACAAGGCAGTCTGATGATCCCACAGCATCAATCACACAACACTGAGGACCAACATCCCTTCTTGCACTTAATCAAACCAGCTCTGTGTCTTTTAACTTAAGATGTTTCTTAATCAAACAAACCTAATCTTTTTGCTTAGGAGGGTTCCTACTCTCCTTTCTTATTCCTTTAGCATAGGACATACTGAACCAATCCTTTAGGAAAGGAGTTAATACTGTTCTACAATTCCATACAGCAGCGTCTAAAACTAAAACACAGAAACAAACAAAAAAACAATCAAAATGTGACATTATGCGTCTACAGTCTGTGTCAGCCAACTTCTATTCACAATAAAGTAAAAATTTTGTTGTGTTTTAGTTGGGTTTTTCACTGAGAAGGTTTTTTGAGCAACTATATGCAGAGACTTAAGATCCTAATCAGCATGTAGACTATAACACTGAGGTCAGTTTTTCAAGAAAAAGTGATATGAGAGGTTTTTAAAGACAGATAATGATTTTTTTGTTTTTTGGATTTTCTTTATATGAAATTAAGTGACTTGTAAAGTTGACAAAGTAGAATGATGAGAATCTGATTATAATCTTATCGTATTTAATCCAAACTGTTCAGTGCATTTGCCTGTTTTAACCTAAAAAAAAATTAAAGATCTTGGTTAGGTAAAGATGAACTAATTTGTATTAAGGCTTTATAGGCCAAAGGTTTGTGACAATATTTTCTGTCTCAAAAATGATGAGAACGCATTTAAAAAAAAAAAAGTGCCAGTGAAAAACAAAAAAAAGAGAGAACCCAGGCAGGAAAGGTTTCTTTAAGGAAGTAGAATGCATAAGAAAATAGTACATATGTTGAAAAACACAACTTTTCATTACATGCAGAGGCAGAATGAGTGAAATCAGACAAGTGGATGAGACTGATGAAAGTCTGATAGTGGCACACAAATGCAAAAAGCTTCTTCACAGGCCAAAGTTGGGTGAAAGTAACCTACTTGAGGGCATTCAGGAGGCCTTCTACGTTGTCTGCTGGCTGGTCCTTCAGAACTTTTATGCAGCCTTTCATCTGAGGAGAAATGACAGTCAGCAACTCAAAAAACAGATTCTCACATGCTGATTTTTCATTTGTGCATCTAAAATAATCTACAGATGACTGTGTGTCTTACGTCTATCTTGGAGGATTTGTTAAAGGCGCCGTTGGGGTGTACGTGGTCATAAAGAATGATGACTCCAACCATGACCCTCATGCAAAACAAGAGTGTGTCCTCGCTGCTGAAACGACTTGAATATTCTCTAGATGCACAGAGATAGAGAGAGATCGAGAGAGGCAGGATTAAAAAAGAACAAATCATGAAATGACTGAAGTCTACGTGAAACCTCCGGAACTAAAGGCCAATGTCAACACTGGAACTTTCAGTGTATTATTTATTGGTGTGCAGCAGGATGAATCCAAGGGAGAGTATGTGAATGTACTTTAAAACATTTACCCATAAGAGTTTACACACAAAAATAGTTATTTAATGCACAATATGTAATTTATGCTGCCTGATATCTCAATCGAAACAATGACAACAATAGATATAGTATGATGATGTCCTGAGGTAGAGTAGGATCATGGGATTAAACAGCCACCACTGCAGATGAAAATCTCTCCGACTGACTCAGGCAGAAATGTTCACAAACAAGATCATGTATCAAAGTTTTTAATCACATTTAGCTTAATTACGTTTGCTGGCTTTCCTCCTCACTCCCTGACTGAGTCAGGGACAATCAACGAAATAAAACACACCCTCTCTTTGAATAAAATGTTAGATTTCTCTAAGATTGAACATATTGGGGTAATGTAAATACACAACTCAACAAAGTGAACAAGTGTAAACTCAAAGGCCCAGTTTAACACATCTCAAGGTGATGTCTTGAAATTCAAGGACTCATCTTGTCATGCTTTAGCCCAAAGTGAGTCTCATTCACTGTCTCACCTATTGGTTACAATCAAGCAAGACATCAGAGTAAAATAATACAACAACTGTTCTCCATAAGAGGATGTGAAGTGTTTCTAAGAGAATATAGTAATAATAAGCACTGTCTTTAATTATTTTTGGTTTCAAACATCTCTTAGAACACTTCAAATGTACAATCTACTATGCACATGTGGGAACCATCATGACTGTGTTTGTTTGTGCGTGCAGAGAAGCGTCGTGACTCACGGTGTTTCCAGCATGACCTTACAGACGCTGGCCATGGTGCTGAGACAGTCTGTCGTGTTCTCCAGTGGAAGAGTCTTGTTCTGCAGAGGACACAGTTGACAGTTTTTTAATATAATTATTGATTATATATTATACTATGGTCTGAGAGAATATCTGATTCTGATTTGCTGCAGGGTGTCCATTACATTTTGATATGGGACATCTACTGAGTAGTTCCAGTCAAACTGTCTGTTCAGCGTTGTAAATGACTATGACTGTGCTGTCTCACTCTCTTTTTGTGTGCAGTCAGCTTATTTTTTATTAGGTATGAAGGAATAATAATTTAAAAAATCTCATTTACACCAGTGTGGCCCTTCATCCTTTGAACACCACAGAATGGCAACTGCAACACACAAAGCGTAGGGAGTACACTGCTTTTCTGAACTTTTCTTCAAAACAGTTCAAAATTCTCGCCCTATGTTTGAGATTTAGCTTTAATGTCCTAATTTTATGAATGCAACACAACTAAAAGGCTTGTGTTAAGGTCACAGAATGATGACAATGGATGCAGAAAACATTTATTTAATTTCTTTTAAAATATTTGGTATGACAGAGCTTTGCTAATACAGTAAGAATGGAAGGAATGGAGGCAATGGAAAAAAGTAACTGTGGTGTTAGCGTGTCATAATGACAGTGATACTGTGTAAGCATTCTCACCACTGTCACAAAGTTTGTGGTAGCGGTGCTCAGTGTTTTCAGCATTGGTGTGGCTTCAGCGTAGAACAGAGACATCCTGTTTGCCATCTCATTATTGACTTCATTCTCAATGTCCAACTGCAGGTACACAAACAAAGAGACAAACAAAGAGTGTCTGTGTTAGTGGGTTCATCTTTTCCAGACTTGTTTTTTTCATTTTTAATGCACCTATAGCCCCCCGACAATAAATTGTAGAGGGAGCATTAATACAATACTGACGACAGTGAAATTTTTTAAAACTTAGCAACTATTATTCTGTTTTTATTACTACAATACTTCACATGTGATCAGTTTGGCCTATTAATGGATTCTGATGTGATATAAAAAACACAACCATCTCTTAGGTTTCTTTCTAAAATTGTTTCCTCTTTCAGATTGAGGCAAATATTTCATACTGAAATACCCAGTAATAATGCATGACAAATATTTAAATGTTAATATTACAAGAAAAAAACACCATCACCCTGGATGGTAAATGGACTGCATTTATATAGTTTCTTTTCTTTTCTTTTGACCACTGCAGTTTACTCATTCACAGAAGGAGGAACAGTGGCAGTAATTTGGAGTTCAGTACATTGCCAAAGGACACCTTAATATACAGACTGGAGGAGTCAGGGATTGAACCACTGAGCTTCTAAAGAGTACAGCAGCAGCCTACTGAGCTGCAGCTGCCTAAGTGGTCAGCTAATGAAGGTCTGAGCTAACAGAACAACTCACATTCATGTTGTTTATCCGGTTTCGACTGATGGTTCTTCTGTAGTAGCTAAAGTCGTTCTGGATGGCTGGAATTCTCATCTGGAGAAAAACAAGACATCAGTAAAAGTTTAGATTAAAATATACTCAGTGACCACATTTGAATAATCAACATATTAATTCACCAAAGTGTGGTACTGAGAAGAGTTATAAGGCCAGAATGCGTGTGTATGGGTGTGTGTGTGTGTGTGTGTGTGTAAGTGTGCTCAGGGTTGGCAGCAGACCTTGAGCTCATCAAAGCGTAGAGTGAAGTGAAGTATCTCTGCAAACTGTTTGGCCAGCGCCTGCTCGCGCTCCAGGTGCTGAGTGGGCGTGAAGGGCGGACATGTCAGGCACTCCAACAAACTCTGCAGGGCCTCCTCTGCACAAACACAAACACAAACACACACACACACACACACACACACACACAAACACAAACAGACGTAGACAGGAGTTAAGCTGATGTGTAGGTTTCAAGTTCCTGTTTCAACAAAAAAAAATCCCTTTGGTTTCACATTAGAATTTATTCTGAATTGCACATTTTAACATAAAAGAAGCAACAACCTGAACATTTTCTGTGCTAATTTGTTGACATGAGTTTACATCTGTTTCGAAAGAGGCATAATAGTTTTTTGTCATGCTAAGAGAACAGGGTCCTACTGAAATTACACTAGGGGGCAACGTTGTGCTGTGGCTCTACCTCATATTGGCCACCAGCAAGCTTCAGCTGGGGGATGTAGGTGAAAAAAAAACTAATTCAATATAATTTAACAATAAAATAATAATAATATAAAATAAATAAATAAGATAATAATTTTCTAGAAAAGAGATAGGATACTGTGAACTTACCTAGCCTGAGAGAGAAACTGTAGAACTTCTTGAGTTTGATGACCAGTGGACAGACTGAGTTCCAGGCTCGCTCCTGCTGCATGTAGTCGTTTGGGTTTTGAATTGCCTGGAAGAACAAAATAGAAAAAAAAAAATACCAGCAGAACAAATGAGAAAAACATCGAAGATCAGAGCCAAAATGATCACCATCAAGCACCACTGTGTGAGTGTGTGCGTGTGTGTGTGTGTGTGTGTGTGTGTGTGTGTGTGTCTCTCTTACATCTCTGATCTCCTGGCCGGCTCCTTTGTATGCCTGCAGGCCAGATAGGATGCTCTCAGAGTCCTGTAGGACTGAATTCACCTGGTTCCACACCTCACGCTCTCCCTCTGTCGGCTGTGCATCTAACATACATACACACAGGAGCACGCACACATATATGTCAATTGCGACACACACATACATCAGGACAATAATAAGCTTTGGCACTTCAGCAGTCAATGTTAAAGACATTTCAGAACTAATCAATTTTGCATTTTCACATCAAGGGTCCAGAGTGATTTGCATTTTTTTTTTTAGAAAATTTAACCATGCCATCATCTTTGATTTTCTTTTTTTTCTGTGACTTGATGTGAAATGGCTTCCATTAAATAAATAATATTTCATTTTTTTAATCACTTGGGAAACACAGTCATGTGTGCTGAGTGTTTTTGTCACTAAAAAGTGACTTAAATGTAAATCTTTTTGAAAGTGGAGTGCAAAAACATTCAGCAAAATGAACTGTGTTTAGGTCAAAGATAAAGGCATCATTTCACTTCAGTAAACATTGTTAGCTTTTAGCTCATACAGCATATCTACAAGTCCATCAACAGTTGACCTGCTGTGAGGATCTAGAACAATGTCTTTAATTTAAAATGCAAACACTGATAAGCAGTGAAGAGACTGAAACTGTGCATAAAACAGTAAAAGCACTCTACTATGGACTTGATGGCTCCACACTCATAATCATTATCTGTAATGCTTCTTTACCTCTACAAGTGAATACAGCGGAGCTGGAAGCATTTACTGCATCATTCCTTAAGCTGAAAGAAGTCATGTTTTCTTTTAACACAAATATTTAATAAACCTGATATCTGAGTGCATTTCAAGGCAGCAGTATCTGGAGGCTGACTGTAAAAGAACTATTACGCAGGTATGCAGAGTATGGGCTGAAAGACTTCAAGTGTTTTACAACGTTAAAATATGCTTATATGTTTTGCAGGGCAGTCTGCCCGCAGACAAGTCGACAGTGTGTTTCAGATTCCTGCATATTCTTAATTTGATAACATCAGTTATTTGAATTGTTAAACAGAACCCATGTATTTTTTTACTATTAGCTGGGTGTGCTTTAGCATTAAGGACATATTTTACTATTGCAGGAGAAAATGTGAGAGGTCTAAAATGATAATAATCATATGTTTCTGCAGAAAGGTTAAGGTTGAGCACTGGGCCATCATGACCACAGACAGAGAACGTCTCTAAATATAGAGCATCAGTGACATTACAGCTCTGTGTCTGGAGCCTGTTTTGCATTTCAAAACCCTTTCCATCATTTCCTCTTTGCTGAATAAACAAAGCCTGAGGTTGGCTACATTGTGAGAGTGGCTGAAATGCCACAGTGAAGGCGTCTAGTGTTTTTTTCCGTAGGAGGTTTTACAAAAAGGCCAAGGAAGAAATATTTGCTGTGATAAAAAAAAGAATCAGTTTGTCACTTTTATTCATTTTATTTGGACAGTAGGAAGCAAAGCAATAATATAGTCGATGTTTTATTTTTATGCGGTGATGGACTGTTTTCTTACCAGCATTATTGTATTTAACTATGCTTGTTATATAATGAAATGATACCTACAGAAAACAGGATTATGAGGGAAGATTAATCAAAGTATTGTAAAATAATGCAACTGATAATAATGAGTTAGTAAATACAAGGGGTGTATGACAGTCAACAATCCAATATAATTGATGCAAAGTGAAAGCATTGAAAAATTTATCACTTGTATTTTGAAATTCCCATGGCACACCTCTGCCACAACTGTGTCCCATTTTAAGTGCACATACAGGGGACAAGCATGCAGACAAGTTAGTAAAAGCAGACAGCAAAGGTCATGGGTCAGCTGCATTCTTCAACTTGGCATGAGGAGAATGGATTTTAAACCAATTCTAAAATGAATCATTAATCCTAATAAATTCTAAAAGGGGGATGTTGACAATAGTTGAATAGGCTGACCCCTGACCTGTCAAAGCAGCCAAGGAGCTTAATGGAAAAATGAAATAGGGATTGGGGGTGGAGGGTTCCTAGCAGAAAGACAGGCATAAGCTGTGCTCACTTTCAAAGTCAAGGAAAAAGTTTGGCCCCTGCTCAAGCTCTGTGCAAGTAAGCACTTTTAACAGATTCCCCATTTGGTTTCTGTAAGAGAGAAAAGAGAAAGAGAGAGGAAGAAGAGTACGTGTGATGTTAAAAAGTCATCAATAAGTTATTAGGCAGATCAGAGCAGAAGGAGTAAGAGGGCATGACCGAGCAAAAGAAAAGGAGGGGAAAAAGAGAGGAGCATAAGCAGACTGCCTCAGGCCTTCGTCATCAGGAGCAGAGACCTGCTGACAGAAAGAAAACAGCTGAGCTGGTTATACCTATCCCCCCCTCCCCACATCTCTTTCTCCAGCCATCTTTTCTCTCTTTGTTCCAATCGACGCCAGACTTACTTTCAAAGTCCAGGAAAAAGTGTGGATAGTTCTCTATTTCCCTTGTTAGGACTTTTAGCAGGTTACCCATTCCAGCAAACCTGACGGTCAAAATACAGTAATGAAAAACAAGCAGAAAGTCATAAACACATACACTTTCAGACAATATAAATTACATCTGTGGTTGACTGTGTACTTAACAGAAACATTTAAAATAACTCTAAGTAAGATGAAAATATGCTCACCACCCCAGTATGATTCATATCTAACAGAGCCTGTTCTTCTAAGCTTCGATGATATTTTTTAATTGAACAGTTAATATTATTAAAATACAGGGGTCAATTACAGCTAATGCTTTCATTTGCACTCGGAGAGCAGGGCTCATTATGTCCTTTTACTTTGCACAAAAGAGTAGTAAAATTTCTACATTTAAGTTAAATAGTACTTGAAATAGTGTGCTATATGTGAGATTTTAGTAAAATCTGCAATATATTTGACACAATCTTAATTGATCAATCACAATACAAAGCACAGTGTTTATAATACACAGGTCTTATATGGTCCAGTGTAGGAGTCCTGGTTTTCATGCAGAAGGTGCGGGTCCAACTCTTGGTAGGGGAACAGTTTTATGTCCTTCAGTTAACATTTATTAGACTGTCATTCTCTTTTGAACTGCAAAGTACAAAGTACACAGTACTAATTTTAATTCTATGTGGGAACTGTACTAAAAACGATGCTAATTGTTACTAAAAGTACCTTTAAAATGAAAAAAACAACAACAAAACATAACAAAAATCCAAAACAAAAACAACCCCTCCACTAACCAGAACTAAAAGGTATTCAGTTTACATCATAGATCTATTAATTCTTCTCTCCAATCAAGCTCTACAATTTTCTTCAATCAATGACACCATCTTTTCAAAAAAAATTCACCTTTTCTTTTCCAATAAACTCACCTTTTTCCACAGTAATGAAACAGATGGAGACATGGTTTCTAATTGTGTGCAGTTTGTTTGTATTTATTGACCTCAAACCCACACACAGGATGAGAATTTCATTAAAAGGGAAAAATGGCTTTTTTTCATTTAAAATGTACACTGTAAGTAGATTTACATCATGAATATGAGCATGTATGTGTTTTGTGTGCATTCTCTTGCGAATAAAAAGGCTGAGAGGACTAAATTTCCTCCCTCCTTTGCTGAAGAAAATACTTGAGGTTCTAAATCAATTTCTCTGTTCCTTTGGACTCAGGCCTTTATAAACATGGCAAAACACAGGGAGGCTATCCTAAATGGCAGTTCCACTCTATAAAGGTTTTATTGGAGGTAAAGGCAATGGCTAGGTAGCAATTTGCAGGGAAAAGTCTACCTTCCGATCCATGGAGGGTGGTCTCAAGCTCTGTAATTACAGCAGGCCTTAAACTTACAGGAGCATAATATGAGGCCATGATTACGGTAAAAGGGAGAATGTCAAAGTGTATCGTTGGGATGCAAATGGCAGTAGAATAACCTCACTGAGTTCAAAAGATTTAAGTGGAGATTGCACTGATGTTGGGTGGGAACCCAGAGTTGTTATCTGAAGGTCACTGAAATAGTGAAAATGCAGATAAACTCTCAACAGATGTTTTTTTTAAGACTTTAAATCTACTTTTAGAATCAGTCTATTAAGAACATGAAGTTGCAGATACTGTGTGGATAAACCAGGAAGGCACAGTTTTTTCTTCTTGCACAGACACAGATATGACTTCTTGACTTTGAAGAGTCATACTGTAAAGTGACAACAAAAGAGACACTGTGTTGCAGTGTGCACATGATAATCACACTGGATTTTTCTGCACAGCCTCCAGCAAGCTGTTGACTATTTATAATTGTGTTTTTTTTTACTTCCTCATTTTGCACTTCTCATAAATTCATCAGTGATGTTAAGTTCCCACGGTAACATATCTGATTCTGGATATTAATAAGACAAAATAATCTGATTGACATGAGCTGTGACACTGTTTACAAAAAAAGTTCATAAACTTTTCAAGTAAAGGCGCAAAACATAAACCTCATATGTCTGGTTATTAATTTCATGCTTTTATAATTGGATCTTGTGTTTATTTACAAGGTTGGACCAGAGGGGGGCAGTGCTGGTTTGCATTTATTTCTCTCTGACAGGGATTAAAATTGTACTCCACTGGTGTCATGTTAGTACATGTGCTGGAAAAGTCTAGCTTTCTCAACAAAACCCTGACCTGCGGCTACAAGTTCCTAAACAGACTTGCTTGGAATTACGCAGCCAAACTTGCTGTCCTAAGGTATTAGTTCATCACTGCAACTGACAGCCAGAATCCAAGACAACTATCCAATGACTTCTCCGTAGCATTCAAATAGGGGCTGTTTTTTGGCTTGGCGACTACAGAGTATGTGACAATAAAGGCCCAGTGAAAGCTATTACACTCCTAGTTTTATGCGATTTTTCATGACATAGTGAGCTTTTATATTTCTTTACAGTGTCAGAGAACCCCCTAAACCACCTTCAAGCTTTAAAAAGATACCTGAAGAAAAATCTCATACATACTGTAATTCTGTTAAATATCACTCAATACATCAATAAATTTGTGTTTGTATATGTCAACATAGCTAGCAAGACAACAAATTTGTGACTGGGGAGTGTCTATTATTGCAATGATGTCACTAACAAAATGTAGCTAAATCACGTTAGGGCATGCAAAGGCTACTGTTAAAGGAGAAAATAATGATTCATTGCCACACTTGTTTAGACTTGAACATGTTTGACTTTAAATCTACAAGCCAATTTCAAAAAATAAACAAAACTTGAAAATTTGCTTACCCTTTCTGACATATATTCAAAACTTATTGAACTGTAAAAAGCCGTACATTAGGTGTTTTACTTTGTCAACCTCATTGATTTTTGTGAATTTATGCTTATTCTGAATCTGACGCCAGAAGCACATTTCAAATAAGTAGGGACACGGGTAACAAAAGACAGCAAAGTTGAGGAAAGCATTAACACAACCCATCTGGAACCCTCCATGGGTAAATGTAGGTTCACTTGTAACGTGGTAGTATTATGATCCTTGAACCTGAATCTGGCTCACTTAAATGAAATGTCTACAGTCAAATGTTGGAAATATCTGAAATTACAAAGGGGTAATTAAGTAAGGACACGCCGTGGTAATGCTTCTAAGACTTGATATTGATATTAAATGAGACTTATTATTGCATCATATTTAAATTTCATGCTGTTCCATAATGTAAACACTTGTAATCAGGGTGATTAGCAGTACCAGTACTAGTAACAATACCTTTTGTATTTCCTCTGTTGGCTCAAACTTTCATGCATCGGATCTTCACTAAATCATTAGGAGCTTTCTGTTACATCACAATTTCCCATCTTTCCCTTCAGTCTTAATATACCAGACAGGGGAGATTCTTGTCTGCTTGGTTCCTCTTTCATTTACCATTTATTTATATGGGCTGGACTGAAAGTGTGGAAATTCTGACTTTCCTCTTTCCTGTAGTATTTATCGTCAGCTGACATGCTAAATTAAAAGGAGAATAGCACATATAATATGCTATGTAAAGACATAGTTCTAAAGAATGTGCTGAGGGGGAAACTACAAACTATTTAAAAAGCATATTTCTGAGACAAAAGTTCCCTTCACAAGAAGCCAGTATGTATATAAATAGAAGTTTTCTATTACAGAGATAATAACTCTACTGGAACAAGAATAAGCATATCCATTTGTAAAAAAAAAAAAATATATATATATATACATATATATATACACACACATACATACATATATATATATCTTTAGATGTCGAAATGGTGTCATTGACAACATCCTAGATTTGTCACTTGGGTACTTAAACTAAAAATATGTGATGCTGAAATTGAAAGAGTGAGATAAAATTCCTAGGGGTTGTTATCGATTGGAAGTTAAAATGGAAACAACATATTGAATATATTAAAGAAAAGATTTCAAAGTCTTTAGCAATCCAGTATAAATCTAAAGATATATAAAATTATAAAGCTTTGTATATAATTTATTGCTCACTTATAGTTCTTATAGTATATGTCTCATTGTGTGGAATTGCGGGGGTCAACTTTTAAAAACGACTACAAACTCAATAGTCATATTACAAAAGCAAGCCATATGTATCATCAATAAGGTTGGTTACTGTGATCACACTAATCCACTGTTTATAAAATCTCATGCTATGAAATTTAATGACTTGGTATATTATAAAATAATGCAAATAATGTATAGAGCTAAAGCAAAGTTACTCCCAGACTGTGTCCAAAAGTTTTTCTCAGTACAGGAGTATAAATATGATTTGAGAGATGTCTCTAAGTTCACTGTACAAAAAGCAAAAAAAGAAATCAAAAGGAGATGTATTTCTAATGTTACGGTCAAATTATGGAACAATGCTAATATAAATATAAGAATATGTAATTCGCTCTTGAGCTTCAAAAGAATGGTTTTTAATGCTATTTTTGAGGGTTATAAATGTAAATGATTTGTTTTGTTGTTATTGTTATTGCTACTTTTTTATTTTTTTTGTCTCTGGTGTTATTTTGGGGAGGGTAGCTTAAAATGATAAGTATGTAGGATAGGCATATATGAGCATTATGCTTCTGCCTATGCCTTTTCAGTCACTACTTTGTTTGTACTGTATGAACCGTTTGTATTTCTTGTACTGTAAGATGTCTGAATAAATTTACTACCACTACTACTACTTGTTGGTCTTGTTCAAAGCTCTGCCTTTCCTTTATATGTATGTAGTGTCACAAGTTGTTCTCCGTGACGCCCGACAAAAAGTCCTCAAACAGCACCAAAGTCCTCCTTTAACTTCAATTTAAACATTCCTCCTGGCTCATAAAACCAAACATGGAGTTTGCAAATTATTTTTAGATTGTAATTTAAAGCAACTTCTTTGCATTTCAAGCACCAAAATGAAACAACTGTAGAGAGAGAGAGAAATCGTGCTCCAAGCAAACTTACAAACCTAATGGATTGTTAAGTGAGAACATACTTCAGCTTTTTGCATTACTACTAGGTTTAATATTTGTCTTTAAAGTAGGAAAAATTGAAATGTACAATTATCATGTCACTGTCACAAATATCTGTATTTGTGCTATTAAAACACATCCTACATCAGTTACAGAGAGGCATCCAATTGACCAAATACCAAAAAAAGGTTTTACTTAAGTCTTAAGTGAGATTAATTTGATACACTACTGTGAAGTTTTTGACTAATATCATTCTTACTGAGAAGTTTTTTTTAGGAATGGGTTCGTATGTGAGCATGCGGGTGCTTCACTTTATAGCATGCATGATTTCATATTGTTTAACCAATCAACATTAGGTGGTGGTAACAAGGAGAACAGTAGCAATGTGCAAACAGAAGCAGTTAAGAAAAAAAAAAAATACAAATATGAATGTACACAAAAGACAACTTAAATTATTTTTAAATGTTACTATTGCAAATTTAATAATGAAGGAAAAAATGTGTCTGTTATTGTGTGCTCACAAAGAAAGTGAAACAAATTATCACATCATGTTACTCTTACTGTGACTGCCGTGTCATTTTAGTATATGAATAACTTGAGGAAGTAACGAGGATGCACATAGTACCTGTACTTGAGCTGCATGTTACCAAGCAGCAGAAGGCATCAAATGTGTTTAAGGGTGTGTGTTGACTGCACCACCTGAAAATTTGCCCCATTTTCTTTGAGAACACACCTTTATTGACACATTTGGTTTTGGTAAGAAACAGTAAATGTAAACAGAATTCATTTCCGTAAAAACTTCACAAGGAGCTTTTAATGAGCGCTTTTTTCACACAACAAAAACCACAGTCAATTGAACTGTCCTTACCAACAGAAAATACATATAAATACAGAAAATACATATAATTTTTCTCAAAATGCCTTTACAGTGTGTAAAACGTAAAGCACATTGAATTTGTGATGCTTAAATTTGCATTTTTTTTATCTTTTGTTCATTCATATTATCATATACATTACATAAAACTGATTATGGAAACTGCTGCTTAAATAAATCAGCAAAATGCCAGCTGATGATTAAGTTTTACTCTCTAACAGCCCTGAGGACAAAAACTTTTCACAGCCTTTGAGGGAGAAAGTTTGGGGCTTAAGAGAGCAAGTGCAGACTAATCCCACTGTAATCATCTAAACCACAACATTGTTGTTTGGCTGATGAGCCCCAGTGGCAGCTTAGTGTGCTATTGCTCAAACATGATCCCACTAGCCCGAAAAACTAGTTAAATATTTGTATTTGTGTGTGTGTGTGTGTGCGTGTGTGTGTGTGTGTGTGTGTGTGTGTGTCAGGTTTGTCACATACCTTCTCTGGCGGAGGACCTTGGGTAGCTGTCTATATCATCTACTTCCTGTCTCTGAAATAAGAAAAAAAGAAGCAATTTGAAAATGAATGATAGTGTAAAATCAAACAAGCACAGAGCATGTTTTTGAAATGACTGTGTGTATGTGTGTGTGTGTGTGTCACATCACATTTTGTGTTAGACAAGTACAGTATCATCTTTCTACATAAAACAGTCAGCTTCCTCCTGACATTAGTATTTGGCAAACAAATACACCTCTCAATCACAAAACACTCGCTGAATAATTCAACAGTGAAATCAACACCACTGCCTTCTATATCCAAAATGAGCTGACTATGGCTCTGTCGCATGTTTACTGGCACATTAAATGTCCTGTGACAAGCTGCAGCTGCTAATGGTCCACTGAATGTACTGTACTATATCTCCTTCAATCATGAAAGCAGGAGATAGGTCAACGAAAATAAATTTAAGACATTTAGATTCTTTCAAAAATGTGAGCCAAGCATTTTTAATGACACAGAGGGCCAACTAAGGAACAAAACATTTAACTGGAACATCTTGGTCAACATTTACATCTTTAATATGAGTGAGTAAATATTTCATTCAATAAACAAATTAGAAAAAAAACATTTTTAAATTTATAATAACTGGGTATACTAAGTTAAAACTAGGTTTATAATAACTAGGTTTTGATTTTGTGCTCTAGGTCATTTCATAACTGCAGCTTTGAAATCAAACTAACCCCCAACTGCAAAGGGTGGTGCTAATCTAGCGGCACCTGACAATCCATTAGTTGTTATCGCTGAATAAACACACCAGTATATACACAATTGACAATTCTTTAGCAACAGGAAGCTCTATTCAGACACGTTACCATTTGCCAAGTAATTATTATGCATAATCATTTGCTTGCAATGTATTACAGAAAACATCAGTGAGACAAACTATCATGTGAAAGACTGGAGACTGAGACTGAGACAGTCCCATCTGTCACAGTAAATAGTCTTCATCCATCTGTGTTGACCCCCCATCCCTTTGCTTGATAACCTGCATGGCAACAGAGTGAGGGAGAAAGAGGTGGATGTTGTGGATGGATGGATGGATGGATGGATGGATGAGGGCCCCACAGGGACACTAGACACTGTCCTTATAAGGGCATGGAAGTGTGTGGTGACTCCCCATGGTCTGACACATGAGCGGATTTCACCTCAATGTTACTCGGTCTAAAGACACACACATACGCAAGCACATATACACACAGACTACTCTTCAAGAGTCCCTTCTGGACCTCTTAGTCATGCAGAGAGATGCACACGCACACATGCACACACACACACACACACTTGCCAAAACACCATGTGGACAGCACAGACTGAGCACTGATGAGAGCAGACACTTCACTATCACACCCACTCCATTCACTACATCGCCAACTTCTCCCTTTCTCCCTACTTCAACTTCTTCATCCACGTTCTCTCTTTCTCTCCTTCCCTTTTCTTTACTTCTTACTTTCTCTCTCCTTTTCACATCTCTGCTCCCTCTTTCAGTGGCACTTCCTTTATTTTATGTTTTTCCTGCCAGACAGCTCTCCAGACCGATCAACTCATTTACACAATGAAACTGAATTAGATTAATTCATTAAGCCCGGAGTCAACTTTTGAATTAAAAAAATAAATATATAAATGGAATAATTAGTCTTGAGCTAGCCAGACATTTCTTCCTACCAGCCCCTCATTTAGTCTGTTAGTTATCTCAATTAGCAAGCCTTTCTGTAAACTAGCCACACATTGAGCCAGGCAGTTAGCAGATGAGTCAGTCAGTTTGGTAGTCTTTCAGTCACTCAATCTGTCAATCATCCCAGCAGGTGGTGGAGCCAGACAGAGAGAAGGGATATGTGTGCAGACTCCTAAAAAATAAACATGTTTTTCAGGAAACATCGATTGAGAACCAGGCTGGAATTTTCCAGTGACCCCACAGTAATAACACACATAGAAATAAAGCCAAAATACAGCCCATTTTCAGTAATCAAACAATATGATTAGAGTAAAGTGGATTTTTTTTCCACAAAATCATCCGTATGAAGTGGAGTAATACATTTAAACATACCATTTCATAGAAAATGTGTGTGATGAAATCTTTTCACCAGTTTGTCAACCAGACATATTTCACATTTTCACATCTTACCTTAAAAACAGACAATGTAAAGAGACATCTCTTTCTCAGTCACTTCAGTGTTTTTCACAGAATGACAGTGTCACTTGGGGTGGGGGGACAAGCTTATGATTGTCACTGCCTTAAGGTTGCCAGACTGCATTTGTACACATGGAGCAGAAATGCTCATACTTGCTTAGCTAAACCGTTTTGTGCACTTGTATTATGTCCACATATATGCATATTTTTTGAGGTTAATTAAGCAAGTAACTTTATAAAAAACACAAAAACATTTAACCAATTTGTGATGTGCAGTGTTGATATTGTGGCAGGCTGTCATAACTACATAAACTTGTGGGAAACCCTGCACTTTGTGTCACTTTTTCCTCCAAGTGGAACAAACACTGTTGGAATCCAACTCGTCATCTGGCAAAAGGCGGAAAACTTTCATTACCTCACACATCCAGTCTGTTGTAAACTTCTCCCAACTTGAACTGTTGTTTGCCCTTAAGGAAAACATGGACTATCACAAATTATCAGGCCTTGCATTTTAGATTATTCTAGAATATTTTAGATTTCTAGATATTGCTGTGATTGAAAATGACTGCAGTGTCCTCTCTTGCTGTTGTTAATGAGAAACAGAAAATGTGCAAAGGTTTCATTACCATTACATTTTGGTCTGTGTTTATCAACCACACAGCCAGGCTCTAAAAGATCTTGCTATGGCATCTTTACCTGATCTAACATAATATTTTTAATTGCCTGATTTTGACCCTGCATTCAAAAATATAATTTATTTTTCCAGTAATAGCGACCAGTGTTTTAACATAGAACAATAGGCAGCATGTCCAGCATGTACACACCATGATGGCAGTTTTTTAGAGAACAAAAAGTTTATAATACACACATTTTTTCAGCAAGCTTTAATCTGTCTGGCCTAAAATTCAAAATTAGAACCCTTCAGTCTCAAAGCTGCTTCACCAGACTTGTAGCAACAAACACTCAGTAAAAAAAATAAAAGTTGTGAAAAGGAAAGCAAAATAAGAAGTTAAATCAGCTTCTGTCTGAACACACATTTACACACACACACACACACACAAGATTAAACAGACTTGCATTAAAACATTAACAGTGCCTTTCATGCACAACAACACACTCTGCGTGCATTCCTGTACCAAAAAGCTATCTGTTTCCATGGTGACAGCAAAGACATTCGCTAAAACAAGGGAAGCACACAAATATGACAAAGTTAAATCCCGGAGGGGACACGCATATACACACTTTGTTTCTCAACGATTTACTGTTTAGAAAAAGGGAAGGTGAACCATGAAAGCTTCTGTCACTTCTGTTTGAACGTCTGCTAAGTAGGAAGCCAAACCTACAGGGTAGAGAGAGGCTGAGTGACAGACTACAGGCTTAAAATGAGCACAACACAAAAAAACAACAGAAAATCCTGAGGGGAAAAAAAAACATATAGGTAAATGAGAAATATGTTGTTAATTAAAAGCAAATCAAAAAAACTGAAGAAGGAGAGCATTGTTATTGTTACAGCGCTCACATCATGCTGAAGGGATTAAACTGGGACAAAAAACAGTAGAAAAACATAAGAAAAGCAAAACTAAACAGCAGTTAAATCACTTCACGCAATGTGATCCACAAGTAAACAGGAAACATCTTCCACTTGTCAATGCAACGGTCATAGAACTGTTAAAAGTGCACTAATGTGTGTGTGACGTGGAGAGAAACACACTACTTCAATGTGACAGTGGCCAACAAAAGTCCTATTTCAATAGTCTGGTGCCAGAGTTTACACAAGAAGACAAAAGACATTTATGAGCTGGATAAAAGTATCTTGCTCTCAAATCAGCTGCGCTTTCAGAGTGTGTTTACGTGTTCAAACCACTGAGTACTCAGAATATCAGTAGGCACACATGAGAATCTAAAGTAAATTTGTCCAACAGAGTATGAAGTGTTATTCTCTCACTCTTAACACCAAAACTACTTTCCACACACAACACGATTTTATGTGTTGAGTGGTCTTCTAGATTATCCTGCGTCTGCTGTACTGACTATTAAAATGTACTAAATGCCATCTGGTAAAGCTGACATTTAAACATTAAGTGCAGTTCAATCTAATATGACTCACATATGTAGCTGCATTGAAAGGTGGGATTTACAGTAGCCATCAGAGTTGCTGGTGAGTCATAAACTAAATGTAATGTCATAACCAAATATTAATTAGGCCATTACGAACACTGAGTAAAACACCTACCAGGATATATGTTTGACCTAACAAAACCAAAACTGGTCCTAAAAAATGACCAACACCTCTGTTAACAAAAACAGAAAACTAACTGCAGGGCTATGAAATAGATTTCACATATTTAATTAACGGGTAAGTTTATGAATCAACATTCTATGTATTATAAAGAGTGGTGATGAGAATGTGAGGGAATTAAAGAGTCAGTCAGAAAGCATTTCATCGAGGTTAAGAGCAGGAGAGACTTCTTGCACATAACTCTACTCTGAGCAGTCACACCAGATTGGAAATACAACAGTTACTTGAAAAGGCAACTCCACAAAACAACAATGGTTCTTGACTTTTACAGTGCATGTAGAGATGCACACTGCTGAATTGCAGTTTATAGTCAGTCAAAACATTTTCTTGTCCTCATGGGAGGAGCAGCCATGACCCACTTTGGATCAAGGCCCATTGTTTTCCTAATGCTACATTTATGCTACCACAATCAAAATTAGCCATCAGTTAAATTTAGCCTGAGCCACATATGATAAGCATCCTTCAGTGCAGAAGGTCAAAGAAAAAACACACTCTTTTGGTCTTATTTAGTTTAGTAGGTACTAAGACTAAGACTGACAGTTATCAGTAGTGTAATTTTTGAGCTCATTATAGTCATCAATGCTTTTTCTCATTCACACTTAATTAAGCACTCATTAATCTCATTCAGCAATCAAGTAACATTACTGATTACAGACCGGATTTTCTCAACAGTTTCCACTCCCAGCTGCAGTTTACCTATACCAAGCACAACATTGTTACTCTTAAGTTTTTTGCTGGCCAACCATTTAAAACTCCACCGTATGTAAACACATTAGGCTACATGTACATGTCCTTATTATACATTTAATGAACATCAGGTCTCCTCCAACACTTAATTGTCTGAAAAAAAACCCTATGTATGCATAAATGTTTTTTAATGTGTAAAACAAAATTTATTTTATTGCACCTTACATTAAGACTAGGGATAGACCGATTATCAGCGACAATATTCGGCATTGATGCATATAGGCATCAACCTTTTTTTTTTTTATTCCGGCCTATAAGAGATCAATTTAAAACTGGGTTATCCAGCATTGTTCCACCCACAGCACCATCTGATTGGTTACATGCAGAGCCACAGCACAGGTAACAGCCAAACAGCAGTGAAAGCTGTGCATAAAATCTTGACATTAAAGTAAGACTAGTCCTTATTCACAATGCTTTAAATTTAAATTAATTCCATAGAATGGATGATACATGTTGAAGCACTAGCTCTTCGCTTTCCACTTCAGACATGATTTTCATTTTGCCCATTTCCTTGCTGTTGTTTCTCTTCTGTACTTAAACTTCTGCACAATGGTGGCATAACCCCAGTTTGAAAGAAAACTCAAAAACATTGTCCTATGGGGACTGGTTGTTAGTTTAGGAAGAGATTGATTTGATGTGCAGTAGATTGATCTATGAGAAAACCCTGAAATTTTGCATAATTGTAAATACAACAGTCAGTTATGTTAACTTATTTATGGACAACAAAAATATCATAGTGATTAATACTCTCAACTCTACAGCCCTGCAAAAATGTAAATTTTCACAAAATTGACAAAAAGAGCCCTCATACAAACCCTTGATTGCATGACAGCTGTTGACATTCACAGAAATCCAGAGCTGAACCTGTAGATCAATTATTTAGATGAATGGGCATCATCTCCACCACTGGAAAATACACATTTTTACACAGCTCCAGGTCACGCAAGCAGAGTAAGTGTCCAAATTGGTGAGTGAATCAAGAGTGAAACGAAAAATTCCCAGATGAGACCACATATGGCTGTCAGTTTCAGGCAAGTAAACAAATGTGTGTGCGTGTATATGTATATGTCTGTCTTTCAGTGTAGTGACTGCATGTAACTTTGATGGCAAAAGGCTGTCCCTTTCTTTAGTGTGGAAAGCAAAGGTTTGAGTTTGGGAGGAGGGGGATGACACATCTGGCTCCGGGTTATCTGCCTCCTGCCTTCTGCAGACACCCTCTAAGGGTTCAAACAAGGGGTAACCCTCAATGGAGGTTCAATGAGCTGGAAGACTGCAATCCTCCCATGGGCAAATAAAAGTGTGTGTGTGCGTGTGTGTGTGTGTGTGTGTGTGTGTGTGTGTGTGTTTGTGACAACTCCTGAGTATCTTTCTTCCATTCTGCATGGCAACAGCTAATGAATGGATGATGGGTTCATAACAGCCCAGTGAACTCTAGGCTTAGGGACATAGTGGGGTTGTAGGGAAAACAGAAACATCACTGAGCATTAAGACATCCATTTAGCAAGTGACTACATTAAATTTGTATTCATTTTACAGTCAAATGTTTGCATTTGCATTACTCTTGGCTTCAATACTACGTTTACATTGATGCATGCAATGCAAACCTCATAAGAAAATCAAATGAAAAACAGGAAAATGTTAGACTTCACACTACTGAGTAAAACCTTTCATTCATCAACTGACACTCTGTTGAACAGGAAATGCATCAGCCTACTCAGTCTGTGCACTAACAAAACCAGAAGCAGGCTGAACAACAGTGAGAAGTGTGGGAACTTCATGAAGTTCCTTTTTTATCATGCAGGAAGAGATGACCAATTTCATGTGTGTAACTGTATTATCACATAATGACTTCACTATTACTATTTTGCAGTACAGTTCCTGCACACTTAATATCTCTGAAATGTCTTACAGACAAGACACTAATAAAAAATGATAATCAGTGTAAACCAGATTAATAATTTCAACTGCAACATCTATCCAAAGAATCCACTCTTTCAATTTACTATACAGTCAGTTTCTAGGGTAAGAAACATTATGTAATTGTTTGTCATGATGCAGTTACACAAAAAACAATTGTGAGATGTAACAGGAAATGCTTTCTGTTTTTCTTGCTAGTCAACAAACTCTGAGCAGGCTGAACCTGATCTGCGGTTTTAGGAGTTTCTGGAGTATCAGTTTGCTTCCTCTTGCTCAGGTTACTGTTTATTAATTTTTTAGTTTCAACACTGCCAAACTTGAGTCTTTTGTAAGGTCAAATGTAATAAGAGAAAACCTGCCCTGTTTCTTGGCATACATATTTCAAACAGCCACACTTACAAAAAACTGAACCTGAAACATGATGAAACAGAAAAGAGCCCTCTTAGCTTTGATCCTGACATTAGCAAATTCCTAGGATTAGAGCCCACTGTGTTGCTCCTGTTGGAAACAAAGAACTGGGGAAGAAAAATACTTACGAGAAATTTACATATTAGCATAATCGGGATTGACAGGTCAAGGTGGTAATGACTGCAACTGAAATGTTGTTGTTCTTGTTGTTGGTGTTGTTGTGTTTTACATTTGCACATTTTATTTCATGACAAGAATTAAAGCTCAGTACTGTCTATTTAGGGTTAATTCTTATTAAAATAAAGCAGAATAAAACAAAGCTTTTATTTTTCCAAAGACATCTAACTTTAGTAATGTCATGCCACTGATCTTTATATTTTTTGTTTTCACACCACTGTTTGACTGGACATCAGATTCATATGATAATAGAAGCTTTGACATTTTCAATAGGTCTTTGGTCAGTGTGCACACACCCAAAATGTGCCCATAGGTCTAAAATGTCTGTGTAATAACCAAGTGGTTCTTATGTCTGTTACATGAACTCATTTCCTCTGAGAGGGACTTTGTGTAAACCAAAGGAAACCAAAAATAACTTGTGTTTAGGAATCCTGAGGAAAATGACTAGCAAGCACAAACCAATTGTTTAATTCATGTCACTCTCACTACCAAGAGCCATACTGAGTGCTCTACACTTCTCCGTTTTTATCTCAAGTTACTTATTCTATGTTGCTGTTATTGGTGAGCATTCACACCCTAAAATATGCTTACAAAAGGTGGCATCTACTCATTTGGTGCTGACCTTTGGTCTGGTAAAATCTGCACACTCACTACCCCAATGCCTGGTCAGTGTTATTATTGTTCTGCTCGAAAGAACAATAATTCTCGAAAGCTGTATTCTAAAACTATTGTGAAAAAAGCAACAGATCATTACAGCAAACTCTTACGAAATAAGTGGAGTAGTTAGGAAGTCAGTGCAGTGTAGCTTTGCACCCAGATAATGGTTTCTATTGTCATGGTGAACTCAGACTAAGGATGTATACAAATGTGTATACTACTGGACAGTTTGAAAAAAGTGGTTATCAACTGTAATATGGTCAAGCTCTGCTCAATTTTAGACCATTTACTCTGGGTCCTCTAAAGGAAAAGACATTTAAACACACCAGTCTGCCACTTAAAAACAACAGGATTGGCCGTGGCTCTCTGCATCCATTTTTAAAATCCTTCTGCTCTTTTGACTGGCCAGGAAAACAGGCCCTCAAATTGGGTTAGGGGAGCTGCATCTCCCTCAGGCTCCCTTTGCTGGAGTAAATGTGACAGCAAGGCGTGTTGGGGGGTTGAGCTCAGCTCAAGGGGAGGTTGGCTGAGTTATGCCCTAATATGGAAACAGGCTGGGGGGAGTGGGGGGTGCAGGGTACTGCTGCAAGGCAAGGGAGGGTGGGCTGGGTGGAGAAGGGAAAACCTGCCCAGCACTACCACAATGGCAGCCTTGCTTCCCTCTGCTGTATCACTGACACTCTTTATCCTTCTCTTGTACAGTCTACTTCACATACCAGCACAGGATTCTACTGTTCTGGTCTACTTGCCATGCTTTAAACACTCTACACACACTGAAGAACTCTTTAGCAATTAGGACATCAAGCACAGTTCATTTTTAAGCACTCATGCCGCTCTCTGAAACACTCTCACTCAGAAACAATACACTGCATATCTCTCACACATACATACACACTTGAGCCAGTGACACTGAAGCACAGCACTGAGTTCAGTCCTCAGCTCTGTTTAGCAGCTGGCTCTGTGTGCCCTGTGGTTCAGTCAACTGGGCCTGCTGCCTAATTTTACACTTGCCCCTTCACAAACTCACCACTATCCCTCCTCCACATCTGGCCTCTGGTGTGGAGAGAGGGAGAGGAGAGCTGATAATGGCAACACAGACTAGAACTCACAGCAGTCATTTTTTTCTGTTCACAGAGCTGAGGAACGAGGGGGTGTGTGGACGTAGTAAACAACTCAGAGAACGAGAAAGCTCGAATAGAGAGAGACAGTCTGCCAAAGCACATGAGAGCACATGAAGAGAACAATGGAGGAGGAAAAGAAATCAAGGCAAAAAGCAAGTAGGAAAGTTAAGGAGGCGTTTGGTATTTGGAGGAGGAGGCTGTAGAGTGGCTGTCTGGCTACTAGAAGCCATTGCTGCGTTGAGTAGGACTCTAGGCGGAGAAATTCCTCCTACGTCTCAGCTCAATGCCACTTCTGTTCTGCCAACTAAGCACTGCATATCAACACCAGCATGGATACAAAGGGAACCATGTCTGTGTGTGACTGACTCTTGTGTGAAACTAGTGTTACTGAGCGTGTATGCGAGTGCATCAACCGATCTCTACCCCTACAGGCTCCTTCTATGGAGGCACCCAAGGAACACTAACAGAAGATACTTTGACATGCAGCAGCAACATAATTAGGAAGCAACATAATCATGAACTCATATACTCTAACACATATGCTACGACCATGTCTGACCTTCAAACGATTAAGTCTTGCTCATTGTAGATACTTAAAGTCTGCTATGATGTTTTCAGACATATGATTTAGATAAATGCATTTATTATAAGCTACTTGCAATGCTCAAGGTTAATATATCTGTTGCACTGAAAGGAAGTAAAGAGAGCTGTGCCATTAATTAAAAGTTCTCTATATTGTGATGCTTTGACTGGATAAAGTCTAAGATTTAGGTTTTTGTGCTGCACTGTGTGAAGCTTAAACTTGGTCCATTTATAATCTTTGAAACTGCTAAGTAGTAAAGTACAACAAAATCATGGACCAAAAAAATAGTTTGACGTCTGGGTCTTGTTGGTTTTCCCACTGAGAGTTAGATGAAATGATTCTTGACTCTACATGACTGTCTGTTAGATGTAAAGCCACAGCCAAAACTTGGTTAGCTAAGTTTAACAGACAAAGTGGAAACATTAGTCTAGCTTTTTCTTAGTTGGGCATTGCCCTAAATCCCTCCCTAACAAGCCAATGAGAATTATTTTTCCATTTTATTTGGATTATTGCATAAAATAAGTTCTGTTGTGATCAAAAGTTAAGGACATATTTTTTTCACAAATTAACAGCAATGTAATCACAATGATTATAAAGCTAATTTTAGGCTACAAGCTACTCCAACATCTCATGACTTCAATGTCATCACCAGTAAGGTTCCTACTCCACTATAAAATACTCAATTAAACATGGATAAGTCTACAAACTGGAAACTTAGAGTGTTTAAATGTTTGAAAAAGTTCAAGTATGAACACAATGTGGCCGTACAGGCAGACTGGTGAGAAGATTAGTTATCTTGTTGGTCATGATGGCATTTAATGTTTTCCACAACCTCTATAGTTTCACTTACCCACATGCTAAAGTCAGCCTTTTCAAGGATGTAAAAGCTTTGATAAACTCAAGTGAGTTATTTACTGACATTTCAGGTCATAAAACAAGACATAAAAGTCCTTTGAGCTTTTGTAAATATCAAACCAAAACCAAACCCTTATTATAAAAAAAACTGACAAGTGAAAACAGAAGTGTAACAGTACTGCCTCATTTCCGTATTTTAGGACTCATTCCTGGGGCACTCTGATCAATTAATTAATTATTAATTAATTAACTCGTGATTAATAGATATCTTTTGTCATGTTTTTCATGCCTAAATATCCAATAAAACACCAAATACTCATCTGTGATTTACTTGTTTGCTCAGTCTTAATCCCTCAGCATACTGCGCAAGAGGATACAGAATGCTAAGACTATTGTTCATAGCTAAGAGAATTGGTCTCTGGGTGATTTCTGCAAAAACAGGCTTTAGCAACACAGAGAGTGGGGCACAGGGGTGTTATGAAAACAAACCTATTTATGGCATTCCCTAAACACTGGCTCTACAGTGACAGATCAGAGCTAATCACTTCAGAATGGTCTAACAGACGATACTTGACCTTTCCAGACCGTGCCTTTGGTTTCTGTCAACATACAAGTCTGCTGGTTTGACAGAGGCCAAGATCAAGTGTACTCGCTTAGTTAGTCATGCAACATATCTAGGCCAAATGTTTTTTTCCTTCTTCCACTGCTTTCACTTTGTCGCCTTTGTTCTGAGTCTGCATGCTGCAGATCTTGTATATCTGCCTGGTAAGTGAAAGACTACCTGAACTAACATTCATTTACAAGTTACAGATAGAGGAGCTTTTGAAAGGTAAAGTATAAACAAAACACAATAACGCAATGTCAGCAATAAGGAATTTTTTCTAATAGAGACAACGGTGCTTAGATATACCTTTGGTAAATTGAGACGTGACTTTTGTGTGTGTGTGTATATACATATATATGTGTGTGTATATGTGTATATATAAATATATATGTGTATATATGTGTGTGTGTGTGTATATGTGTATATATAAATATATATGTGTATATATCAGTCCCTCCAGGATTTCGCGGGCGTTTTTCATGATTGTTGCGGCCTAAAATGCCTGAATTAGTGGCAGCTTTTCTAAAAAATTGCGATGTAAGTTGCGATGTTTTAAACGTATTTGTTGCAATGAAATTGCGGGAGACAGTGAAAATTGCTAAAAAGTTGCATTTTTTTCCAGGATTTCGCGGGCGTTTTTCATGATTGTTGCGGCCTA
>JAPZDY010000010.1:4162284-4183808 GCA_029783645.1 Ctenochaetus hawaiiensis
TCTTTATTGTCATAAAACACACACACACACACACACACACACACACACACACACACACACACACACACACACACACAATCTGTTAGCTGAGCATCTGAGGATTGAGAGCCAGCGAGAAGTCTGTTGTGCTTTCTGTTCCAACCCAGATGGCAGCATTGGCTGAGTCAGCGGTGGCTGGTGGTCCATGGTAAACTGGATGATTAGTTGTTGACAACAGGAGGAGAGCCGAGCACAAAGAGCCAGGAGCTGGAGCACCGATGGACTTTTAGACAGTTTATTCTGTTTGAATGATATAATCACTTCAACAAGTGTGAGTGTTCAGCTCCTCCTAAAAGAATGTACACAACTCGCTGCCATGAACAAGTAAATAAACAAAATCAAGATGGCTATGACCTCAAACTTTTTTTCTTTTTTCATTTTAGTTCTGGAGAGGATTATTTTGTTCATGTCATACTCGTAAACAGTTGCCATACCTGCTTAGTTTAAAAATAAAATATATTTATAAAGCACACCCGACTAAAGGGTTGTTACTTTCAATCTTTTTTTCTCCTGATGCAACAGTGATGTTGTTAGTCTTTAGTTAAAGAAACACTGAGAAGAACTACAAGTTTGGCTAAAATATGACCGGCTTAAACAAACATAAGATCTACTGTGCCAGTCTGAGTCTTATAAGAAAATGTTGCAGTGCTGCAGGCTAAGCTCAGTTGCAGTCAACAGTGAATTAATGATATAAGAAGGCTTCACACTGCTTGTTCAGCTGAAACCTGAAATCAGATATTTTACTTGGCACTAGTGCAGCATGCATTGTTGGAAGGAAATCCTTGGGGGCTTCTCATTTACTGTCACAAAGCAACCTGTGATTCATAGCTGGACTCTGACAAACAAAAACCAATGCTGCAAGCATTTGGATTTTGAGAACAGCTAATCAGCAAATATTGCACAAACTTTAACAGGCCAGGTGGGAGATTAGAAAGCATATTTCAACACCTGGACACCTCTCTGTAACATAGCTGTAATAGTTATGGTCGTCATATTTCACACATCAAGAGACAGTGTGAATATTTGGGTTTTCTTTTTTTGATCATCACAACAGACTTATATAAGTGATAGGTTACATGGGCACACGTTGCTGTGTGGCTTTGGTTTAGATTTGACATCAACACTTATTTTGCTCCTGTTTTATTTGCCATGGGAATGATAGTGGTAAGTGTTATACATGACTTCCCTAATAATATAAAATAATATTCCTAAACATCTTCCACATACTTGTCTATGGTTAGTAGTTTTGCCTTCTTTTCTTATTTTATTATTTTCAGAAGTTTTGGTAGTGCTCTTGTTGTAGCAGCCTAGAAGTGCTAAATAAGATACACGGATAACATTCAAAGGCTTGCCCCTGTGCTTTTCTCTGGCAGCTTTAAATGAAACAGCAGGTTAAAACCACAATGTGAAAACATGCCACAATTCGAAAGGGTGTGAGATGTCATATCCTGTTTTTGTGTCACATACGCGAACACTGAGTTGTAAGAGAACAAAACTACCAGACTTTAAACTGCAATCCAACAGCTACTGCTCTGCCAGAATGATGGTCAAGCACAATTTCAGATCCGCACACACACACACACACTTGCACACTAACAGTGACTTTAAACTCTGCCAAGAAACATTTGCAAAGTCTGACATGCATTTTTCTTTTTAGTTCTCCCATTTGCTGCACCAACTTGCATTAGCACAGCATCTGAAAGTTTTACATGGTTCACAAGCAGCACACAAAACCCCAAAAGAGCTGATTAAACAGCCTGAAGGGATGCAGGGCCCATCACTGGGATGTCCCAAAGAAATGCAAAAACTGGTCACTGATTTAGGGTTTAGTCTTAATTGTGTGTTAAGATCCATCTACATATCCCGTGGTAAAATTTGCCAACATGGGAGCTTTCCACATCAACCTATAACAACATAAGGTCCACACTATATAAATAATGTAGTGCATCTTATGCTGGCCAGACATTTTCAGCTAAAGTCTGACACCTCTACCGAGTCAAACAGAACACTGAATACTGAGGCGCACAGCTAGATTAGGACATGCAAAGAACATACAAGGTATTTCAACTTCTTCCACGAGAGATCAGGTTCATCCACAACAGCCATTGTCCTGCATGTTTCAGACAGAATTAAATCAGCATTCCATTAATGCTGCAGTTACAGCTTGGCATACCAACTGAAACAAAACACATATACACACACATGAGCACACACACACTGTTCTTGAGAAGTGCAGCTGTTGCTGTATGTCCTCTCCGACAAAGAGCGCCATTTCTATGCATTGTGAGCCACAATAAAACACATTCCTCTCACAACTTCCCAAAATTGGTATCTTAAGCTGGTTTCAAATCTGAAGCTAGACACCAATGTGTCATTATTTAACTACAAGTCCTGACACTTTTTAGGATCCCTCTCTCTGTCTGAACAACTGGTTGACACAATGTGCTTCAGAGTTCAAACCAATTTAGACTCAGATTTTGTAAAATCCTATGCAATTACTCATATGTCAAACTATCAATCTCAGTCATGTAAATAAAGCCCACTACTACTGAGTCAATTGCATTTACACCTTAATGCTGAAACGACTTATGATATCGTACTAAATGAATTTAGGTGCTATTGCATGTAAGAGTTTGTATTGCAATAACATTCCATGGGGCAAAATAAGGTTACTCATTAGCAACTCATGTCAAGAGAAGAGAAACAAACATCTGTTGTAGTCTGGTATTCAAAACGTGCAACTTAGCTATGATAATATGGCTCTTTTACCGGTTGAACAGGCTGAGATTTTTACACATGGGAACACTCAACACACTCAGCCACCTGCCAGTGTAACTACAGTACACTTAAGTTAGATCTTGAAATTTTTTCATAGTGGTTAGAACACAGTAATTTGTGATGTTGAGAGCTGTGAAATTGCTATAATATTTAGTAAAATGGGGCCTTAAAGCACTCAACTTATCCCAATTAAGGCGACTGAGAATCAAAACAACGCAATATCCACATATTTGGGTAAATTGACAACGGGAAAATTCAAATGAAACGGCTCGATTTTTGCTGCTACTCGTAAGCTAAGTTTGCTGGCTAGCCAGTCAGTCTGTTACCCGGTACTGTTGTCAAGAAGACCACGGAAAAGGTAAACAGTTACTTTCTCGATAAAACACTCTGGAAGACTAAATAACGCCCAAGCGGTGATAAACAAAAGTCTTTTCACACTTTCAAATCGTTAACTAATTAGCTCTCAAAATAGGCTAATGTTAGCTAGCATGTTAGCGCTTCCTCCCCGGCATCTCTTTCCATGTGAACTCATTTGACAGTCACTGATTTGAGGGGGATACACATTTTGGCACGACACCAGGAGAAGTAAACCCGGCTTTGCGCCAACTAGACACGAATAAAAGTTTGATTAACCCCAAAACTCACCTATATTGGTCTTGAAGTAGTGTCTTTTGGGATGTTATGGACCGAAGTCTTGATCTCAGCAGTACTTTCTCCGAACTTGGCAGCTCTGCTTGTCCCCGGCAACAACGGACAACAACACTGTGAGCACGTACCCCTCCCTCTGATACCAGAAAAATCAAGGGAAAAAAACGAGTCAAGCCCCGCCCATCCGCATATGTAATTGGCTGATATTAGGGACAGTGCGAAATAAGCCAATTGAATCCCCTCTTGCTTTTTTTCTTTCCGCAATCATTATTTTTTTTTCTCCGCAATGCAAAATAAGTCTGCGATACAAGTGTGAGCTGAAGTTTTATGAGGAAAACACATGCTCCACTACTTTAATTCAAGACAGTTAATCATTTTTGAAAACTAAAAACTGATGTGTTATGAAAATGTAGTTACTATATTTTCGATCACCTAAAATGCATTTTAGAGTGCACATACGAAAATATCCCGCATGGATTCCTACTAGTAATATTTCCTATAAGCTTTAACTTACGCATACTAATGTTTCGTGCATAAAATGCAGAGCTGAATATGTGAAGGGGATACCATTTGGTCATTAGTGTAATATCTTTGGGGTTTTAGTCTGTTGATAGGGAAAAAAGCTTTTCTTTTGGCCTCATGACGTTCATAACCAGGTCAGGGCTTTGATACAGTAACAAACTGGAACTTTTATTAAACTACACTTCCTGTTTGCGATAACTGGCCTCAACCAGCGTTAAAGATACATTAGGATTGATGAATGATGTAGTCAAAGGCATGTCTGAGAATGAGGGGCTTGCATATTTGGCCCTGAGGGCTGCAGTGCAAAGCAACAGGAATACAAACACACACACACACACACACACACACACACACACACACACACACACAGACATATACACACACACATCCTTTGAAAATTTCAAGGCTCTACAATCAAAACAGTGCATGCTATTCTTGTGTGTACTGCCATATCAGTTTGCCACGACTCACACTTGGAAAGGTTTAGAGCTGACTGTTGTCAGCAGTGTGGTTGGAGGTATGTACAGGGTAAACACACCTCCACAGGACTAAGGGTCAGTTAGGTTGGATGATGGAGGGTCAGAGTACACCCACATCTTTCACTACCGCAACTGCCGGTTGTCATGGAGTTAAGTTCCCTCTACACCAACTTAACACACACCCACACACAGAGCAAAAGACAGGCTGCATATGCATATATTACTCTGTGCAGCTATTTTACTACGTGTTCTGTGTATTTAATGAGGTGTTGTATCATATGAGTTATGTAACATTTTTAATGCTGAAAAAGTCGGTGAAAGTGAAATATCAATGTTTTTATTGTTACTAAAGTTTTAAGAAAGGAAATATAATAGAAGTAGACATAGAGAAATATTTACTTTACGTAAAGACAGTAATAGACATGTTGAATGGAAGAAACATATGTAATAAAGTAGACATTTAGACATTTTCACTATCATGTATATCCCCCAGGTCAAATACTAGGGCATAAGAAACCTAAATGCATATATTTTACTGGAGATTTCTGGTCCAGCTGTTTATTCCATGACCTTTAATGAGACACTGTGTGCACTGGAAAGTCCCTGCTGATGCTATGTCCTCTGTTCTGCTTGCTGCCAGACTGAAAGGGACAATAATTTAAAGCTTTTCTTGAGGAAGGATTAGTTTGTCACGCAATATGTCTAAGTAGCCATACAGATAGTCAAACTGTGTAAAATTGTCCAAAAGTGACACCTTGTGGTGGTTGCTTGAAGTGCTGCAATAATTGCTGCTATAGTTTTCACCACAAATCAATGACAGTCTAAAATCTATTGCTCTGAGTTAAGGCTCTGAACAGATTGCTCTAAATGGCCAAAATAAGCTCAAGAGATGAAAGCCTCCAGGGACCATATTGAGGTGTACTGAACATGAACCCTATTTAAATCAGTGATGGTAGAACATAATAGAGTATGTGGTAACATCATTTTAAACCATACTGCAAACACAAAATTTAACACAAAATGGAACACAAAATTCACTTTAATGGTTGAAAAGCTAACTGTAATGAAATACAAGTAAAACCTAAATAAAATCCAAAATGTAAACTTGGTCAAATTCCTCTTAAACTACTGCTGTCTAGTTTTCTACTTATAAATCAAAGCTTGGAATATTTAGTTAAATGATTTGTCAACATATCAGTTATATTCTGCATGTGCTTTTTTAATCATAAATGCTGCACCCTGATTTATTATTAAATAAAAAATTGAATGCCAAGATCTCATGGTATTGTGGCTGCATCAAATACTGTACTTTATATTGTATACATCATTTTCAGACTATTGCCTTAAACTCTGTGCTATTTTCAACAATGCTTTTTCCATAAACATTTTTGTCATAATTTACCCCCTGACATGGCTGGATTGAAACTCACTTCCAGAAAACTTAGCAATAATTGTAATGTAATTTTTTTCCTCTCACATTTTTGTTTGCTACTTATTTTTTTGACAAAATGACATGCTGGAGGTTGGATATAATATAATATAATTACTGACTTATTAAATGAAGTGCAAAAGTACATTGGATAGTGATTCAAACAACATATTATTAATGTTTAGCTAAATGTAACAGTAAGAAGACTTCCTGCTTCCCCTTTCCCAGACTGCTTTTGCTGTAAAGCCACAACTAAGCTACATTAAAAATGAACAGAGAAATACACAAAACCAGATGCACCGTCTTTTCCCGCTGCTGCTGAAATTATGATTAACAGTCATTATTCTTAGATACTGTGGTAATACATGCAGACTGTTAAATCTGGTATGACTTAAAAAAATAAATCATGTTTAAGGTCAATTATTCATGCCAGTGTCACAGTGATTAACATGTGACAAGTCTGGCCTGTGAATAGTGAAATCGTTTCTCTATAGAATAGAAACAAGTCTCTATGCAGCTGAAACCACCAATGAAATGATGCAAAACACTCATTGTCCTCTAGGTGGCAGTAGTTCAACACACCACTGCCTCAGGTGGTTCTGGCTGTATCTGCAGACATCAGCTGAATTTAATGTGATTTACACCACTTGAACCTTAATCGATAATGAATGACAGCTAATCAAACTCAACAGTTTGTGCATTCTTTAAAAGTTACACTGGAATTTTTATCTCAGATTGTTCTCATACTTAAGGTGTCCTCTCATTGATGTCCTATCTTCACTGTATGTATAGGAGTACAGGATTTCAAGTTCTTTATGCCGTATTTCATTGACTGTAAGCTAATGCAAAAAACACTGAATCCATCCCTCACATAAGCCTCACTGTCGTTCAAGTGTTATACTGCAAGTAGATGTTAAATGTTATCCTGTACAGTATTGTAACCATGATGACATGAAATCCCATAATCCTCTGAAAGACCATGTTGAGGTGGGCGGGTGTATAGCTAGGTGGGTTACATTGATTTTTACACTGTTTATTAAGGTGGTTTTAAGCATGATACGGCAAAATGTGGTTTCATGCCTTTGACTGTAGTATTAGATAGTTTTGGGTAGATCAGACAGGGAGTCCAGAAGTCAAAGGCTTTATGGAGCCAGCAATGTATATTATCTGTACTAATGTACTACCAGGACTAGAACTAAGAACTAAAAAAAAGAGCTGAAAATTGTGGGGGAAAAAAGCAATTGGCTGTTATTTCCTAGAGGGGACTTTAGATGCATATTGAGAGTGCAAAATAATACATATGCTGATATTAACATTCAGGCCCTGGAGGTGGAAACAAATGCCATGTTAGTGCACCCTTCTCTGCTACTGGTGTAAGGCAGAGCAAAACAACAGTTTCCACTCTTTCTTCTTACAATATCCATCCTTGACAGGAAACAAGGCCACCATTGTTTATGGCTAAGTAGACTAATTAAACTAAAACACTGGCTGCTCAAACAATACATTCAAGATGTGTGGAAACATATGAGGTATATAAACACTTTGCCGTCAAAACTACTGTGTTCAAGCTTGTTAACTGGTTTGATTTTCATTTCCACTCTCTGTGTGTTTTCATATCCTTCCAGACACTTTGTTTTAAAACAGAGGCAGGGAAAATGTGAAGTGATATGTCAACATTTCCATTTTTGTGGGTCAGACTCTAAATGCTGCCAGAGCAGATGTGAGTATGCACGGATTCTAAATGTCACCAATGCTGTTTGATGACAAGGCGTTTCGTTGCCCAGCGGACCAGGTGCACTGAAGTGTCACTGCTACTTCCTCACAACGTCCCTGCACGAAGGAACTAAATGTCATTGTCCGATGCCTGCACTGAATGCCTGGTTTTTAAAAACCCAGGTCCTGTGTGGTGTCCTGCAAGTTGAGCAGAAAGGACCAAATGAATGGGATCCACCTTATTCTCCTTATGTTTTTTACTGGTCTGGTGGCACTCAACTAAACTGTGTCCCCTTATGTTTTCACTTTCAAGCGATTCATATTTTGTAAAAACTACCATCAGGAGGGATGTATCAGCTAACAAAAACGGTGAAACCTCAGTGAACCTCAGCCAAGAGGAACTCTGCTGGCCTTGCTGGAGGTTCTTTTAATACTTTATTCAGACTCAACAGCTGCCTGTTTGCTGACTTGAAGACTTGCAGTCTGACCACGTCTGCAGTCTGTCTGCCTAAATGTTTAGGAAAAATGACCCAAAAAGGTTTCACCATGTATCACCGGGCTCACAGCTGTTTGAGGAGTCTTGAAGTAAAACGCTGTTTGAATTCCACCTGCCCCGGGAAGCAGGCGGCATCTAAGTGCTCTGCAACACTCATGTGCCTCACAGTGTTGTCACGCTAATTGGTCTCTGTTCTGTGAGCAGCGCTGTACAGTCACACACACACAAACACACACATCTTGACAGCAAACACTAAACAGCCTTTCTCAGATCTGCCAGGCTTTCCAGACTTTGGCGCACTTGTTGGATCTTTCTGAGCATTTTGATCTTATTAGCTTGGTCACAACCCCCCTCCACTCCTCTGTCTCTTCGTTTCTGCCTGTTTCTCCGCAGCTCACTGAATCATTATTAAAGCCGCAGCCTACAGACCTCAGCTGGACTGATAGTTGTTTGATGTTACTTGCTGTTAGATGTGTATGTGTCTCTCTCTCTTTTTGTACTCTTCCCCTCTCTTCTTTCAAGAAAAGCTGCATCTCAGTAGCACTGAGTTGCATCTTGTTAAGGATTCCCAGGTTATTCATGGCAACAGCATCTCATTTTGTGTCCTAATCGATGTCCAGAGGTCAACAGTGGGATAATATGGATAGGGAGAGAGTCAGAAAACTGAACAGCCGCAGCAGTAGCAGCCGTTCACATACTGACTGATTAGCATGTGCAAGTGCATTTGTGAGACAGAAAGAATTATAGTAATCTTTCATGAGAGAGTAGTCGAGTAAACACCTAAACACACAGCATTCTGAGACTATTGTGAAACCTACGTAGATCCAGGGCTTTGTCATCAGATTAGTGTCAGACATTACCGGGGGCGGTGTGGTAGTGTAGGTAGACGAACATTTGTTGCTCATTTTGTAAATTAAAAAAGAGTCTGCATTCTTCCTGAAGCTCCAGTCTGAGTGAACCTGAAAAGAAGCCCAGCTTTTTCTCAAGCTGGAACAATTTACAAATAATTCTGTGAAAATAAATTGTGATAATGATTTTGGTCTTAAGCTACCAAAATGAATGCTAAAGAAAAAAAAAGAAATATGGTGTCAATCAACTTGAATCCCTTATGTTCAGTCAGATCCAATATACACACCCATCAATTTGTGTATAAACATTAAAACCCAAATAGGTTTTTATTTTATTTAATTTACCAGAGGGGTATTATGGCCTATTTTCCCAATCACTTCTCATTTCTCAGACTGGGGCCATCAAGTCAGTGTTTATGAACTTATAACCAATGAAATAAGAAAAATAATATGCATAATATAGTGATATATAGTACTTGCACAAATTACTAAATTAAGGGACTTTTGGAACACAGCCCTTGCAACTTTTAAAAGTAGGTTTAAAATCACTACCAGTGATTACATAACAATTCAGAAGTCACTTAAACTCTCATGGCTTAGTTTAAATGTGGCTAAAAATGTGGTCAAATCTGCTTTAAATCATCTAACTCAAGAGTAATAGATGGGTCACAATGTTTAATGAAATGTAATCATGTAGGTCTGATATGGTCACATGGTTTTTTACCCAGGCAGCCCAAGTTCAAGGTATAGGAACAGTGTCATAGCTCTGAATCAGTATTTATTATGCTGACATTCACTCTTGCACCTCCAAAGGTTAATGCAAGACAACAACCCTGCAAATACAGTACAAAGTGAGTTATATTCAGTATGGAAATAACAAAGAAGTCTTTGCCAAAGTGTAACTTATTGCACCTTTATGGATTTTGAGGATCCCAAGAACTTTAAACCTAACTGAGCTTTAACTATTCTTGGACACTTGGTGGCAGCAGAAATAAACTGTAACGGCACAACACTCACATATCATCTCTAAAGTCAATTTGACAAGCCTGCTAGCAAGCAGCTGCCCTAAAACACATTCAGCAGACACAGAGAGACATTAGCATTTACTTAGAGCCATGTCTCTGACTGCTGAAAGGTGTAAGGCCAATACTGACTCTCTTTTAGCTCAGTTTTAGTCTCCAGAAACTCCACACTGACGCTTTCTAAGCTACTAAATGCTCCACTGTAGTCATCAGCTAGTTGTTATTGTTGTCTCTCTGCCATTTGATGCTGTGCAGGCAGAATCAGTCAGTTTTTGCCAAAAAAAAAAAAAAAAAGGCTGCCTGCTGCCGGCCAAAATGAATGCTTTTAATGAGAGTGGAATTATGTATGAAATAGAGGTAGACTTTTTACATAAAAAAACAAAATCCTTTTTTTTGTATGAAAGTGTTTTGCAAGTAAACCATTTCAGAACCTGTTCTTCAAGATGAATCGACACAGTAGACCATCCCAGCGATGTTCAACCACCCCACACAGAGAGTGTTTTGTTGTGGGCAGCGAGGTTGGTGTTTCCCCACCCCTCTCCACTGGCAGTGACTGAGTGGCCGTTTGACACTATGTTCTTATGCAATCAGCCAAGGCATCAGAGCGTGACTATCGAGGAGGCGCGAGGGACTACGGTGTGCCAGCAAGAGCGACCGAGTGCTGCTTATGAATGTTAGGACGGAGCGAGAGATGGAGGATGAGATAGTGAAGGAGGGGTCAGTAGATACGGTGAGAACAACTCAGATGGACTCATGTCAATACCATGTGAGAGGAGAGACAGAGAGCTAGGAAGGAAAGACTAACAGACAGTTTAGAAAGCAAGAATGAAGAGAAGAAGGGGGGAAGAAGATTATGAAAAAGTTATAGGAAACAGACAGGGAGAGATGAAGAAAAGGCATTGGACAGGGTTTTTAGGCATACTAATCAAAGGAAAGGGAATAAGGACAGAGAAAAAAGAAACCAGAGAGCGGAAATGGAGGGATGAGTAAAAAGTGGGAGTCAGAGCCTATGATGCTGCTGTCTGTCCAGCTCAGTGCTGAAGTCTGGCAGGACCAGAGAATCTCACAGAGTTGGGACTAATAACACACTGCGGCATTCATTCCTGCTTTAATCACTCTCACTCTCTCACACTTTTGATTTACACCTTCATTAGAGGCCAATAATGATGGCTAAACCCAGGCTCATAAATTTCTGAGAGGGGAATCTATCTACTTACGGCACACATGTTTTAATGGAGGTAAGCCCACAAGAAGCGGCAGAATATCATAGAGATGCAAATAGGATGACACTGATTCAGATTCTCTCTCTTTCTTCCTGAAATTTAAATCAAAGAACTGATCCTCGGTTTTATTCCACTCCCATTGTTCTATAATATACACCATTGTTACCACAGATTGCAGATAATGAGGGTCTAAATTTAACTTGCTAATGAAGCCTGATCATAAAAAAGGATTGGTAGGAAGATATGTTCTTATAAGAATAGATATTACTATACATTTACATATAGAATTACATTAAATCCTCATTTTGTGCATATTTTCATTCTGCAGGAATGAAGAAAGTCCCTCATTAATAATATGTTTCTCTTCAGTGAATAAGTTCTGCATATTAGCACTACTATGAGATGTTCTGCAGTTACATATACCAATAGTATCATCTATACAGTCTGTATATGGATATGGAATTTAAAAGAAAGGCGGAAAAGCCAGTTCATGGTGCTTTGCTCACTTCGGCATGCAGCACATTCAGTGTTTATGGTCAAAATCACTCAGATATTGAACCTCATGGCAATATAAGATTTTCCTCCATACTGTAGTTAGCAGAAACCTCAGTATTAAAAGGGTGACTCCAGTGATATAGTATTTTTGCCTTCATTTAGTTAATCTGACAGCAGTCAGATTTTTAAAATATGGTCAAATTGATGCAGCAGAGCTCAGAGCTTCGATTACCACTGAAAGTTTCCCTGCTTTAATCTCACATCCTTTAACTGGGAGTTCTTTTTACTTTTTATGGACCTTGTCCTTAGCAAAAGCTGATATTATATTTCTGTGTCCACCAGTATGGGTGGGTCAGTTAGAATCTACATGAGGTAAATTTTGTCATCAGACGATGTAGACGTCAGATGTGACAGCTCTGTGTGGACAACTGCATACCAGCTCCATATGGGGTGCTACGCTACAACAAGCTACATAATCTGGTCATGTTTGGAACACGAACGACAGAAAATGGTATAAACAGAACTTCTATGCATCCATGGTCTCCACAGCTGTCAGTCAGAACTTTATATCTGTCTTTCAAATGAATTTACCATCCTGCCTTAAAGCTCTTTGCTGTTAGCTGTCAGTGGATACTGAACCATGCCAGTCTCCTTACTCGCTCAACTGCTGCCCCCGCCTTGAGGATTACAATGATGTTGTCAGATTACTGAAGCCCCCTTGATGTGTATGTGGGTTTAATGCTAATTTTAACAGGCGTAATCAAGTGCTAACCTTTAAAAAACTGTAAAGAGGACAGATATGGAAGCACTTCCTGGCAAGGCTTTCTAAACAAAACAAGGACTGACTTCAGCCCTGAGCTAGCATGACTTGTACTGATTTTCCACATGAGGCTAACCATCTCATAAACACAAGGCATTTTTCTCAAAACTGCAAGAGTTTGTTAACCTCTAGATTTACAGAAAAAACTTGTTCTCCTTCCCTCATCCATACTTTGAGCTATCCAGTCTTCTTGGAGGTTTGGTCTATAACTAATTTTTTGTTTCAAGCTAATTTAATCCTGTTTGACCCCAAAATCAAACAGGATAAAATTGGCCTGGTATTAACTAAATAAAACATTTAATACTAAGGTTGTGAAAAATTGGGGTTTTCATTACATTTATTGATTCGTGGCCACCTGCCACAATAGTATTGATATCAGCCATCACTGATTTCTTATAGTATTGAAATAAATTAAAACCTTTTAGTCATTGTAGAGCTGCATGTATTGATTCTCTCAGTCCCTCCTAGACTGTCTGTCTGTGTCTCTCTGTCTCAATATCACACACAAAAACACACAAACACACAAAGGCACACAGTCTTTGAAAATATTTTCAAAGACTCAAAAGTTCTTGTGCTGTGGATGTGTGAAGACATTTTGGATTGGATGTGTACACAAAGCAGAAACTTAAGAGAACACACATGAGAACAGTCTGACTTTTAGTGTGTTTAGCTTTACAATTAGTTTGCTTTGAATATTTCTAGGGTTCAACCAGGGCTGTTGTGGCAGCTGAGGCAGAAGGACATGGTCAGTATCTGAGGTCATAAAGAACTTAGCAATTTACATATTTGCAGCTGAACACTTAGTTTATGGCATTGTTTAATGATTATTTAAGAAAGCCTGGGTGAGACTTCTTTTGTGTAAAAAGTACAACCCTCATAAATCCCTCTACCCATTTTCATTTGTTCACCCTAGCAACAACATTGCCCAAAGAGACTGTAGAGGTAGATTGGTCAAGTTCCCATCTTGTATTACTGTATTATTTCCTCTTAATCTGACTGCTGTCTGTGAAGTTCCAAAATATATAAAAATGATCAGTTGAATTTGTCTTTAAGCATGAAAAACATCAGTAAAATGTCTCCTCCTGTCCTTGTTTTCATGTATGTGAATAGACTTTCCCGTTCTTTAATGCAATCCATCACAGACAGTTCGACTGTGTGCTGCTATAGGACTCTCCTCTCTTCTCCTCTCTCGTGTTTTATCATCTCTCTTGCTGCTTGGTTTACCGCCCGCCTTTGCTGGTAATGATGCTGTGAATCTATATATAGACTCCTATGTATGCTTTGAAAGTAAAGAGAGGATGAAGAGACAGACGGATGGGAAAGAAGAACAGAAAAGAGACACCACGAGAGATGGTGAGAGACAAATCGTGATGAGGTAAATGAAGTAAGAAAACTTAAATAGTGGGGCAGATGGAGAGAGAGAGAGAGAAAAACATTGATGGGAGGCTCAGGATGTGTGAAAGAAGAGAAACTCTGAGAGCGTAACTCTTCAAGCCTTAGCTGCAGTAAACACACACCCAAAGACTTAACATCTGAAATTGAATTTTGTGAAACGAGAAAAATCTTAACATCTACATTATCTGCTTTTACAGTGATATGATGTGACATTGCAAAGCAAACGCTGACCAAAAAATGGATGTTGACTATGTTAACCTGCTGGATGTTAACTATGAAGCCAACACCCAGGCAAAGAAGTGCTTTACACAGCATAAAATGGTCCATGTCAGACCCTCGCTTACCTAAAAATATTGAGCATATTATTGCAAAAAATACAAATGCATGTCTGCAAATGCATATAAAGTAATTTTACTGACAACTTATTCAGCTTTAAAATACTTGTTATCAAACATCCAATCAGCGTCTACTCCATGTACAAAAAATAGTATGAGTTTATGTCCATTTTTAAAATAGGTCCATAAAAAACATGTTTATGCCATTTTATTATTCTATGTCTACCTATATATGATATAACTGTCTCATAGGTTTAAGCCTGTTGAGTTTGTAAGAGCCAAAAGTTGGAGCTGTTTTTATCACATGTAAGAGAAATTTGATTTCAGTGTTTAAATATTGACAAAGTCAGATTTTGGAAGAAGTTGAGGTCACAGAGTTCACATAGTACACAACTCCCATTCAGGCTGTGTGTCCCATGCCAGGCAGATTTAGTTTATTATTTTAGATGTTGTTGATTTATTATTTTCAGTTTTTAGTTTGTATAATGCTGCACAATTTTTACATAAACTTTAGCAGAATACCTAAATATTCAAGGTATAATTCAAGGTAATTTCATATTTTGTCATAAAAAATCCTGCAATTTATGGTCAGGTAACATTAAAGGTGTCACTTCAATTTCCATTTAATTTTGAACCACAGAAAGATGTCTTAACTGGATGTCCAAAGATTATACTCTAGTTAGATTTCTCAGAGCTTAGTTAAAATGGCTAGCTTTCGTTTGGATTCATGCTTCTAGCAACCCAATGACTTTAAATTCTACGTTCATGCTCCTGAAAAGTGAGATTTTGTGTCTTCCAAAAGCAGACAGGCCAAATTGTTTTTCTTACAAATGAAAAAGTAAAATTATTGCGCCATTCAAAACACTCAGGGGTTTGATTTCACTGGGTTTGGTTTGGTATGGTCTTATGGTGGTTAATTGTTAGCTAATTTAGCAAACACAATTCTTGTTTTGTAGCCAATTTTCGCTGAATAAGGTTTCTGACTCGTCCTCTGGAGCTATATTTACTGTACACTTCAGCATTTAATTGCTTCTTGTGGACACAGTGGCTGCTGTTAATCAAAAGTAACATCTTGCTTTACGCTTCATTCTGGCACCAGCTTCTCAGAAAAGTATTTGGCTTTTCAGCTGCTGCTGAAAGGCTGCACCATGTTCACTGGCTCGTTGCTATGCTTGGCTGTTTGCCATATGGTGCTGGGCACAGTACAGTGGGTTTATCAAAGCTTTGAAAGTGAAACATCTTCCGACTTTGACTGAAAACAAGACTGATGGAAATGATGAGACTCACAAACCAGGAAAGTTGTGGTTTAGGGACTGAAATTGTGAATTAGATTAGCTCATAGACAAGATCAAAGCACTTCGTCATTGTTTTTAAAAATGTGTTTATTCAGTTATAACACTTTTAAACACATATTTTCCTCAAAGTCACCTCTTGCCTGTATGTTTTCATGCAGTGAACTAGTCTGCCTTGACGCAGGTGGAGCAACTGTTTGCTTGGAGAGAGCTGAAGGGCTCGGTTACACTCTGCAGGGCTGAGGTGTTGTAAATCTTTTGGGGTTTTTCACACTAAGCGACCCCATTACACAGGCATTTCAAGCAACTGTTTTAACACAGACATCTCTTTGCATCTCTTTAACCATAATATTTTTCCAGAACTAAATATGTCAGTTTTAAAGATGAATTTCACCATTGCCTCTTTTACTGTTCTTGTTTACCTCACTTGCATTACTCCTCTGTGTAGGGTAAGTGTGTTCCTCTGACTCATAACGACGGGTCACATTTGCATTTAAAGGACGACATAAACTGCTACAAGCATTGCATCTTGGATATTAGCTACACTTGCACACAGTGCGTAGTGCATATTTTTGCTACAATCTACATCTCTTCCTTTTTCTCCTTCTGCTTCCTTACTAATCTTTGACTTCAGCTCTAGTAAATGGTGAGCTACTTCCTCCCTCACAGGCATTTTCGTGTTCTCTGTCCCTTTCACTCTTTCATGGCTCTGAATTTAATTCAGTGGTGTCGGCCCCCTCGGGAGCCCGACTGCTTCCTCAGTGTGTTTGAACTCAAGCGTGAAACTACAAAAAAAAATAAAAGGAGCAGTTGAAAAAAAAAGGAAAAATGTTCTCTTGTAGGCGGATGCTGCTGCTTTTTTGTAGCTGTGACCACACTGTTTTGTGAGTTATTTCATCAGAGTGTTGATAAGCAAATAAGGAGGATCTGATCTTCTGACAGGAGCTCTGACAACAGCTGCCATGTGTCTTCAGATCGCTACAATAGTCTTTCAAGATGAACAATGTTCTGAATGTATTAGTCCTGTAATGGTACGGAGCAACTGTGCTCGATTTCTCAGGAAAAACGATGTTCTCCTCATTAACTCAAAAAAGCAGCATGAGAGAAGAAGGAAACTTCCTTCAGTAAATAATGGATATTCTCTGAAATATACATGAAAGTTTCCATTCTGCACTTGAATTATGTAATCCAGGGCTCTGTGCATCCAGCGTCTCCTCATTCCAGTCAGAGATGGAGTTGCATAACAGTGAGGAAGTCAAAGACCTGGGGGCATCATCATTATTTCTTCCTAAAACAAACAGTTTCTCTTTCTCTCCTGCTCTAAACAGTGGCAGCTGTTACCGTATTATATAAATACAGACAATCGCGATTCTGTCTTTGTTCTCTCTTGTTGTTCTTTTCTTTCCGCACACCCCCACATGCACTCATGCACACAGGCTGCTTAGAAAAATAAGACAGACGCCGCTGATTGCTTTGAGTTTAGGTTGACAGAGACTGACATGCAATCAGTGGTTGGGAGCGTCGGATTTTGTTTGTTTCTTTTCGGTGGGTTAGTGCCTGGGCTGATGGGACATGGAGGGGCATTGGCACATTTGCATAAAGACAAATACATAATTTAGCATATGTTTTGAATTGTCTGTCATCAAGTAATTTAGGCTGCTTGTGTTCAATGTCTTCTGTCATCCTGAATGTATTTAAATAGCAGATAATTTGGGTTTACCTTTCCATGAAGTTGATGTACTTCTGATTCTACTTTTTTGTTGTCTAATGAGGTCAGATTTCAAATATAAGGACACAATATAAAAATTCAAGTCACACACTGGACTGCAGAATTGCTATGGATAATTGATGACTGAGTTCACAAGGTCTAATGTAATGATTTGAATTAATGTCCTTGGTGAGTCAGTCAATACAACAAATTAGGCTTGTTCTCCTGACTAATTGAAAAAAAAAACAGTTTAAAAAGCTGTATTTTCAGCAGCAGAAGCAGGAACTGCATAGATTTTATCCATTCAGAAAGTGGAGTCTCAGGATTCTTTTTGCTGCAATGACAGTGATTCACCCCTCTGATGCTAAATGAGGATGACCATTTTTACAGCTAAAAAGACAGAATAATTTCAGTTTAAATCATGCGCCCACACTTGAAACACGCTTACTCGAATTATCCGGTGTGCAGCTCTTGCCAACAGGCCAAATGAATTGGAACGGAGAGTTTTTATCTCACCTCATTTTCTCCTCCACCGTCTTACATATCAGTGTTATCTCCAATCAGAGAGGATCCCCACAGACTTATCGCCTTATTCCAAGGGCAGACGCATGATTGGCAAAGGATGATACGCTGTGGCTGGTTTGTGCTGCGCCACACCCACTTTCCGTTTCCAAGGGAAGGGTGACAAGCAAGTAGGGAGCTAATGCTTTAGTTACACCCATTTTTCAATTTCCAGCACAGATTATGAAACCACAGCAGATGCGTCCCCACTGTGCATGCGATAAATATTAGCGGTCCAGCATTTTACAAAGGGTTCCTCCTGAGAGTGCAAAGAAACTGCAGCAGCACTGCAGAGACACATGTCTGTGAGTGAAGGCTGTTGTGATCGGATAGTCTGTCCCATCAGCCTGTCCTCAGTGATGGATCCAGAACCTAAAGCTTCAAATAACACTGGTGCATGAAGGACCTTACAGAGGTTTATAGTCAAATGGAGACAGTTTTCTAGTAAGAAGTTGTTGCTAACGTGGGGGTTTATAAGTTGGGGAATGATAATACGTGGCATGCATTTAATTTAGTCAGTTTTTCAGATTTAAGCACACAGTAAATAGTGTGACAGCTGTGTTTTTTGCACCTCTTGGCATGCCAGATCATGCCTGCAAAGTTGCAAATCCTATTGCACAACTACTTTATTGAAAAACTGGATTTTTAGGATTCTCAACAGTGCTAGTTGGATGGCTCTGATGTTGGCATTGTCTGTCTTTCAATTTGTCTTCCACTATGGTCTCTATTACTCTATTATCATTTTTGATTAGTTGCCATAAAAAATTAGAACAGACATTCATGTTTCCTAGAGGATGTGTTGTCCTGACTTTGGTTATCCCCTGACTTTTCCACAAGTTCTAAACTGATTGTCTACGAATTTAATTCAGACATTTATGTTCCCTTCAGTATAAACCGTCAAAATTGTAAATTTATCCAAATCCTTTGGTTTATGACCAAGATTTTGCAAAACTAATGACATTCCTACCATCAGACCTACTTACTGTTTGGACCAACTAGCCAATAATGGCATGCCAACACACTAAAATTATTAACATTCTAGTTGAAATTCATTGATTTCTTGCATATTTCTAAATGCCTTCAAACAATCTTGAAAAAACAGGAAGAACTGTTCTGAAATCAAACGAATTAAAATGTCATTTAAACAGCAGGAGTGACATTTTTATCTGTTTGGAGAAAGTTTAGACTTTTTATTATTTCGCTGTCATATTTTAGATAAACTTGTCATTGCTATTTACATTGTATAAAATTGAATGAATGTATTTACAAGTGAAACAAAAGACTGCCAGTTATTCTGGGATGGTGTTTCTCCTGTGCTGAGGAGGAGAACACGTTCTCACCCTGTTTCCTTCCCTCAGATGATCACTGTTGCAATGTGGACCCACTGGGCCCAATCACATCTTTTCAAGTTTGTCTTTGAAAAAAGGGTCATCCTACCTCTGAACTGCACTCACTTTAACCACCGTCTGGACAAAGTGTGATTGTCCAATTCAGCCATCTTTGAAAAGGCTCTCAATCTCACCCCGATGACAAAAATAAATCCTGACAAGAGCAAAGTGTCCTCTTGCTTGGGAGGTAAGTTTAACAATCAAGGACAAATCCTTATTTACCACTTACAAATGTACCTTTTGTGAATTTATGTGACATTGTGTTGTTTATTACATCTGCAAATGTTTTCAGCTGGAGTGTAAAGTTGAATAAATGCAAAAGAGAGCTGTTCAACTTCATTTTTCTTCCAGTTTGTTTCAGGGCCACTTCATTGCCTAAACATACTGGGGCTATTTATTATTTTTTATTTTTAAATATTCTTTCAAAGGAGCCCTAAAAGTGCCCTCGAGAAAAAAATCTTTTACACCATTAGATGAAACTAAAAGAGCACCTTCAGCTAATGTCCCTTGACAGCGAGCCCCTAAAGAAGCACTCTCTTTTTCTGTCTTTTTTGAGTCATGTCAGAGCAGATGGACAAAGTGTACAGCGTTCTCTCCTTTTCATGAGATACTTCAGTGCCCTTTCACTGGGAAATGTTTCCACATGGAAATGTCTCTGTGCTTGTTCTCAAGGTTAAATCTGAAAGACTAGCTCTGCCGGGCACGGCGGCTCCGAGGCATAAATGTGATGAATCTGAAGTCTGAATCAGAATCTTATTGGAAATAACAGCTTTTTCAAAACTTATTGTAATAAGAATAAAAATCTAATGTTTTGATTTGACCCTAATTGTCCCCTAGAAATCTGTGGCGCGGACCCTCATTTAAATATTTAATACCTTTCTCTCTATTTTCTCCATTTAGAGCTGGACTATCAATAGGACACTGATGAACCTAGAGATGCCACAATAATCCAATATTTCATGATATGCTGTGTTTTAAAAAATTTAAATATTGATATTGTGTAACAAGAAGGAACTCCTAAAGCAATTTGCTTTCTAAAGTTCTAAAAAAAAAAAAAAAGTCACAATATGTTACAGTACACAAGTTTCAAATTGCCATAAAATTGAAGGATTCCTAAACTGTAATTGCTTTTATGTCATATACTTTTTAACAGTTACTGTCAGACTGATTGTGTATCTTTCTCACATTATCTATGGATACTGTGCCTGTATCATTATTATGATTTATTTAGGCTCTAACAATGGTGCCGTGAAAATCCGATACTGTGGAAGGTTTAAGTGAACCTGACATACATTTAGACTTTTGCCTGCACAAAGCCTTCAAACACAGGTGTAACAGTGAGTGAAACTGAAAATAATTGGATGAATGATGAAACTTCTGTACAACAGAACTGAAAAAAAACAGGCAGTGGTTTCCAACAGTATTTGCTAGTGACTGTAAAAAGTACATAAAGAAGAGGAGAGAGCCACCATGACATCACCCACTGGTTTGTGGAGAACTGTTTTGAAGACTTGAGGTTGCCATTATCATTATGCTAGCAACTTGTCAATCTCACCCTAAAGTGTCCTTCTTTATCACTTGATATTAAATAGGGCAATAAATTACAAAGTGAGCATCAAGCTGTAAAGAAGAAAACTAGTGACTGAGGCAGTAAACTCTTAAGGAAACCCTTTAAAATACATTTTATGTGGCACCTTGTCTGTGGTGGCGAATGTCTACTAATTGTGACCAGTTACAAAAATATTTTTCTTTGGTTTATTGCAATAATTTTTTGCATTTAAAGGGTTCGAGGAAAAGCCTGAAAACTAAAACATAATTTGATGCAGCACATGTGTCTTTTTAACCTGCGGCCCTTATTTTTTTTTTTTTTAATCTTGCTATCCAAATAAATCTGACCTGGGGGCCTCCTCACAGGGTTCACACATCCAGTTTAGGAACAAAATAAAGTGCAACTTGAGAACATGTAACCATAGCAACAATACAACTGTTATATAATATTATATGCTAATTAAACACTCTTAAAATAAAAAGAGCTGTTCTAAACTCGAAAAAATGAACTAATAAAAAAATCAGAATTTGTATTTTTATGAACTTAATTTAATGATTTTTTAGTTTTTAAACCTTTGTTTCTGTTTAGTAACAGCTTTTTCATTATGCACATTTTGTAGTAAAATAAATCTTGTATTTTATTGCCTTTCCTTATATATATACATATACCCACATATACCAATATAATATATATAATATACCAATATAATTGGTAATATAAATGGTCAGTACAGTCCTTCTTCTAAGCCTGATGGATATAACCCACTTTCTGGAGTTTTTATTTC
>JAPZDY010000010.1:4200452-4210865 GCA_029783645.1 Ctenochaetus hawaiiensis
CATATCTCAGAGTAGATCAACTCAGAGTTCAAGGTTAAACTCAGAGTTTGTTAAACCTGCTTCGTGAAACGGACCCCAGGTCACTTAAAATTGTCAACAGAACTTTAAATTTAAGGGAAGGGACTAAATTTTAAGGTGTAAGTATCCCATGATAAATTTAACAGTGACTAGATAATACAAAAAAGATACTGCTAATGTCCACATTATATTCAACCATTTCACAACCATTAGAGTAAAAGATTATTAAGGGTGTGCCCTGTAATAAAATATTAAGGTAAGTTTTGCCATTAGGTTATTGTATTCCTGGTAAAATCCCTGAACACTTTATCTTCTCTATATGTTCATTGTGTCACACAAACAAAATCACCTCAAGCCCTGACACGTGAGCAATGCAGTTTATTTACAACCATTATGAATCTCCCAGAAAATGTGTCACGTAGAGGGAAGAAAAGAGTATGAGCAGTTTGTAAGAAGTACTATTACACAAGACCACTGAATCCTCTGACAGACGGTCCAGGCATCTCTTGTGCTGATTTCATGCTCATTTCTGCAACCAGGCTTAAGAGTTCAGAGGCAGAATATCAGGGGTTTGACACTTATTAAATTAAGAATCAGTGGCAACATACTCAAACAACAGTAATCAGACAGTGAGTGTGACTGTGAGTTCACAGTCTAACTAACACTAATAGGACAATCCTTTCAGAGCTTTGATTTAAGTGATTATCATTATACTTTCTGACTGCTTGCAAAGCTCTCTCTCTGCTTATGCATCTTCATAACACCCTCTTAAATTAAGCTTTCCCTTTTTCCTCAACACAGCAGAAACTTCTGTAGTTTTTTTGTAGAGTGATCAACTCTGATGTTAGCTTAAAGATCTTATACTTTATCATGTTTAGATTTTTCGTGCTGCAGAGCTAATTGCCTGCTCTGGGACGCAGAAGCCTAAGACATTTTTCATTTTGGACAACCACTGAAGACTGTAAGGATAATTTGCAATCATCCCTTTTGTTTTATACTGCCTTAAACTATAAATCAGAAATTCATTATGCAAATTGAATTAAGTGCAGTGTGTTGTTGTCCTAATTTTTCATAGCTTGGAAAATGCAGCATGAATCAAGCCTCTAAATTAAACACTGCCTTGCTGGAAACAGGTTTTTAACACAGTTGCTGGACAGTCCTTCCCTGAATAAGGTGTAAAAATCAGCCGTTTTAAAGCACAGTTCATGTTTGGCTTTAACACAAGCTGGTATGTGTCTGTGATTGATTCGTATTCCTCTCTGACTGATCAAACCTTTTAAGTTAATTTGCTTGCACAGGAAAAAGGACTCAGTCACCATTAGTCAGGTTGCCGGAGTCAATTTTGATGCACTAGATCTGCATTTAAAGCAATAACTTAACCTCAACATGACTTGAGATCACTGCCATTAACTCATGTTGAGAGTGTATACTGTGCACCAGTGTTGTCATTATATAAATGTGTGTAGGGGAAACTGGCCTACATGCTAAAAAATACAAGCATTTAGCTGTTAGTATGTATACTCTATTTATGCAATCGCATAAAAAAGACAAACATAGTCATTCCCAGAGCTTAATCCTTCAGGACAACCTGTTCCGGTGAATTTGCAGCTCTATTTGTTTCAGTGCAGCTGGCTGACAGCCCGGCTTCCAGGGCCACCAGGGCCTGCAAGCGGCCACACGAACCCCAGGGACGGGAGACGCTGGCCGGGCCACAGAAAGAGACAAGGGCGGGTCTGCATGTCCATGCCAGCTTCCGACTTAGATCAAACACAAGCACAGACATGCACATTAATAAATACAGACATACATTAAAAACAACAACAAAAACAACTATAAACCCATGCAAACACCTTGACATAAAATCAGAAACAACATAGAATTAGACAACTGCCTAGAGGAAGTTAAATGTATCTAATAAACAACAAACAAGCTTCATCTACTGTTACTAGGGAACTGAATCTGTGTGTATGTCTTAAAATGAAAAAAGTAACTAGTTTAATTTCTTAATACAAATTGAACTGACAAATATTAGTGACCTGCTGTACTGGAGGGAAAACGAACAAACATATCAAATAGGCCTGGTGGCTAACCCTGCCACCAACAGTAACACCAACCTTTTTCTATTCCAAATAGAAAGGTTAAAAATACTAACAAGAAAATATTTTAAAGACTCCTTAGTTACTATTGAACTCAATTAACATCCATTGTTTTTTATTTTTTTCCTCAGATCAAATGTCCTGTCTTAAAATGTTGATTAAAGATGAAAAATAATTTGTGTATTCGCCCCGTGATTCAGATACTCTCCAAAACTTATTGGCTTCCATGCTAAACCCTTGCACCAAGTTTTATAAAATTCAGGCAAGCTGTTTCTGTTATCCTGCTGAGAAACAGGCAACAACAATCTGACGAACAGTTAAACAAACTGAAACGAAATAAAAACTAAGCAATGACTGGGAATCAGTGCTAACTTTTAAGCATAAAAGGTTAACTAGCAGCCACTTCCTGACTATAAGCTTCTTAACTTATATGACTGACTTCCATTTCCTGGAGAAACAGAAACCTTACAGCACATATGTCATCCCAAATTTGAAATGTTGTAATAAGATGTGTCTTTAATAACTATTCAGTCACATTAAAAAACAACGCTATTCAGGGAAAAACATATAAAGACTTCAGAGCATAAAAGATGCCACTGTCTTGTTATAACTAGACTGTTACTGTGAGTCGACAAGTAGGTTAAAACTTGAACTTTAGTCTCCATGTTGTACTTCTAAGGTATATATATATATATATATATATATATATATATATATATATATATATATATATCAATATATTGATATAGAACCACTGTAGGCAACAATCTTATTAAATATTTTTAGTCTCTTTTTTGCCATGTATCCACTGAAGAGAAATCAAAATTATTTTGCCTTAAATAAGACTTTTTAATTTTGCCTGATATTGATTTTTTTCCATTTCTGATCGATTCAGATTGAACTATGACTGAGTCAGGTGCACATCAGAGTAAATTATGCTGACTGTCCCAGCTGTCCAGCTGCTGACAGACAGCAGGTTGACTGTGGAGTTGTGTCAGTACAAAGAGAGGGACAGTATTGATTTCACACTGAGATCTTTTTACACGTGTCCTGTTTAGCCCTGCTAATGTGTTTATTTGCTTAGTAGTGTTTTAGTTGTACCACTGAGGCCCAGGTAAACAAGTATCAAATATGTGTGTGTGTGTGTGTGTGTGTGTGTGTGTGTGTGTGTGTGTGTGTGTGTTGTGAAAGATTTTTTTCAGTCAAGATGGACACAATTTTCACACAGAATATGATAAATAGTGTTGAATTTCTGATCTGATCTAAATCGTTTCTTCTAACTGGACACGTCACTTTATCACTGTGGCATTGTCTTATTAGTGTTAACAAGCTGCTGTTTCATGTGTTGGACATAAGAAGAGACTTCACTTCTTAATTAGCTCTCTTTGAGGTTTCAGTGAATAAAAAACTTTGTTAGTTTATTGCAGTAATAAGAAAACTTTATCTTGTAATACTAAAATCAATAACAACACTGAAGTTCTTTCATCTCAACTTGTTAGAGCAAAGAAAGCCTTGAGGCCGATCCCTGCATAGTGTGCTGCAGTGTTAGGGATTAGAGAGGGAGGAAAAGAGTGAGTTATGTGATGAGTGAGTGAGTGAGTGTTATAATGACTAAGTGAATTTGTGGATGAGTGAGTGTGTAAGTATTTAAGTGAGTGACTGAGTGGTGCACTAAAACAAAATTGCAATTGGAGAGAAAGGGAGTGAGTTATGAAATTAGGAAAGTGAATTAGCTAGTGATTGAACAAAGCACCGAGCGAGTCAGGAGAAGCAATAAAAAGAATAAGAAAGGAAATGAGTGGCTCTGCAAGTGGGTGAGTGAGCAAACGGATGAGTGAACCAGTGAACAAAGCAGGGAGTGAATCATGGACGAGCAACGAGCCAAGAACTTGGATTCTGTTGTCGACCTGTGCAGGATCAGCTGGCTGCAAGTTGTCGCCTACGGAGTTCACACTGGACTCATCCAGCTGTGACATCCAGCTGTCAATACAGCTCACTGTGTCTAAGCAACATCTCAGTTTTTGTGTTTGACATGAAGAAAACTTGTTACTTTTCTGCAGGGAAACAGAAGTGATGAGATATAAAGACAAGGTGGCGCTGACAACGTTAAATATTTATCATTTTCTCTCTCCGGCGTAAAATAAAATGAAAGCATCCGCAATTTTTGTGTTTGTCTCTGTGAATTCCATTCAGTGAAATGCACCCCTGTCCTGTCCTATCACATGCAATCTACCCATCCATGTTGGACCGATGTTAAAAAAAGGGGAGCAGATGAATGAAAGAGAGGAAAATAAAATGCTATAGTGAGCTTGACAGAGATAAAGAGAAAACAGTGGATAGGATATAAAGAATGAAGGTTACAGTGAATGACAGACAGCTCGGTAAAATGTCTAAGAAATTTAGACAGGATAGACAGAAAGGACAGGCAGGATGCTTTTGATGTTTTTTCAGGTGCAGAGCAGAAGTGGCTCTAGTTGACTGCACAGCAAAGAATAATATTACATCTCCAAAGTGGCTGCAGCATCAGTGCAGTTACATAAGACTTTGTCTCTTTCTGCTCCTCCATTCAGGCCACAGCCTCAGGAAAAGCACATTCATCCTCCTGCTGCTACCGAACAATGAGGCTCCCGCCACTGTGAAATTACTTCATTTAAAGTGTTTTTGATCATTTTAGATTTTTCAGTGAAGAAATGTGGTTTTACATTTGTCATTTAGGAGTAAAAAAAAAACAACATGGACACTTTCCTGTTTCTGACTTTGACATGTTTGACTGACAGCTTTAAAGGTGACCCAACAGCATAGAAATCTTACTGTACATAGGTGATTATCTGTAGTTTGTAACACCCCTTTGTCTGGATTTTTGAAATTTTGATGAGCATTTTTTTACAACAAGACCTGCTGGTCGAGGTATCGATAACCTACAGGCTGTCAGATTTTAAGAGTTAAAAAAGGAACCAAAAGCAAAACACCAATCCTGGCAGGTACAACACAGCTCTAATAACAAAAGCTGACTCTAGAAAATTAAAATTCCAGGCAACAAAGCAGTAGGAAGCAGACAAGCAGATATCTAATAACTCAGTGAAAAAGAGAAAAACTGCACTACGTACAAACTAGGATGTCACCAGGAGGGATGCTGGTGAGACACTAGGGAGCAAACACAGAACTGGAAAGCAAACCAATTGACAAGCAGTGAGGAGCAAACACACTTAAATACACTGGGGAGGGAAGGCTATTAAGGGACAGGTGAAACTAATCAACAATCAGAAAGGGGAGAAGGCACATAAAGAGAGGAAGTAACACAAATGATGATGCAAGAGGAGAAAATCTAAAAAATAAAATGAAAAATGACCAAACCAAAACCCCACACTGGGGCAAAGATTACTGCTGGTTTTAAGTGTTCTTGTTCCTTTGGACTTAAAGTATCATTTGCTGCAGAGATCACACTAAAATCTGCAATCTGTAAAGCTGCATTTCTGGATTTTGGTTTGTCTGTTGTCTGTAATTCCAATTTATAAATTCCCTTTGAATCAGTTTTTGCCTCTTACAACTTTTCAGTCTTAACGTCCTGGATGTTGAACTTTCCAGGTATTAACTATAGAAGTTAAGTTGATAAGAGCAGGTTTGTAAACTGGAAAACCAAAACAAGTAAAATAGTTTAACAGTCTGTAAGCTGAGATGAACTGAATTATTAGGAGAAAACTGCTTGTGATTTTGTCACTCAGTTAACATTCATCACACTCTCCTTTTAGCCTCTTTTTGTTCACCACCAACTCCTGAGCAGCCGCATGCTTCTCTGTGTTCACTGGCTAGTATACCATATGCTTTATATAACTATCTATACGATTGTTGACTAACAAATTTAAACTTATCAGGTCTAATAGAGTTTCTGATTTTCCCTCAGAGTGCTTCCACCTGCAAAGCTCCAGTGTCAGAGACCCTCTGTGCACTGCTAATATACACTGAGCCAACAGCACCCAGAGCAGTACAATATTCTCCACATTCACTGGCTCCTGTCAAAAGACACCAGGGGGGTTTTCTGACTTGTAAATGAGCTATGTGCACCCAACATGCTCAGTGAAGCTGGAATTTTCAGCACCAGAGCACAGGAGCGCTGCTGTGCTGTCGGCCCTCCCACACACACACACAGATAAATGCTACAGCATTAGCATAATAAAAAAATACCGGCATGTAGCAGCTGCACAATGGACATGACACATATAATACAATTCCATTTCTACAGAGAAGAAAGAGCAGTATTCACTCAGGTGGGTAGTACGTTAAACAACACCAGTTGGGGTGTTGCTGGAGGCAGATAGAAAGGGTGTGCGCACGTGTTGTGAGGTGAACACTAAACGCTGTTTCTACACAGAAAGTGAGCATGAGATGCAAGATAGCAGAGCAGCAGCAGCTTCAGTGCTCCATCTGCGTCTACACACAATGCGTTCAGACACACACTGTGGAGTTTAGCTTACCGGTGTTTTGTCAGCCCGCAGAGTCAAACCCACATTCAGTGTAGTTACAGGTGCAAACTGAAATATGAAATAGTCACAGACTGCGTGATGGCTTATGTTGTCATGATTTCAGTCAGTTTATAAGGTTCACAGTGTTGTTTTACTTTGTTTTCCAAAGTTCCAATTTTTTTTATTTTAAGAACAAGAATTAAAAATCTCAAATCATGAGGATGATATACTTATTTAGGTTTAAAATGGTCCTAACAAAACATTAACAGTAAATTTTAGCTAACTTTTGATTGAAACAGGCAAAAAAAAGAAAAAATACAAGGAGTAGGACACAAACACAGATTATACGACATCTTAAAGAGGGAGAAACACAGATTTAAGTACAAAAGAAAAAAAAAGAGCAACCGGTGAAAACTGGTAAGAAAACAAAGACAGGAGGAGGAACAAAGCACAAACACTCATGTAGAAAACTACATGAGTTTTTTGTTTTTTTAAAAAAAATCTGCTGTCAGTGTTAGGCTATCGAAGTTGATTGTTTTGTCCACAGGCAACCAAAGAATTCACAATAATATTAAAGGTTTTTGGTTAATAGTAATGGCTAATAATAAGTGCTATTATTTGTTGTTACTTGTTTTGAATGGATAGTCAAATGGAATACAGGCTATGGCCAATTATTCAATATTCACTGACCAATATTGCTTTAAGAGGAAAAGTGGAGCACCATTTATTTTTATTTATTCTGTTTTGGCCCAAAAATTATAAAAGAAATATGTTTACATAATCATGAATATTTCTTTTATTTTATGTATAATCCACATAAAAAATCCATATTGGTAAGGTCAGGCATATGTGCTGTGAAACTGAAACTGGTATATAAACACAGTATTTAATGATTGTGCAGTAAGTGTTGCATCCATGTAGGCTACGGCGCCCTCGCCCACAGGCTAAACAGAATAACAGGCCATACTCTGTGTCACATAATATAACAAAGTGTGCACACGCTGTTGGTGAGATGATGCCACTTTTTGTTCACAGTACACCACACAATTAAACAGTTTTAAAAGTTCATCACTTTAAATGACTATTAAATTATCATCTTTTACATGAAAGTTGCTGCACAAAATAAGGTTATTATTAATATCCTTCTGGCCAGAGTGGGCAACTTTTGCAGGTGCATGGAACTTGAATGACGTGTTTTCTAGGACACTTTGGTTGAGAACAAACTTTAAGAGGACATCACTCACAGAGATGGATTGCAGAGAAAACTTTGAACGTGCTCTGGAGGAGATGGATTGGGCAGACGTATATGTTCCACTCTCAAAGCAAAGATTTTTGACATTTTGGGAGACACACTCATCCTTCTACCTCCTCCTACACCTCCACCTCAGACAGGCAGGTGCTTACAGCCAGACACAGGTATAATACTACATAAAGGTTAGGGAGAGTATTTTATAATGATGACTGTCTATTTTTGCTTTAATGTTACAGTATGTTGGTACAATAGCCCCATCATTATCCAACAAGTATAATGAATAAGATTAAATTATTGAACACAAACAGACAAACTCTCTGAGCAAACTGAACCTCTCCAAACTACACGTGTCTTTGGTGCTCATCATCATCTGTTACTGTTTGAAAATGTAATACCTGTTGATTCAAAATAAATGAAAACTAAATATTTACATAAAATAAGAATGGATGTTAATGATTAAAATTATATTTTTTAGATTTTTTTTTCCCCAAAGAGCAAATGCAGCACTGGCCACAGGTACAGGATTTAATTAGGATAATGTTATAAATTGATATGGCTTCTTCCCCATCCTTCTTCCTCTTACTGTGTTTTAAATAATCTGGGAGAGAAGGAGAGAAAGAGCACAAACCAGGTAAGAAATTGGGGAGGCAGTCACAACCACTTAGCTGTAATGGCCAAGTCAGCAACTGCTTCGCTCATATTTACTGCAGTGGACTCCACAATGATTTCACATTTCTAAGCAGTATATTAGTATACTGTTATCAACTGTATCCTAAAGTTATTTATTTATAGATACTGTGTGCTTGCTTTATTTATTATCAGATCAAATGTTTCTCTCTATCTGCTCACATTGTGTTTGCACGTGATTGTCAGCGTAAATAGAAGGAGAGAAAGATGGAGAGAGAGAGGACAGAAAGAGAGTGAGAGCAAAAAGATGGAAGTGAGAAAGTAGACAGATAGTGAAATACAGATTGTTGTAGTTGTAAAACAGTAGCTGTTTAGCTGAGAAGAAAACAACAGCATTCCATTTCGAATGGCATATTACATGAATTGGGCACAGATGCCAATTTTTCAACTGTCAGAAGTTGAAATAAACCTCCTGAAAGGTCCGATCAGAGAATCTTTCCCTGACAAACGCATACAAGCCCTCTCTCCTAGAGTAAGGATGACAACAGTCTCAGTTTATCTATTTTATTTATATTATATTTTGCTCTGCCTCTGACACTGTGTTCATCTGCCATAACTGGCACTTTGCAGTCACCAAAGACACCTAATAAAGTTACTAGTCGGATAAATAAGTCACTGTTTAAAAAGTTAAACTTTGATCTCCTGAAACTGACAATTATTTTTTACATGTTTGCATGTGGATTATACAGAGAGATACATGTTCACTATTGATCTTAAGTTATTGGTAGTCATACCTTTGATCATTAGACAAAACCAGGCTAGCTGTTTCCCTGTTCCCAGTCTTAATGCTAAGCTATGCTGATTGCGTCCTGCTCTAACGTCATACTTAATGCACTGATATAAAATTGGTGTCCATTCATCTAAAGCTGTGTTCATTGTAATGACACAGCTGTTAATTCTTACTATACACTTCTTAAAAAATACTTTTGATAAGTAATGTTACTTCTTTAATGTTTTGTTATCATCTGGTGACCTGCTTGCCAAACATAGACATCCGCTGTAGTTGTATAACACTTCACTCTGGTATTACAACACGAGTTCAGGATTTGATCCATCAATAAACGTTCCATTTTAAAAATATGATGACATTCATAGCACAGATGCCAGTTTTCCCTCTGCCAGAGGTTGGAATAAATATGAGTGCAATGAAGCTAACATTTGTTGCATTCTTCAGCAAGGGTCATGACCTCATGACTTGTTTTACCATCAAGAGAAATTAATGTTCTTCCGTTGTTACTATGCTACCGCTAGTTCTCCTCCACCTACACTCAGAGTCAACAGCTGAAATGCAAAGTAGCTTAAGTCCAGAAATTAACTGAGCATCACAGGTTGATGAGACGTAGCAGTTATGAGCATCCAGGCTGATTTTGGGTGTGTGTGGAAATGTGTCTTCAAGGCCTTTTACGTCAAAGGCAGCAAGTTGTTTCATTAGCTGGAACATGCCTGTGAAGGTTTATTCCACAAGAACACTTTGTTTATTTTATCCCTCGAGTTTTTGTGTAGGCAGGCGTCATGTCCCTCCACTTTGCTGAGACAAGAGTGACAAAGCTTTCCTCTGTGGCATTTCACTTTGACGTTCGGCGCCAAACAAGCCGCTGTGTGGAAGAACATGCTGCTGTTTTTTTTTTTCTTTCATTGAGTATGTGTGCCCTTCTGCTCCTGTGCTGAAAATAAACCATCGCACTGCGAGGCACGCTCATGATTTTAATATGAGCAGCACAGGGAAAGAGGGAGGGAGAGAAAAGAAAAGATGCAACACTCTTATGAAGGATGTTAACGCAACATAACACATTTTTCATATATATAAATGCTGTTCTAATGTGTTTTTGCAATGGCGCGACATTGGAGTGAAAAATACAATATATATAAACAGCCGTCTCCTATACAACACAAGCAGTAT
>JAPZDY010000010.1:4210965-4221449 GCA_029783645.1 Ctenochaetus hawaiiensis
AGCCGTCTCCTATACAACACAAGCAGTATGTGTGTATTTGCTCTTTGTGCTTGTTGTTGTTGTGTGATGTAATAGAGGGAGGTCATGGACGGAGGTCGGCAAATCAAACTGTTGTGCTGGTGGGTAAACTCTCTGCCGTTCTGCGCTGTGGTCATTTGGGTTCTTCTTCATTTGTTGCACACACACACACATCGGTGTGGTAATAGATGCATGCACTCATACACTAACAAGCAGGGAGAGACAATAAGAGTACATGCCGCACTGGTCTGAAGCCTGAGGGACTGAATTCTGATTGGATGGACTGAATAAGGAGGTAGACCAGGTTCGATAGGCTGTATTCTTGCACTATAATGCTGATCTATTAGATCCATTAGAGAATACAGTGCAGCAGTTAGCTTTCTCTTTGCAGTTTCTAATACTGCCCCTGAGGAAGACTTAAAAGACAACTATCATTTATTGCCAGTGCATACACACTGCTACTAGACAAAGATGCAAAATACTGTGGAACAGAAAAGAGCAAAACAATTGTATCAGCAAACAGCTATGAGGGAGGATTTAAACTGCAGACTCTTCAACTGATATCCCAAAGCCATGCTCATGTTAGCTAATGCAGTTATACATTTTACTTACAGTAATGGAATAAGAGCACAAGGTCTGATTTACTTTATGCACTAAGGAAAAGAAGAGAAAGACATTTGACACCTTTTCTGGCCAAAGTGTGGGTTTGCCATATATAAATCCTGCACAAATGGGATTTTAAAAGCCAGCTTATGAATAGAAATCAGCAAGAGTTAGAGCTCATGAATCTGCAAATTTGCTCTTTTCAGGGTAACAATATTACAGCAAGGCAATTTTTATATCAGTTTAGATGAATTTTGAAGACAACTTCTTGAGAAAGATTTGCAAATTAATCTTAAAATTATGGACTCAGAAGTGGAGGGACATCCTAAACTGACAGTGTGTCTGTCTTTCTCTTACCATCTTGTTTGTGGTTTTTGCAGATGAAATTTTGCCAATAGCAAAATTAATGATAGCAGTGATTATGTGAACTTGCTGCTGCATCCGATATATCTTGTAACAGGGGTGTCAAGGTACATATGCAGATTTTTCAAAAAAAAAAAGTAATGGGGTCCAACAAAGCTTAGCTACAACATAGCAGAGTTGGTCAGCCACCGCTAATTTGTAAGAAATAGACTTAACAGCGTGTTCATCTACACAAACTTCAGCTGCAAGACGGCCTTTAAGATGACTTTAAAGCTTTGGCCCTTAGTCTTCTCTTTATTAAACAATGCTGACTCAATATTGTTTAGTAGCCTTTAAAATAGTATTTGAGCAAGATAAGTTTTTTTTAATATAGCACCATTTAGACACACAGCAATTCAAAGTGCTTTATGCAGGGTATACAGATACATTAAAAAAGAGAAAATTTGCTAGCTATGTCAAATAAATTTGCCAACAACTTGACAGTATTTGTGTGAAAAGTAGAAGTCTTCTTTTGTGTACTACTGACCTGTCAAAGTCTCCTGAGAAGTCACTTAGCTTTCAATGGGGTAATGGACATGAGATTTTCCATGAAATATCATGGTAGTGCATAAAGAGCCAGCCTCAGCTGCCTTCACCTCCAGAAGTCTACATGTTTCCAGCCAGTTCCTCCTCTCACTCTCATGACTGTGTCTGGCTGTGAGCACAGCAGAGGTCTCCTGTTGGATCAATTCTCATGAGAATCCTCTTCACATTTCATTTATAAATTAGACTCGTGTGAATAGATCTTTGTAAAATGGTGCTGTGGCACTGCACGCATCAGCCATCAGGGTCAGTCACAGTAATGTGCCTCCTTCTCATCATGCAATGTGGCAAAGTGAGTGTTTAATGTCAGTTTGGGGTGTGTTTCACAGAGAGAGAGGAGGATCACTGGAGGTTTTTATCCTGTGCGTTGTCTGAATCTGTGGAAAGAGGCTACAGGTCAAAGAATTCTGGAGGCAACAAAACAAACAATTGTTGCGGTAATAAAGAAGTCAGTCAATAATTGACCTTTTCCATCACTCTGTGAATGATCCGGTTTGATGCTGCACACACACACACACACACAAGTCTACAAACTGCATAGCACAGTGGAAAGAGTTGGTTGCAGGTTGGAGGTTTGCATCCTGTTGCCCTGCAGCTCTTCATCAATCAGCTGCAACATTTCAAACTGATCTGCCCTTAAAAATGCTGATAATAAGCATTTCTTGTATATAGAAACATTTTTGATGAGATTGCTTGAATGCACATTTTGTATTTCACTCTTAATCAAAGCAATGAAAACAAAAGTCATAGTGTAATGATGCAGTGAAGTAGTGAGGGATCATGGGATTTGTTTATTTCACTGTTAAACAGCCACCAATGCAGAAGAAAATCTACCTGACTGACTCAGGTAGAGATGTTAACAAAGGAGGTAATGTAATAAAGTTTTATTCATGTGATGATTAGTCTCCTTAGCTGACTTCTTTCCTCACTCTATGACTTGTTACCCCAGAGGTTAGCAACAGGTGACAAAAGTAAAATTTCAAATGATTCTGTAGCCAATTTAAAGTCTTTTGGCTGCTTGTCATTCTTGAAAAAGTCAAAAAAAAAAAAAACCCTTGGACATTTTTTATTAGATGCTGACCTTAACTTAATAGTAAAAAGTGTAAAAAAAAGAGTTTTGGATTAATTGAAATACAACCTGTTCATCAAACACTTGAACTCACTAATAATCAAGGTACTGTGCACCATGTCTTTAATCTGCACTCACATTAAAGCTCTACATGCTTAGTGACGCATCCTCCTCGTTCTGTCAGTTGTAACATCCTTTAAGAGCTGTTTAATTTATTTGACAAAATATAACATTTGAAGTTATGTCTGCAAGCTAAGTTGCAATTAAAGGCTACAACAAGTAAATAGTTTGCTTTGCTGAGAACATTTTGTAAAAACAAGAAAGAAAAGCCCAAAGAGGCAATCAATGCAAGATTATAATTTTGTGTGTTTGAACTCAAGAGAGTCGCTCAGAATGGTGTAAGATGTTAAAATCACTCAAAAGGATCAATTATACAAATCAACCAAAGAACCCCTTTAATCTGGGTTAAGACTTTGTACAAGTAAGATGTTGGGAAAAGATATTCAAGTCAAACTTTTCACACAAACTCCACCAAAGAAAGCTGCTGTGACGCGTTGGAGCATAGTGATGTTAGAGCACAGTGATATGTTTAGAAGAGGATGTTTGTCTTTTGTTCTCAATGGTATAACAAGTGTGGATCAATGAGAGACATCAACAGTGAGCTTTTAGATGGATTATGATGGATCAAGTTTTAAAGTTCAAAAGAGTGCTCTACTTTTCAGCTCGGATGTGTTTGTAAAGCTGAGAAGTCAAGAAAAATAGTATTTCTATGGTAAATTTTAGTGGTGACAGCAACAAAAAGGGCAATCTCAAACATTGCTACAACAGATTTGAAAATATTTTAATTATTTAATCATATTTTAAGTATTAAAATCATTATGATGTCACCTACAGAAAGTAAAATAACATCAGATTGAAGACAATCTGTTTGAGGAGGGACACTCATTTATAAAATAATTCACGACCCTCTTGAGTGAGCAGAATGTTTGAATAATCATGTCTTGTTTTCTAAAAGAGAATAACTTCTTACTCTGTGCATCAGTTGTCTTGATGGTCTCACTGACAGACATTGTTCTCTCTGCAGACATCCTTAAACATTAGACATCCCACTGCTATCCAAAATGTCCTGTTCTGAAGGTCACACATTTAAAATAGATACACACTTTATTTTGAAAAATCAGCAGACACCAGGAAGCTCTGCTGATTAAAGAGCTCACCAGTGGATGACATTCTTTATAGAGGATTTAGTTAAAGGGATGAGTCAGTGGTGAAACCCTCTCAGTGGTGGTTGGGGGTTTGTTTTTAGACCCAAAGCTGCAGCCCCTGAAGAGAAATACTGGAAATGACATTTAACAGAAAAATCCATACAGTGATGACTTCACTCTGCAGGGTTGGAGAAGCAGCTTGTGTTCATTTATCTGCTTTGCACTGGTAATATTTAGACATTTTAAGACAAAACGTTCCAACATAAATCACTGTCATTTGGGCTTCTGATGCTTCAGATAATTCTGCTGCAGCACTGTAAAGCCTAACAAACAGGGCCTCTCTGCTACATAACATGAGCAGCATTTTATTCTGTCATGCCGACTGAACCACCTGCTGTTGTGTTGATTAAGTTTATTTATTTTGTCTTCCTTCTTATCTCCCTGCTGATCAGTCTTCCTGTCAGTTTGCTCATAAGTTATTGAAGGCACATTATCAGTCCATTACCGAAGCATTATTTTTAATTGCAATAGGAACAAGCGATGATATAAAAGTAATACCTGTGAGAACATTTGTTATTATGATTATGGGAAAACCTATGAGGCTTTCAGCAGCTCACAGAGTCTCTGTGCATCCTCGTACGTTTGAGCTATGATCCATTACCATGTGGAAGCAGCCAGCAGCAGCTCTGCACCCCCACCCTCGAACTTTCCCACCTAAGTGTCTTCACCACATCATTTACCACATCACCGTTTCAAAATGTCCCATTTCTAGAGTGTCAAATGAAGCCAGAGGATGCGTCTTTATAATGAAAGAAGCTAAAAAAAAGAGAATGTGATCATACCTTTAATGTTTGCTTTATTCCCCCATTATATTAGATAGGACTCTTAGTTTTCAACATGTGATATAATAATCGACAAAACATAAACACCTAAACAGAGTTGTATAAGCTGCAATGCAAATGCTGCAAACTGGCTCAATGCAGTCAGTTTGGTTTCTATCCAAGTAAAATGCTAATTTCAACAAAATCTTCAAAGAAAGATGAAGTTAAAATCCAGATCCTGCTGTTATGTTAATAATAGGAGTTAAAAGTATCATTCTGCTCAGGTGCTATTGAAGCTTTGTAAAAGAAGAGGGTAGAGCGATGTGTAAAGAGCTTTGGTCAAATCTTAACAATGGAAAACAACATAGAAGACATGATGGATGGTTTGGGGGCCAGTAAAAGCTCGGTTAAGTTCTGCATAAACATTGTTAATGACCAACAGAGCACTTCTGAGCCATCAGACAGACATGACATGCAGACATGAAGCTCCTTGTTTTATCATTAGTACAAAAGCTGAACAGCTGTGATAGAAAACAACTGGACAAAAAAGGTCAGAGGCAGAAGCTTGTATTCATGAAAACTACAACTCCCAATGTGCCCCTTTTTGTGTAAGAAATATCCCTAGGCTTTAAATCCTTTTAAGGGTAAAATTATAATTAGCAGCTTTAATCAAAAAGGTTTCTGATCTATGTTCATACTGCAGTTTTTTGTCCCCTGCTTTAGCAAAGAAGCGATGGTTCCTGGGGATCTTGAAACCTTCAGCAGACTGCTGTGGCACACTACTGATGGACCTCACTGATGACAAAGATCATTTCTCTGATATTTTTACTCTCTGCCACTGCAGGAAGGGACGTGATATCCACAGCAATCAGTGAAAAGTTACAGGGAGGATGATGGGTAGGCAGAGAGGTTTGTGACCAGCCTTCTGCCAACAGCCAGTGTGTTTGCTTTTAATCATGAAGCCAGTCTGTCCACAACCTTCACCATATCTCTTTCCTACTTTAAAAAAGTCTTTCAAAAACCACTCGTTTCAGCCTCTTCACTACTTTGGTGCAAATGCAGAAGCTTGTCAGCTTTGAGGACTTCTGAAGACTCACTGTTCATAATCAATGTGAAAGCACAGTGCTAATCTGTGTCCAAGTCACATGTTACTGCCAGGTGTGGACTGTTCTTTTATTTGTCATCCTCCACTCTATCTGTCTAAATCCATCTCCTCACTGTGAATCATAAAATTGGACCAAAAATGCCAAAACCCATCTCAAGTACTGAATATGCACTTTCATGTTCTGTCATTCTGATTGGTGTTACACAATCATGATTCAGCCTACTGTTTCCTGAATTCATTAAAGCTTCAACATTTTGCAATTTCCAAGTAAGTTTCATAATCCTCCACACTACAAGCAGAGATGTGTTTTCCGTTTAGAGGCTGCAAATTGATCTCAGGAAAACAAAAACAACGTTGACAAAAATGTTGAAAGCATGACCAAAGATATCTGCTGCGTGACAATGAACGGCACAGACAGTGTAGTGCTAAAAATCAATGCAGATATTGCACCTGACTATGTTATTATATGTTTTGTATTGACTGTTGGTATCTACTAAATGCAGACATTTTGAGTAGCTATTGCTGCAATCTGAAACAGGGTTTCTGGATCAGCATTAACCTGAATGGAGTTCTATTAAGTCATTTAGCTGAAATGAAACATTGTTTTCGAGAATGTCATGTATTTATATTGATTTGGGTATACAAAATGTGGCCAGATGTGGCCAGCTGTTGTCACTAAAAGCTGTGTCTTGTGAATTTTGCTCCATCATCATCACATGTTAGTCAAAAGACAGATGGTGCTTTTTTTTAGGCAGTTGAAACATGGCCCCTGCAGTCAGTGTGTCGAAGCTACTTGGCAAATGTGGTAAGCAGAAAATTATACTTGGTTAAAAAACACATAAAAACTTGTGCGTTATCGTTGCTGCTGCTTTATTACCCACAGCTGCAAGGTGTTTTAGCAACCAACTTAAAGGTTCCTCCTGACAGCTCTGATATAAATCTTCCTGTCAGCCATGTTTACAGTTCTGAGATAAAGAGTGCTTATTGCTCCTATGGGTTCATGCAGCAGAGCAAAGTATCCCAACCAAGTGCTCTTTTTTTGTCAGGGCCCCATGTGGAGCCTCAGCTGCTTTCACAATGACACACAACAAGGGATGAAATGAGTCATTTCTGCATCCAAGCCTCATTTTGGTTACTGACGCCACATCTTTCATGTCAAGCCATTATCAGACAATACTGTGAAGTGTGATCCCAGTTGAATTCAGACTACTGAAGCATCATATCATTTTCAGCTGAACTTTAAAATGAATTTTTACAAAGAACAACGACTGTAGACTGGGTCACCTTCTCCTCCTCTCTTTGAGTGTGCCATGACTTTCTTTTGTTCCTTTTGTATTAAGATGGAATAACATATTCTTTTATAAAAGATGTGACTTAATCAATATCCATGAATCTGGTCAAGACACTTTTATTAGTTTAAATAAAAATCTTAAAGATTTGCTGAAATGGGTTGTGTGGCCCCTTTTTTCTCTACAAATTGTAGTGATATATTACAGCTGTCAAAACTATGGACTTGGCCTCTTTACACATACTCCTCAAGATTACTGAAAGCCAAATAAATTATCCCTGCAGTACTTTCTCATAGACTTTTGATCATTGCACTTCATAAAATTCAGAAAAAAAATAATCCAAGTACTTTAAAAGCTGGATCTTATGCAATGGTTACATGGAACAAAAAGAAACACTCTTCCTTGCATTTCTCATGTCACATCTGCACCTTTGAAGACATGCATTCCCTCCACAAAACATTTTGTCTATGCATCACTACACTGTTTTCTCCACAATGAACTTATAATTGGCAAGGCGCTCTGATTTATATTACTTGTAGGGCTGTAATGGGGGTGTAGGTGGGCAGTGAGGGTTCGGATGTTAGTGCAGGGATGGAAATTACCTCTCACAACAGCAGCTATCGCACTGAGATCTCAAGGAGATTATTAATATTCATTGAACACAACAGATCACATACAAAAGACAATGCTGACTGGAGTGGTAAACGCAAATCTCAATCATAAATTAACATGGCGGCGAGGCAACAGGCCGCTGTGTTTTTATTCTGAATGTCACAGATGCTGCTCTCGAGTTGCAGCGAGGACCAGAGAAGACAGCAGACTCCATGTTACAGTGCTTCAATTTAGATAGAGTCAATCAAGCCGAGGGCCTTATACTGTAATTGAAACTTACTCCACCTGCCTGGCGGAGAGCAAAGGAAGCAGAAGAAAAATTCAATTAGAGAAAATATTTGACAAACACAAGGCCACAGTCTGCATACCACATCGAACTATTTAGCTAATATGTGGAAGTTATTTCTGCATCTTATCAACATTCCTGTCCTCTCACTCACAGTTCCTCCTTTTTTTTCAGCACTTGCGTTCAGTGAAGGGTTTTCTCAATCTGAGTTCCTGTCTAAACTTGTGTTCTCGTAGACTTATATAGCATCATCAGTCACATCCTGAGTACTGTCCCAGTTTGATGTCTCCTTTTAGCCGAGTATGGTACAGATACTGGAAATCTTTCTCTATTAAGTTGAAATTATTTATTCCTGTACAAGTGAATCTGTACTGGGACTGATGATATTACCAAGAACTTCACTGTCCCAAATATAAGTAAGCTAAGTCAGTACATGCTGAATTGTTTTGTGGTAGCCTCTAAAAAGAGATAGATTATAGAACCCAAAAAGCAAAAGGGTTCTTTTCAGCCACTGAAAATGGAATTTAAGGGTTTTATCTTCATTGCTTCCCACTATGTACAATACTTATGATGTAGATAGAAACAGTAGTGCTAATGTAATAAATACAAAACAGAATCTTTCATTTTAACATATGACCCCTACACTTTACAAAAAGATGCAGTATACCATATCAACAACAATGGCCCAGAGCTGCAAAATGTAAAAAGTCTTCTTACAAAAAAAGAGCTCACAACATCAAATCAAAATTCTCAACATTTCGAAAAATAAGTCATCAAAACACAAATTACTTGTTTGTTATGATACTAATTTGGAAGGAAGAAGGGCCCCAGGATGTTGTTTGAACTTATTTGGCACTATTACTGCATTTGAGTTTTTGTGGATATAAAATGTGAGTACAACATGTTGCATTACTATGGCGGTCTGCAATTATGAGCTCTCATTAGCAGTCACATGCAAACTAGAGAAGTGACTCTCAACTTATTTAAAAACTTGGGAGACCATGGGCATAATGACAGATTTGAGCTGTTCTTAAAAATCTGATCTTAAAAACACACCTGAGGATTCAGTCAAAATTTAGGACAAGACATGATCCCCAGACCGTGGGAGCTCAAAGAAACTCACGTTGCTAAATGTGACTTCTGTAAAACGAAGATATGGATGCAGCCTGGGTACTTTGTTCTGTGCTAAAAACAAAGCTATATATATAATGTGAACAGAGTCATGGTGGATTTGCAGCAGGAGCTGAGGGCAAGTTGAAAGTAGAGTTTTATTTGGTCTTAAACAAGGCTAGTGCAGGCTAATGCTTTTAGCTAATGACTATGCTAGATCCAGTTGGTGACACCTCTTTGTCAGCTCGCCCATTGGGTTTTGGCTCAATATTTATTACCTTCTTTCCACATTATAGGACTTCAAATCATAAATTTCAAACATGTTTGATATTTTACAAATCAATAACATTGGGATCATGTCAGCAAACCTCTCAAACAACAGGATCAATTCATTAAATAATCTGTTCCCATAGTTTGTATCATTGGTGAGGGTGACTTGGACCAAATATCTGATCGTTTCAGAGTATTTTGCCATTAATAACATTTTTAATATTGTTATACAGATATTTAATTATAAATATTTGAAAATGCAATAGGAGAATGTATTTAATGCAAATATTGTCTAATTTGTGACAAGATAAAGCAAATTGTGCCATAAAAAATGAAAATAAACCTTTCAGCACCTTTGGCTCCTTATCAAAGTCAATTTACTTTTTGTTTTGAAAGATTGCTAGTTCAAAATGAGCTCTTTAATCCTCCAACTTTTCACTGCTCGTCTATGGGCTTTATTCATTTCATTCTAGGACAAAAGTGTCACTGGAAATACCACTCAAAAAATTCAAGCAGCTTCAGAGTGCGTACTGCTCTGTCTGAGTATTCTTAAATTTGCCGCTCTCAGTGAACATACCACTTACTCTATGCTCCACTTTGAATCAGTGTGTGGTGTGGAGCTGTGACACAGCAGTTGTTGTTATTCCTTCACTGCAGAGTACCAGCTTGGCTTCTCCTCTCCCCTCAGTTCAGACTGCAATAACTCAGCTCAGCTGAGCAGGGAGTGGTTGTATTTGTAGCCTGAGAGATTCTTCACTTCAAAGTCTTGTCCGCTTAGTTCAGCACTCCAGCACTTGGCGTACAGCAGAGCCCTGCTGCCTTATCAGAGAAAAGAGACTTCTTTGCTGTATGTTTGTGTGTGTGTGTGTGTGTGTGTGTGATCTTGTATCATGAAATATCCAAACCCCAGCTTGCCTCTCTGAGTGCTCAACTCGCTGCAGTGGGACCATAGCTGCTTTCTATTCTGTGTTCAATCCACTGAAGGTGATTATGTTGATGGTTCTGGGTTGTAAAATAATTTTACTTGAGATGTTATGAGCTGGAAACAATGAACTACTATTTAAAATCAATTAACTATTTTTTTTTTTTTTTTTTTTTTTATTAGGGAATTTCACCCCGTTAGTTAATGAAGGGGGGGGGGGGGGGGGGGG
>JAPZDY010000010.1:4221549-4237004 GCA_029783645.1 Ctenochaetus hawaiiensis
TTCTGATGTTTTGGAGCTGAGAGACCCCTGCTGGTGGCGTGAAACAGCGGAGAGAGAGAGAGAGAGAGAGAGAGAGAGAGAGAGAGAGAGTAGCAGAAAGACAATAACACTGAACTGTAGGCAGCCTTTAGTCTTGTCAGCTCATATTGCCTCTTCTGTTGATAAGCCCACTGTATATGAGGACATGTGTAGCAGAGCATCAATTGAGTTGTAGCTTTTTCTAGTACAATTTCTTACATTTTTCTCTTAAGACACATATTGATTATTAAAGAAAAAATATACAAAAAGCACCTAAAGTCTATGCTGCTTCATCACGCCAGAACAAAGGCAGCGGACCATCTTAATTGTTAAGACAGTTGGAAATATCAGTGCCAGTTTGATTAACAACGAAAAACCAGTGAACACTTGCTAAGCCTCAGCAGTTTACCGCTGTCATGCCATTTAAAAGACACTTTGTCATTAAGTAATTAAATCAAAACAGAACTAGGGGACGTGGAGACCAGTAAGGTAGTGGCTTAAAAGTTGCAAATAAAATAAAGGGAAAAAGGAATTGACCCTGTGCAACTTCTCCTCACAACAGAAACAAAACAAGATGATTTATTCAGAACCCACCAGCTATACTCGCATCGGTGATAAGATTTCCCCAAATAACCTCGTACATCCATGCTTAAAAAGCTCTACAAACAAAAATATTAAGATGTGAGATTAGTTGTACAGCATAAAAAATAAACAACAACCCTCTCAAAGCCAAATTGAACCATATTTGCGTCCTGTAGACAGCCAGGACACAAAGCAATATCAAGGTAAGAAGCCTCCCTGGCACTGGGCTTTTCTTTGATCAAATTTGCTCATTTAACCTTTGTTAAGCCTGACAAGGATGCCACAACCTCATCACACACCAGGTAACTTATCCCCAAAGAAGCAAGAACATCTGTGGCCCCAGTTGGCTTGCCCCAGGCAACTCTGGCTGGCATGCTGCTCCTATCTTAAAACCACATGACAGCACGGACCCGCACACTGCCAGTCTCTATTCATTTGCAACAGCAGTGCAGCAGGAGACAAAGCCCAGAATAGTCCATGTGAATCACCAACAGGTGACTCTTTATACCTAACTACTGACCGGCAACAGAAGATACAATATGTCAATGTCGTGTTCAGGACACTTGTTTTAGCTGCTCCCAAGTGGCCAAAAAAAAAGATCTAAAGCTCAACTTATCAATGTTTTTCTATAAGATGAGTTAGATATGGTGCAAATCCATCAATCTTTAAGAAAAAACACTCTTCCTCTACATTTCTCAGCTCTACAGAGTGATTTAACAGCTTCAAGTCATTGCTTTTGTTTCACAGCCTGCGCCTTTGCCATTTATGTTCTCTCTCAATGCTCTCATTAGCCCTATTTGAACTGCAGATTTTAGACATAAAAGCTTTGGAAAAGTGACTGTCAGACAAAGTTAGCCTCTGGCTGCTAAAATAGAGAAGCGTTCAGGTGTTTTTCTCAGGGGTTGGTGGAGACCAAAACACAGTTAAAAGCAGAGAATTTCAGATTTTATTTAAGGTCTCTAGACATTAGCCCAATTGAATGCTAGTGTTGCTACTTGCCTGCTGGATTGCTTTTAAAAATAGCAATAGTGTGCAATCAAGTAAGCCAGGGTATGTCAAGTGTGTTATTTTTGGTTCATTTTCAGGTTGTAGACCCAAGTGGCAAAAAATAAACTATTTGATGAAGCTTTAAGTCTGCTTTTTTCCAGGCCTGGTGTGTTTTAGGGCAGTAGAAAAGTCAGGGAACCAAAGTATCCTGTGAGCAGTGGATGCCGAAGATATAAAGTAAAATTATTGATTGTTGTCTGGCGCTGGAAGCCAGACACTGATACATACACAGTACAGTTATTTTTAAGTAGGCCTGACTGCAGGGTAAATCCCCCTGACCAGAGTGAAGTATACTGTATATCTGTTTATATGCACCTCTGGGTGTTCCTCATATCTGCTTTCTATCACTTTATGGACTGCTGCCACAGGGAGCACTGAGTAGGACGAGTGAAACATTGACTGTCTCAGCGTGGCACCTATAGGCGTAGCAACCTCAGCTGACTCAAGACGAAGACAGAGCAACTAATTTTTGCACGCAGTTTATTACTGCGACCTTCTTAACTGCTGGGATTTCCAACTCAGCTCGAGGGGGACAAAGTGGCTCGCAGTTGTCAGCAAGCTGGAATCTGAACAGATTGAGGAGAGCATGGTTTTATATTTGTCTGAGCCAGGGTGTTTGATTATCTCGCAGTCTAGCATGACATGTTTATTGCAGATTATATTATTCTAGAAAACAGACATACAATAGAATGACTCAGGAAGGAAATAAAGAAATGACGGAGCTGTGATTTCTGCTAAGAGCTTATCATCAAGCTAACAACCATTACAATTTAAGGTCTGGTATTTATACAGCTTAGAATAAAAGAACCTCATTTAATTAACTTTATGCTTCTTATCATGACATAACTAATGGTATGTAGCCTGTAGTAAATTTCGGTTTGGCCTGTGGATAAAGGACACTAAGGTGTATCTTTCATATTTTATTCTTCAGCCTGTAGTTTTAGTATGTTAGGGCATTTTTTGGCTGAGCAATATGTTAGAGATTTTCTCAGGAGGTTTGGCATGTAATTTAAAGCTCTGAAGATGTGTGAAGATGTATGTATGTTGCACAGTACCTCTGGAGGTAAATAGGCAGATTAAAAGTTTGAACTTTGAAGGGGACAAAGAATAATATATGCCAAAGCTGCTCTTACATGATTTTAAATGGTGTTCAGGTCAGTTCTATTTGTCAATAAATACATTTTGAATATACTTTTTTTGTTGCTATGCATTCCCTAATCATTTCCAGTCTTGTCACTCATCATTATTGTTCATTTATTTTAATGTTTGGCCACAGAGAGAGCCAGCAGAGAAGGAGAAGAGTGAAGATGAGGAACAAGGGAGAGGCTCACAATCACAAACACTTAATAAATTCTTGCGATTTGTTTTGCTGCATTGCAGCAGTGGTTCCCTCATGGCCGTCTCTCTGGAAAGGAGGGAGATAAAAAAAAAAAACAGGAGGAAAGAAAAGAAAGAAAAACATGGCAGTCCAAAACCTCATTTTAGTTCCTCGCATTAAAAACAGCATTCTAACACACTGCTAGATTGATCTACTGGGCTTCCTCTGAAGAAATACAAATGTTTACACAATCCAAAAAGTTGTCTTTTTTCTACATCTATCGACTCTCATCCATCTGCTTTTATCTTCCAAATGTCCAATCCATAACACCTTCTCAATCCCTCAATTCATCATATTATTCATCAGTAGCATTAGTGCCTCTACTTTCCCTGGTGTGTCATTTCTCTGACCAGTTCAAAGCAATTTATTAGCCTCTGTGCCGAGCCACACATCAATTCCAAAAACATCAATATTATTCTCTGCAAGTTGCTGCCTACTCCTTGATGATTTAGACAGGTTTGCCAGTTCTCTATTTCTTCTGTGACAAATCAGCTCAGTCCCTGTAGGTCTGTGTGAGACGGCTGATTGAGGGGGCGTGATCTTGGGTCAGAATATTGACAAAAAGCTCCTGCAGAGGTCAAAGCTTTCTCCCACCTGCACAGTGCTTATGACAGGACACCCTGCAGGGGCCTGCGGGGGAAAAAAAGAGAAGCACAAAGCACAAAACTGAGGGGGACACAGTTTGACTCTTTTGTTACTATTGTGATTCATCAGCTTAAGTTGGGTCAAATGAATTGAGGTAGATTTGACCACAATTTTTAGTGAGAAGCTGAACTAATTTCTGAGAATTAAAGTGATCAAAGTGAGGAATTGTACTTTATGTATACTTAAGGGTGTGGCCTTTTGGAGTGACAGCAGCTGCTAGATGTCTGCTGTCCAATCCTGGTCGTTCGTAGCTCAAGAAAACCAAGATGGCATCAGCCTTAATGTCACACTCAAAGCTTAAAAACAGTTCTCTACAAAACAATGGGTGGCATCATGATGGCTCTGTCAACTTTTTGTTTCACAGTCTATGATCCAAACTCTAAAGCACACAGTCACAATCTGTGTACGAAGGGTTGAAGTGTCTCAGTGTTTGTTCTAAGCCGTCATGGTGCTGCAAAGTGCTTTGTCATTAACTAAGACACAAGAGACAGACTGGGTCAGACCATTCAGAACATTTTAGGGGCCTTAGGGGTTTTAGGAAAAATAGTTGGATAATGTAGCGGAAAAGTGTTTCCCAGTGGGGTTTTCCTCAGATAAAAGGCTACAACAGTGTCTGCTGCGGCTCCAGATAACCCTTCAGTTATAAATTCTGAAGTGCAAATGTTAAATTATCCACTCAGTGCATATATCTATTCTTGGTGACTATTGAAAAGAGAGCAATAGATTTCCCAGACTGATGCAATAACACAGCAGCAATGTTCCTATTCTTGCATGCAATCAGTCATTTCCACCTCTCTGTCCTTTCTCATCTGCCTCCGCCTGCCACCACCAATCACCTGACAACTTATTGGAAGTGCTTCAATAGATATCCATCATTTCAGTGCGTCACATGCATAAAAAGCAGCCAGCAGCAGTGGTAACAATAGCAGCAGTGTCCAGAGCTGTTTTGTCAGTGGTGTTGTGGAACAGCACCCTGGAGATCAGTGACAGAATCACCGTCATGCAGGGAATCATGGGGGCTTGTGCGGAATGAGAATTAGTCTGAAGGATCGATGCACTATAAACAATTTCACTGACAACTCCCCTCTCCCACTGCTGAAATAAATACACCTAATTAAGCATCATGGGGAATGCTGACTCCAAGGTCTCCAACCAGACACATTTAAACAGAGCAACAGATAGTGCATGGTGTAGCTCTGAACAAATCAAACATCATCGATCAAGATCAATACTGCTGCACTGCTTCACTGATGTTTCTTACTAGTGCCAGCTAAGCAGTTACATTAAAGAAAAATCAGACTTTTGCCTTGTTATGACTCATGCAGCGACATTGATGGCAAGAAGAAATCTTTTGGGCTTCTAATGTAAAGTATAAGCAGCATGTCTTGTCAGCCAATCAGCAGAGACCTCATCGAGACATACTATGAAACACTTTAACAGACAAATAATCCAATAATGCCTGTTTAATGTCTGTCCTCTGAGGTTTAAATATCTTATTTATCTACTATAACTACCAACTACTATTAACTTAACTTAACTTCCATTTTTTCTGCTTTGTGTTTTGACAAACACATCCTGTTTCTGCATGTGTTTGGTCTTTTTCACAGCATTTTATCTTGTTAAAGGAAAGGCACAGGTGTTGCTATTAACTTTAACAATGGCCCCTTTGCACTTTAAGTGTCATGACAGTGTGAGCCATCATGCACAATACTAGGACCCTGAAACTGAAACAACTGACTAGAATTCAGTCATCATTGTTTGTATTATATTCACACGTGTTTTTCTCACTGTTTCTTCTCAAGATACCTCTTGTGTGGATTTTAGTCATTCATTAACTCTTGAACATGCATTGATTCTCTTTTAATCTGCCATTCCATCTACAATATGGCCTCTTATTCCCATTAATTAAAGTAAGATGCATTTTAAACTGATGTTTGCTTATCAGTGAATAAGACAATCAGTCTACAGCCCTGCTAGTGGTCCTGGATGGATATTGTACTGGATATTGAATGAGGGCACGGCTTTGAGCTAAATGCTAACTTCAACATGCTTACATGTTTATAATGATGATGCTAATGCCAATTCCATGTCATGATGGATTGATGTTAGAGATGACAAGATTCCTATGTTTAACAACTTCTGAGCATCAGTGTCACCAGGACAGTATTTCCAGCTGTCTTTGACTGTAAGTCATATATATTTGACTGTTTTTCAAGTATTTTCTTTTTCTTGTAGGTGCAAAGTCGGATTAGAAAAATCTGGGTTAGATCAAACACTATTTTACTATTTATGCTGCATATATTAAGGCCATTATATCATTAACACAGTTTGAAATGCTAATTTTGGCAGGCAGAATGTTAACCATGGTTATTATCTGAGTTTAGTGCATTAACATGCTAAAATAAATGCTAAAATATCAGAAAGTACAGCTGAGGCTGCTGCGATCATTATTTGTTTGGAAAGTGAGTGTCATTGGCTGGAGTACTGGCTCAAATTAAATTTTAACTTGGAGATGGTGCCAAAAGAAAGTTAAGAAACCAAAGTTCACACTCATCCTGTTGTGGGATATTAGCAATCATTGTTCAAGGAACCACGAATACCACATTTTTATGGCATCATATTCAAAGAAGATATTTTACTCAGAACCAAAGTGGTAGACTGGCTAAATGACAAGAGCACTTTTAGAGCCCAACAGCTAGTATGGTATAGAAAAAAAGGGTTTACAAATTGTGAATACTGTTGTATTCACAATATGAATACTCTGAATGCTTTGAATGCCTTGAATACTTTGAATACTTTGAATACTTTGAATACTTTACTTGTTTCTGGGCAAGTTCCATCAACATTTGCTGCAGTGACCTAATACCCCCAGAAAGAATTTAAATTTGGACCGAAATTGTAATTTCCTCCACCACAGAGACTATAGCACAGTGAAGTGCTGCTGGGGTCACTAACAAAAAGTCCTAAGAACATTAAGCAGAAATGAGGAGCGTGCCTCACATATTCATGAGGACGGTGCCAAGCCATTTGAAACTGTATCCGATTGGAAAAACAATGCTTCACAGTGTCTGAGGACAGAGTTAAAAAATCTGATTAAACACTGAAATAAAATAACTCATCTTCTGTCTTTGCTCGCACTGCTGAGCCTCTTGTTCTGCAGCATTTCCTCACTGGTGAAGCAAGTCACAGAATTACAATAAATAGATTAATTGCCATTTGACTGATACAGTGAAATGTCTTGGACTGCTCACTGCGTCGGCGCATGAGGTTCAGAAAAGCTGGCATATCTGTTTAGATTAAGCATCAGTTCTCTGTTCAGTGCCAGTTCTGCTGAATGTTCCAGCTTTACCAAGCAGTTTCCCCAGAAGAAGCAAAGCTCATCCCATTTAAAAACACAGAATCACATTTGTGGCCGTCCAGTCGCAGTCCACAGGAAATGTTCATAAAAACAGATCAGCTCCCTATGATGTACCCCGACTGTTTTATGTATCCTAAGCGACTTCCTTTTCTTCATATCGCTTAACAAAAGCGGCTCATTAAAGTGGTGGCTGTTTTTAAACAGGTTAATGGCACAAAGTGCAGTTATCTGAGGGATGAGGGAACAAATTCCCCAGCTAGTCCTCTGCAGATTAATGCCCTCTCCCATCATGCCTGTGGGGTTAGCTGAGAGGCAGACAGCGATTAGTCACTGGGTGCGGTGAATTTATGACAGCCCCTCATTTTCATGTCAGCTCAGTAACTGTGCTTCAGCACTAACACACTTTGAATATCTTCTTGTTTAATCAGCCCAGTGTGAACGTGTTATAAAAATCTGCACTGAGTCTGCAGACCTCATGTGCCACTCAAAGCCATGAATTCCTTCTTCAATCCTAACAAATTCAAATGTATAACAGCAGGATTACATTTACATTTTGCATATCTGAATAGATATGTAAGGAATTTACCTTCAAGCCTTAACTTTGGAGACAGCTGGGATACAAAAGCCCAGTGTTCACAGTGTGGGTGGATTGAAATGTACTGTACGTAATGAAGTACCATAATGGAATTATGAGAGATTTTGGCACTTGTTAATTCAGGCCATTACTAAATGGCCCCACCTACGTTCTTTTAGCTGATAGGCCCTGGCCCTGATTCAGAATCCACACACTCATCTGGACTTCGCCTCACTAAAATAACCATCCGCCTCATCCTTCAGCTGCAGATTTTACTGATGCCCACAACAGCATTTGGTGATAAGGACCCTAATGATGATTTATTGCATGGTAGGAGTTTTTCTATTCTGACCCACAAAGCCAAAACACAGGAACCATGAGACATAAATCATAATTTAACTTCATCCATCCAAAAATCCATCACTATATATATGACCTCATAGCAGTTATGACAGTAATTTTGGCTTTACAGAAGGAAACCTTAACACTAGTCATGATCATATTTCTTCATGTCTACTGTCAGTACCCGTTTTTCATGTCAGTATGTGGCTCGAAAGTATGTAACATCAAATTTAATTGATTAATTAATTATAATCAGTTGAATTCAAACCATGACATTAATCAATCTTAATCAAACATTTTAACACATCATTCATACCATTTTAACACAAAAATCAAACTAGTTCTGTTTACTGTGTGTAAAAAGTTGATGTCCAGTTTAAACCATGCGATGGAAATAAAATGTTGACTCAAAGACATCAGTCTTTTCGACTAATGGGAGTTGAACTCAGACATCCTCAGTTAACACCAACAATTCTCACCGCTAGATCACATAGGATTTGTGCATCGAATACTGCTTTACATTGTGACCCATCTCAATTTAAATGAGTTCAAATAATTTAAACACATGAACACATTTTTTAGTCACACCTGTACAAAGTCAAGATAGTTTTGGAGTTCTGTAATTAGTGCTAAAATGGTACATAAAGTACTTTTACCCAAAGTGTTTGGTTGCTTTAACCACAGATGGGACTCAGTGTCAAATATGGTGCTTTGTGTGCCATTTACCCTGTGTGATACATAAATGTAGCCCTTCATTCACTCTACAAGACATCAAATGCTCATCAGGCAGCATTTTCATTTGTTACCTCTATGTAATTTGGTAAACATTGGTATTTAACTAATGTATTTCTGAAGTATTTCTGTTTCCCCAGAGGATGAATCTTCATGACTTTGATGATCAACTTTCAATGCAGCACCATCATGAGGTCAATATTTCAATTCATCCAATATTTTAACATGTCAAAATACCTTTGAAATAAGATTCCTAAACCTCTTTGTCTAGAAGCCCACTTTAGAAAATACTAGCATGCTAACATGCTAAACTAAGATCCTAATTGTTGTAGACATTACCTGCTAAACATGCTAACATTGTTTTTACTGGAATGCTAGCTACCACCGTGTGTTAAATGTGGTCTGCAGTTTATGTTTATGTTTTAATGTTCTTAGTTCTTTTTTTTTTTATCATTTTATGTTTTGATTTGAAAATACTCACCTCTTGTCTCACTCAACATTACTCAACACCCTGCCAGTGTGATATGCCCTGATTAGTTTCCCTGTCTTTGTTCTTTTTCCCTGGTTAGTATCTGCGCTTCCTCCTCATTTTCTCAGCATATTTTTGCCTCAGTTAAAACCTTTTTTTGAATCTACCTGCCTATTGTTGGGTCATGCATTTCATAAAACCTCTTTGTTCTTGCTTCACTGTGGCTGTGAACTTTCATGCATTGAAACCCTGCTGATATACAGGCAGCTCTTTATATTTTTTAATGTTTTGCACTTCAGTTTGCTCTGTTATCAGACACTCTGTGCAGAATGCCCTGTTTCTCACTAAAGTGGTCGTAATTTTTCTGTAGCTGTTTCTCTTTTTATGCATCAGAGAAAATATGAGTCTATTTAATGGGTGTCAAGAAGGTGTCAACACTCCTGACCGATGCCTTTTGTAAATTGATGTTCTGGGAAGTTAAATCACCCCTGACTGTTTGGTATCAGTCAGGGGCACAGTAGAAAAACAGAGAAAAAGATTAATAACCATGACAACCTGACACATGTAGCTGTCCAGAAGTGCTGTTTTGAATATGGCACATGATGTTTGAGTGATGCATCCTGCAGCTGAAACATTTCCGACGGCACATTTGCAGCTTAGTTTTTATGGATGATGCCTGTTGGTAAACTAGGCTTTACATTTTCCTCTGTCACACACACATTTCACTGCCACCTGCGTCAGTTTGATACTTTGATGACTCACCAACAACCAGACAGCAGTTATGTAGCCTGTGTAAATAATGGCACTTATCTGCGGGCGTGTTTGTCCTTTGGGAGCACAGACAAGGAGCCCTTTACTGCATGTGTGCAAGGGCCACAGTTGGAGGACACTGTGAGGGTGGAACCTATGATTAGAAAATAACAGTGTATTTAGGCCTTATAAGCCCTTTTTTGTTTGGTATTTTCAAGTTCTTACAAAATTAATGTTATTTTATTATTCTATAATAGACTCCTAAAAAACATGGAGAGTCAATAATTCTAATTTGACACTTGGAAAGTAAACCCACCTGACGCTTCTTGTATGTAATAGCTTTGCTAATGTGCTACTGTTGCTCCTGTGAGATTAAGAGCTAAGTTTTAGTGGTGTTTCCATGGAATGAAGAGGAGGAACTACAGAACAATCTGATTCTGTAGAAAAAGTTAACTATGAACTCCAGATGTTTTTGCTCTTTGCTGGAGGTTGACAAACCAATCAGAGAACAGAGTGGGACTCTTCTTTTTTCAGATGGGAAGTACTTGTTCTCTGTGTGTGGCCCACAGACTGCCAACTGAGGATCACCGACATAGACTGTAAAAAGAAATGGATGTAGCCATCATGATGTCACTGATTGCTTTGTGGACTACCTCTTCGAAGCTTTGAGTTTAGTGAGAGGGGAGAAGTGATGTCATTTTCCTTCGTGCTTACAGATAATAGTATATAAAAGTTCATGTTTTACAGAGTGAGACAGCACAATACACTCCACCTCCTGCCTTGCAGCCTTTTAGCGAAGCTCCCACTGAGTCCCTGTTTTATTTTGTCACCTCCTAACTGCAGCATCTAAATCTCATTACTTTTGTTTGTGTGTAAAACTAATTACTTCCTCCTCCCAAATGTCCCCTCCGCCTCTGTAGGCCGTGTGCAGTTCTCATTTACAGTGTTTCATTCAGTTATAATTGATGCTACAGCCATTCTGTTTTCTCACACTGACACCTGAGACTGTTAAACCCATTTACCTAAACTGCATTTTAATCTTACGATAGCCTTGTGCTCTGAGTGTATGTGTAAAGGCAAATAGCTAATTGTTAAAATCTGATATTTATGGTAGGACCTTTTTAGCTCAGGGGTTATTGTGCCAACCAACCAACAGGCAGTGTCCCTGTTCTGTGTCAGGCCGGAGACCTTTGTTGCACGTCATACCCCACATTTCTCTCTTTCTTTGATTCCTGGCATCTCTCTCCTGTTGGCTGCAGTACAGACTTGGAATTCCTTTAAGTAGCAAGTAAAAGCTGTTCAGCTTTCATGCTCCAGACAAGGGTTTCTGTCACATCACAGACCTCATAATATTGGGATTTTGTTGTTTGTGTTAGCTACAATTTTTTATATTATTCTCTTACATGATTGTAATATTATAGAAAATATTTTAGAATTTAATGATTTTTAAAAATGATGGTAGTTGACGTACAGTGTTGACACTGAACCTGATCTGGAGTTTTTCAGAATCATCTTGTCTGGTGATAATCTTGCTTATCTATTAGTACCCATTAAAGATTATACAGGGATCAAAAACATATACTGTTGTTTTTCAAACCAAGTAATTTCCTATCCATACACACATGATGCTGTGGTGAGTACTTACAGTAGGTGTGTATAATGAATTGACTCAAAATAAATATGAAGCAATCCGACAGTGTGGCTCATGAGGTTTGTTTTTGATATTTTTTGCACAATGAAGATTTAGTCACAGAGGCTTTTGATAGACATAATTCATGTGAGGATTTGTTGTTGCTTTTGGTCTTTTTCATAGGATTTTTGACAATAAGAACAATTAAGAATTTGGACGACCTCATCATCCAATTCTGGTTTCATACAAATGGGATCTTGTCATTAAGGTTTGGATTACTATTCCTTTCAATTATAAAAAACCTTGTGAACTGTGAGGTAGTCACTTAGATACAAGGGTGCAGCAACACTGCTCAGCCCAAATGATCATTTTCACTATCACACAACTCTAAAGTTATCGCTCTAATGGTCTGTTCTGAACATGCAACACAGTTTTCACACTAACTTCCTTGTTTTGACATTGCAGGTGACCTGACTGTCAAGTTTACCTATTTACACTATTAAAGCGTTTCAGATCATTGTGCCTGACTGTTGGCTTTTTTGTCTCATCGGCTGCTCATTAGAGTTGTGAAGATGCTGCCTTGTTATTAGATCTCAACAACCACTTTAATAAATAAGGTCTTATATACAAAACTACATAACAGAAATGATGGCCAGACCTTCAGTAGTGAGACCCAAGATGCAGTAGGCTGGAATTTCCTTCTAACCTCTCATTTGCTTACAGTATGTGATCAACATGCCTCCCAGTCAAATACTCTGCACTGCTGTACTCATTGTTTTGGGAGCAGAGCTGTAATTAAATAACCTCATCTAAGCCTTGCAGCGTTCAGTGGAGCAAACCATATTAGAGTGTCCCGAAAGGCAGAGACAAAGTGTATTTTTCCAGCAAATAACCTCACATACACACATTTGTGTGGATACAAATGCAAATAATAACCTACGGCCACACACATAGTATGAATGCACAGATTTCTACAGAGACAGGATGGCCCCAAAACAAATTATGACTCAGCCAGCGTTCACACTGCCAGTGAGGATTTGTGACGGCCAAGCAGGCAAACTTCTTTCCTGCCTTCTGTTTTCCCTCTCAAAGCATAAAATCCTTCTGGTCCTTGTTCCCAGCCTTTGGCAGCAGGTGAGCATGCCCTGGCCAGCGTTTCATCAGTTCATGCAGTGAATTGGTGGGTGATGTTGAAGGTGGCAGTCTGCTAGCCTGCTAGACTTAGCATCTTCCTTTCGTGAAAGCCTTAGATTAAAGATTAATAAAGAGAAGTTGAAAATTTTTAATTTATTTTAACAAGTTTATTCTAAAAAATTAATGTAAAAAGACTTCTTCTTAGTAGAAAGTCTGATTCCCTGACACATGTATAGTTACCTAATTAGATCTGGTATGAGTTTCTGGGATGTCCTAACCCTGGATGACAATGTAACCACAGATTTCAAACAGCTCTGATCTCACATTACGAATGGAAACAGGAATATCTTCTGAGACCACTAAATTAAAAGTGTGCTAATGGAAATCAAATGCACAGGAGGAAATTGTGTGAAAAAAATCTATTAGTCATTGGGGCTCTCAAACAATGATTCAAGTGCCATTTCCGTCAATGGCTAATGCATCTATACTTCATGACAAACTGCATTAGGAACGACCTCATCCTCCGTGCTGCTACGTTTCCTTGTAGTTACAAGCTTGTGAGCTCTGATGAGCTTTTAATGATCAGTAATAATGTTGTTGGAAATATGCTAGTGGATCTCAAACATACAAACACTGTCATGAATGCTGATAACTAAAACTCACATGACCGTATGATCTGATTTGAGATTTGATCAGCTCCTAAAAGAGTTTAAATAGCATAGATTTTAAAAGTTGATGCTGGAACTATTTTAGCTTGAAGCTGCTGTTTGAGGCTATTTCTTTCAGCATCTTTAAATATGGTAATTTTCAAGCAGTTACAACATGTTTGTGAATAAATCTTTTTTGGAGCCATGTCATGTTTAGTAAAAGGAGGAACTGGATCTGCCTCATGTTCCCTATAATCAGTGTGATATATTAAACATAATCACTTGAGCTGATGAGGCTTTTAATTGCACACATGAGAGTGCTTGTTACAAAATGTTTCTATGTAAGTGTCCTTAAAAAATTTGCAAACTGTGATTCTTATCAGAACAATACTGTACAAAGCAAACAGTCCCAATGCATTTGTTGAGTGTTTTATATCTTTATCAAGCAGGCACTTTTTCCATGCCCCAAATCTTTATTTCATTGTAAAGCATACATTAATAATCACATTCAACCATGTGAAAGGAGTCTCTCATACTGATCAAATCGAAGAGAAATATCAGCAGACTCCTCACTTCCTCTCAGCTCAGGTTTTGGTGTAGATTCACTTTCACTGCTCTCATCAGCCTCATCTCCAGCAGCAGCAGTTTTCAGTGGAAAAAATTTATGAATGTACTGTATGCTACCTGTTCAGCATCAAACGGCAGGCAAAAGTTTGCGACTAGTTAGTGAACACAGAGGAGTATTAACTAGCTAAAGACCCAGATATTTCCCTTAGAAGTTGGTACAGATGGCTGATGTCATCTTAAAACACGTGATGAAGACTTTAAATGAACAGAAATATTTATTTGTATTTGCTCGATTAGCTCACCATCCCCCGGGAAGAGGGAAAACAGTCCACCTATGAGTGCAAGAGGGCGAAATACTCAGACTTGGATGCTGAGTGCAGAGAAACTGGCTGGTCCTCAAGTATCCACCCTGTGGAAGTAGGCTGTCGGACTTCAGTAGCACATCAACAACAGAGGTTCCTACCGAGGAGAATGGAAGCTTCTGGTTGAGGAAGATTTGGGGATCAAGCCACTGATCAAGGGCAGCGACAGGGGGCAGCAAGGAGACGGCCCTGCCCTGTCACTACGGGAGATGTTCTGGGGAGCGAAACATCTGTGATAGCTGGTCCCTGGCTGCTGACCCTGCACTGACCCAGTAGCTCTGGGGGAGGTGTGTCAAACAGAAATGTCCACCTGGAAATACCCACTTGTTCAAGCAAATTTAAAATAAAATCCCCCTAAATTACTACAAACAAGAGGTTAATGACCCAGTGGGGGGAACTCACCATGGTGTGTGTTGTGAATGACTGAAAATCTGATTCTGGACAAATACTTCAGCTACTCATAATAAATTGTACTCTAGTTTATAATAAATTAAATCTTTCAGTTCGTAAGAACCACAAAAAAAAATTCTTGTCACCTACATCGTGTAAGAGTGGAGGCAGAGAGCAAAGTCAGACCATCAGCATAGTGAGACATCACTCAGAGTAGGAAAGAGAAAATATGTTACAGATGGTTGTGTGATATAAAATCAGAAATGAAGCTTTGAGAACATCACTAGGACCTCTTGTGCCTGTCTGGTTGACTGTAAGGCCTCTGTCTCCTCTTTACCATACCTGCATGACTGCAATAGGTAATAAACCTTTGTTCATTATTTCAGCCTGTTCTCATGTCCCCCTCTCAGGGGGTATTGAACAGGCTTAGCATAATACCTTGACATGGATTCACCAGTCATTTGTATTCAGAGCCGCTTCACTGACTATTCCAGCATTAAGTAGGCAAGGGCCTTTTTTCTCTTAAGGAAAATCACGTTAGAGTCCAATCTAATATGACAAAAGGTTTTGTAGCCCATTTAAAAAATTAAAAAAAAAACAAAAATAAAAAAGAATTTTTAGGGTTGGCCCCCTGACAGCTGAAACAAAGCAGGGGACCAAACATAAACAGCATGAAATGGTTGAAAACAGTGTATCTCAGTTAAGTCACTTTTCTTGGAGAAACAGGCATTTGTTGCCAAATACGCTCATAATTGGCGGGGGGGGGGGGGGGGGGGGGGGGGGGGGGGGGGGGGGGGGGGGGGGGGGGGGGGGGGGGGGGGGGGGGGGGG
>JAPZDY010000010.1:4237104-4264043 GCA_029783645.1 Ctenochaetus hawaiiensis
TTCTGTGTTATTGTCTTTGTGATACTCTCTCTCTCTCTCTCTCTCTCTCTCTCTCTCTCTCTCCTCTGTTTCACGCCACCTGCAGGGGTCTTTCATCTCCTAAACATCAGCATCAATTTCTCACCACCATAAATCACAGCCACCGACCTGTCAGACACATCAAGGAGCATTATACAACAGAAATCGTGTCAGCACGTTTTTAACAGTGCCAAACGAGTTTCTTTCAACAGCACCCGATCCCGCTATGTGTCTGTGAGCATAAGTTACAGCAGTATGAATATAAATGAGCAGCATGACTAAGCGTTATCTCACTGTCACATACAATAAACAGCAGCTCTCAGAGCGTTGTTGTTCTTTTTTTATTTGGCAGCATAAATCCGCCTCACAGAGAGGGTGAAAGGTCCGGGATGACAAAGTTGAGCAACAGAGAGGAGCTGTAGGAAAGAGAGAGAGAGAGAGAGAGAGATGGAGAAGAAGAAGAAGGAGGGAGGAATTTTCATGTCAAACCGCAAGAAAAAAACTGGAATTAATTTATGTTCTGCAGGTCGACATGGGACTCATTGCCATGGTAACAGGCCATGTGCCACACCACCTTCCTTCTCCACCTCCTCCCCCTCCCCCTCCCACAGCCATCACTCGTCTGAGGGAGATGACACTGGTTTATTCTATCCATCACTGCTCATGTCTGTGAATTAGCTCCATTCCATGTTGAATATTTGCACCCAGCGCAGCATCCGGGGGGGAGGCGACACACCCCTCTAATTAACAGCCCCTTCCTTTTTCTATTTGTCTCACTCTCTATCCATCTCTCACTTGTTATCTGCTGCGATATCTCTCTCTTTCTCACCCTGTCTTTGCAGGAACAATCTACGTGTTGACACACGGAGGGAACGGAGGCCGAGATGAACCGCAGCTCAACGCTGGAGGCTTATTTCCCCACTGAGCACTTGAATGATCACTGTGTGGTTTGCTGATTATTTGGCCTGTTTATTTGCAGTAAAAACCTTCAAGGGAAGCTCATTTCAACAGGATGGATTTGATAGGATGCGGTCTACAGACCAATTAATGCGCAAGTTAATGTGGGCTTGTGATGATTATTTTCATGTATTGTCTCTGGTGATCAGTGTAAAGAGGTGTGACATACAACCATGTACAGACAAAGTTTCAAAAATTTATGAGACCTACAGCACCAGAGGACATTCCTTTGAAAAAAATTATTGCTTTGATTTGCTCCCAATGGCCACAATGAGCAAATCACTTCTGACATTAATGTTTCACTGAAAAACTAAGGCTGATGGATAAGAGGTAAATCAACACACATTGTTTGTTTCACTCACATGTTAATGGTGCAGTTCAAACAGGCATCCAAGCTGTGGTTTATGAAGTCTAGAGGCCTGCTCTGTTTTAAGAGAAGCATGAGATACTGCACATTTAAATGTGTTTTTTGAGCTGTGATATAAATTGTATGACTGCAGTGTGATTAAACACTTGAAGGCTGGTGTGCATGTTGACATTTTCTAGGAAATTTGTAAAAAAAAATTGCATTTCATGTGTGGAAAATGCCCTTTGCAAGGTCAAGGCTTATATGGAGTCAACCATTAAGGCCATTAAAACTTATTGTTCACAGGTAATTCTTTTTTTTGTTTTTTTTTTGCTTAACCTCAACCCAATATTTTTTACTTTTTTTAGGTAATGACTTGTGATTTTAAAAGTGGAAGCCCAAACTTGATTATGATCCTATGTTCAACAGGAGACCAATGGCTACTGACTCTCCCCAACAGACAGAAACAAACCAGAAAGCCTCTCAGCCTCCTTGAGGTGCCAGCTCAACTACAAGAGAGTCGCAACAAAGAAACTTTTACAAAGTGGCAAAGAATGAGCCTCTACTAACTGTCAAAGCTCTGGAGGACACAGAGAGTTTGACAGGAACTGTTCATGGCCAGTTAGCTCCTTCTGCCAGCTCTGTATAGCTGTTCCTGTACACTGAAGTGGTGGGCAATCTGTCATATATGTCCATGTCTCCTTACCTCCCTGGTCACACACCACGAAGCTACAAGGACGCATCCTTGCAGCTTTCACCCTCTGCAGTCCTCTGCTGCATTACTTTTTAACATATGCTGGGATGAGGGGAGCTGGCAGAATTTTAACGTGAAGGTTTTTAAAGTTTTTCAAGGTTAAAAATGTTTTACAAAAGCCCACATTACATTGTAACATACATTGTAACTAAGTTATGCAGTCTTTATTGCAAAGCTAACCTGACCTAACCTTACAAGGCAGCTGGACTGCTGAGATCTCAAGTCTGAAATGTCATAGGTCCATCTCACAAAGCTCCAACCTGTTTTGTTTGTGTCCTGTCAGAATATGAGCTGACCAATCAGCATTCTTTGAGGAGAAAGAGATAGTAGCTAACATCATGGTTTAGTTTTAACAAAAAGCTACAAGCTGCATCAAGCTTTTGAAGAAAGGCATCTGCCAAAGAGTTTAGCATGGATGCTGAAAGAGCTGCAGTTTTATCAGGACTGGACAACGTTTACTCATGAAAAGCAGAGAAAAGAACTGCAGTGAAGACTTTTTTTGATGGGAAAGATGCTTTCCTCCTTCTCATGACTAGCTTCAGTAAGAGTGATGAATGTGACAGACAGAACGTTTGTCCAATCCCCTTCCACCTTTTTTTTTTAAACGTTTTGCTCCTTTCAAATGATGTGTGTGGGCTTTTTTCCCAGATGAACTTTTGAAATATATATTGTGCATATGAGAAATATTCCATCTGATGTGCATTCAGTGGATGTAAAATAGTGTGGTAATGATCTTCTCATTCAACACATAGTAAGAAAACTAAAAAGCATAATTCAGAACCTGCAAATGTACCTGAACCTGGAAATAGTATTGGCTTGGGCTTAATTTGTATCAGAGCTTTGGGGACTTCCTAGATAGGGAACTAGGAGACATTACAGACCATCATCAACAAGGAAGAAATTGGCTGAATGCCTATTACAAATACTATAAGCAACACATCTAAGCAAGTGGGCGTTTGTTCTTTGAAATGGTGAAATGAGTACAGATCAATCAGGAGGTGCATGTGTAGGTGCAGCGCTGTCCATGGTGCTGTTACAAAGCCACTGAGATCAATAAACAGACACAGAACATTTCTCTTAGTTTCTTGGCTTGCTTGCCATTTGTGGTTGCAATAGAAGTTCTAGTCCTAATTCAATTTTCCCTTCATTGTAGCAAAGACAAAGGGGGGACGACAGGGAAGCAAAAGAACAGTGAAGGAGAGGGAGCTGCCTGCAAACCATAAACACTCATTCATTCACCAACCCCTGCAGATTTTCAGTGAGTATATCATGTGAATAGATGTTTTTGATCACATTTTGTTTAGCTTTGTTCAGTTTTAACAAAGACCACCTAGCTCATGTTCAGGCACTGTGGACTATGTGTTTCATTCTTTGCTTTTTTTACTTTCCCCTTTGAACTGCTAGAGCAGCACCCTCTCTGTTTTCCCAGACATCATGATTTACAAGTTAAGCACTAAGAATGGCTCAAGCTTCATAATGCCAAACTCCACGTCCCTTAGTTTATTACATGGGTTGTAATCCACGGGGGAAAAAAATGACCTTAATGACATGGACAAGGTTCTTTCCTTTGTTTAGAAAGTTCCTCCACCTTTATATAGCTTTGCTTTCAATGGTGAGGAAACTGATCTTCATGTGTAAAATCAGAACTTTAGGATGGGCTGAGGTTCCAGTAGTAACCATCTGTTCAAAACAATCCCACTCTTATTACAGGTATTTCCGAAATACAAATAATTACAGTTGTGTCACATCATCACAGCCACAGTCAGAATGGGTTGTTGGAAAAAATATATAAATTGTATGCTTTTCTTGGCCTCTGAGAGCCTTCACTGTAATTTTTCCTGAAGGACTCAGAGATAAGTACAATGACACAAAAGAAAGACCCGGTGTACCTTCACTATACTGTATACTCTGTGTTACAAACATAATGTCTTTTTCAAGGTTAACCAGAAGAAGGAGAGAGTGCTGAACATGAACAGCAGTGTAGTGGTGTGTAGTGACTGCCATTGTAACAGCATCAATAGCAGAGTTGCTGAAAAAACAAACAAACAAACAAACAAACAAAAACATCAAGATATGACAGGATAATCACATTAATTAAAGATTTAATAAATTTCAGACTTGCATTGACAGCACTTTAAAAGTAATTAACTTCCACCAAGTAATGTGGTGGATCTGCAGCATTTAAAAATAGAGCTGTGAATCTCTCTTTGTTTGACTGCAGCTTTAAATGTTATGATGCACTCAGCAAGTAAAACATCACTTCCAGTACAGAGAAAAAATGACACCTGGTTCAAAATTGCTGCAAACAATAAACATCATCTAAGTGTTTGCCAAACTATTGATTGTGCAAAACTTCTCTCTTCTTTCCTAAAAAATCTCCCAGTAGCTGCAGCTGGTTCAGAGGATATCCAGCAGCTGACACACAACCCTTTTTGCATCAACACAGGCAGTGAGCAGCTGTATAAATCCTGTGCTACAAATCCAGCCACATGCAAGTTCAATTGATTCCTGAATGCATTTACCAAAGGATCCTTTCAAGTCCCTTTCAAGTCCATTGACAAATTGGCTTGGTGCATACACGCCCACTGCTAGGTAGCTCTGGAAAAAGCTGCAGTGGTGCTAATGCTGCACTCAGGGAAAGTTAGACTTGAAGAAAAAAACATCTGAGTGCCTAAATCTAAACTCTGGCTCTTCTCTCATACATTTACCTCGGCTGTATATTCAAAGGCAAGCACAGAAAAGTTGTATGCTCTGATATAAACTCACCCTCAGTTTGCAGCATAGAGATAGCTGCCTGCTTCACCTGCACCTTTCATTACTTGTGGAGTCCTAATGGCAACTGAAATACCAGAAGAGACAGCTATAAGTGAGTAAGTGAGTCCTCTGGCCCATCTGCTGAAAAACAGGCCTATGGGAAAATCTCAGGGGGCCTGTATGTTATTTAACAAGCACAGGCCTTGACCGAAGAGAGGAGGTAGAGGGAGAGATGAAGAGAAAGGGACAGTGGGAGTGTGAGGGAGAGTGGAGTGAGTCAGGAGGAGAAACGTTTGTTCTTTCAGTCAGAGGTGGCACGCAGGCAGGCAGCTTAGAGCCGCCGTCAGGCTCGCTCCGAGACATGATGAAACTTTAATGAAGTTGTGCTGCAGCTGATGGTAATGCACAGTCTCAGGGGCCTCAGAGATAGGGATTGGCAGAAGCATGCCTAAAGGTGCGTGTTTCAACTAGTTAATATAGAGAATCAGCGGAGAGGTGAGCCCTGGTCACACAGTTCAAACATGTCGCCTTAGGTAGACCTCGTTCAGACTAAGCTTTTGTTTCCAGGTTGAGCCGAGGATAAGCAAATGTGTCATGTGAGATTTGTCCACATCCTGATTTAACTGATGAGCTTGTCAGTTGCCGGGTAAATAATTTAGTGTGTGAGAGAGAGGAAGGGCAGTGTACTGTTAACCTCTGTCCTCTGCAAAGCTGCTGGAGCTGTAAGCCAAACCGTTAAGTTAGAGAGAGATGGAAGGACAGAGAGAGGAGTGCTGGAGGCATGCAATGAGAAAGGGAGAGAGAGGGAGACATTTAAATTTAGGTGATCCAGGGGGGTCATACTGTTGAGAGGCTGTCTTCATGAGAAAAGCAACAAAGCAAAGAGACTGTCATTTACAGTGACAGATTACGTCTTTTAAAAGACCGTATTATGCAAATTTTCAGATTCATACTTACATTAGGTGTCAACTAGAATAGGTTTGCATGATTTAATGTTTAAAAAACACATTATTTTTCTCATACTATCCACTGCTGCAGCACCCTCTGTCTGAAATGCTCTGTTCTCTCCTTAGGGCCCCTCTCCGGTCTGCTCTGATTGGACAGTGCACACAAACCTGAGCAGGTAACACTCAGCAGCAGCATTTCTAGCAAGAAAATTTAGATTTAGCATCAAAACACACACACACACACACGTATACCGGTGATGATCCTGCAGCATAACAGGCTTCATATATTAAGGACACTAATACTAGATGAGCTAATGTTGCTGTGCAGAAACATAAAAATTGACCTGAAAACTGTCTCTGGTATCATACCTAATATTCTTGTGCTTCTCTGGCTTTATATGATAACAAATGATTAAAAATATATATAAATGAAAATAATGCAAATGAAAAAACTACATAAAACATAAAACAGAGTCCAAGACTCTGACTCTTTTATTCATTTCATTTAAGTTACTTGTGAGCTTGCTAGCTTGTAATTAGCAGTGGCTAACAAGGCATAAGCAGTTGAGCAAATGCAAAATCACATTTTCTATATTGAAAATTTGTTCTGCTCTGGAGTTCTCAGGTTTATTTTCCTATGATTGGCTTTCAAATTCATGACTTTCCAAATCTAGCTTAGTTGAGGCATCCGAATCTCCCTTTAGGGAGGCACTGACGTTTCCTCCTTCAGAACAGGAATGTGAAAACACCTCCCAAGTGACAAACTTAACACAGATACAAGTTAATATAGTTAGGGTCTTATATTTTTGGAGACATAAACATAAGAAAAACACAGTTTAGAGTTGAGAGGATCTCAAATGCAGGTCACCTTCAAAACAGCAGCTGCATCTGGTGTGATTCAATGTTTTGCTCATGGACACTTCAGCAGGGACACAGCAGTTTGAACCTGAGACTGAGAGCTTGGAATGAAGTGTAAGCAGGTTTAATTACAATAACAATACAATAATGTAATAATATATAACTGACAGTGCATCAAATTGTAGTTCAAAAGACATTAAACCCACAATGGTCTCGACTATGCAGGTGCCAACAGTACATGACTGCCATATGGGGCCCTATTGTACACCTGGCGCAAAGCCGGTGCGCCAGTGGTGCATTGGGTGGGGAAGAGCAGGATACCTCTGCTGCTCCTGGAACAAGACGGCAAAGGTTGAACTGGACACTCCCCTGAATAAATTAAAACCTCTGCGCCCTACGTGCCCTACGTTTGTGCCCGGTGCAAGTTTAAGATAGGACCTCTGAAGTTAATTGCTAAACACTGAACAAAGTGAAGCATCCGAGCATTTAGCAAGACCTAATCAAACAAGACCTACAGGAGAGTGAATACTCGACATAGATTACTCAAGTAAAAGTAAAGGTGACTTCAGTTACGTCTAAGAAGTAATGTTTGAGTAACTTAGTCTGCTTGATTTGTGAATAAGCAGTTTTTTAATGACACATTTACCATTTGATTTATACATTTTGTAAATATTATGAACAGAATACAATCAATAAATTAATAAGACTGTAAAATTTAAATTCTTTAATAAACACCTCAGTAAACTGCTCTGTAAGGTCTTGATTTTTTTCCAGTGGTCGGTTGTTATTTCAAAGTTTCAGTGAAATGGGGGATTTACAATGTATGATTGAAAAGGAAATAATAATCCTTTAACACTTACCCCTTTGTGTTCACCTTTCTATCACTCTCTTTGCTCTTTTTTCTCTTAGTCCTTTTTTTTCTGTAGAAGTATTCTTGGCTTGTACTCAGAGGTCACCTCTTGATCTGTTTGTTAGGGTCGACTAACAATCGATTTATCCTCCTCCTGCTCCTTCTCTTCTCTTCCATCAATTCCTTTGGGTTTTCAAATGATCATCAGCCAGCTTGCATCCCACCCAAAAGAAACACAATCGCCTTGAGTCCTGAAGCTTTGATCATTGGCCAGAAGTTGGGGCAAATGAGCTTCTCCAGTTAACAGAAAGTCTTAAAGGTATGACAGGAAGGACTTTGTTGGTAAGAGAAAACCATCTGTCTATTTTTTTTGAGGGTCTACAGATGTTTTTAGCTATTTTTTGTAAGTTTTATTGGCTAAATTTGGATCCTAAGGTTGTAATTATCTTATTTTTCAGGTGTTTCTGCAATAGATATTTAATTGATCTTGGTGGAACAGTCTGACTGGTTCATGTGGTCATCATATGGATAACTCTGTATGTGACTTTCCGGTAAAAAAAAATGTCCACAGTCTTTACAAACCATGGGATATCATAGAAATGAAGCCACTGTAACCCATTTGTAATTTCTATGCTCCTATACATCCGCATTTGATGTAGCTTATTTCATGGCCAATTTGCTTGGATTCATGTATTTCTATTAAAAACAAGTTTTAAACTTATTTTAAAAGCCAGAACCTAAGCACTTCTCACAAAACATTGGATAATAATACATTCATTTATTCACTTTAACAGTACTTGAAACCAATAATTTCTAACATGTAAGTATCGGATTGGAGGGTCAATTAATGTGACAGATACACTGATTTTGATATTGAAAAGCAGAGGCTGATAAGCTTGAATCACCAGATAATGTTCTCTCTCTGCCCTGCCAGTAGCTGCCATATAGTGCTCTGTGGAATTTAAGACAGTAAGAAGAAAAGCGTTTTTATTCATTTAATGTTCATTTAATTTCAAACACATAAAAAGTAATAAGAATCATTGCAAAAAAACTCCAGGGGAAGCAATTGTTGTGTGTTTGATGTTTGAATAGAAATATAAACCTCTTAATATCACTAGCGGACAGAGGACTGAAGTGCATCAAGTACAGAAGTGGGATCTTAAACAACTAATTCCATGTTGTATCTCATTAGCTTAATCTGCATGGAATCAAAGCAAAACCTGTGAGCCAATACAGAAGAAGCCAAGTGGTGCCAACCTGAACATGAAGTGCTTGTTTAAATGTTTTTGTGCATTTGTAACAGTGTGACTGGTAAAGCTTTGTCCAAGAAACACCTCAATATGACAGGTATAAGTGTTATAGGGAATATGATGCGTTTGGGAAAGATGTTCTAGGTGGCTGGCAATGCAAATGCTATATGTTAGTGGGCGAATGTGTGCACACCATTGGAGGAGAGTATAATAAAAAAGTCCAGTAGAGAGCTCCACATGGTCTTACAAAATTGCAGTTCGATATACTCATTAAACAACAAGTTGTTTTTATAGATACTATCAAGAAAAATAGCATAATTACAGTAGTTACATTTTGCAGGTGCATTCGCTTTAAATATATATAATCCAAAGTCCAGATGATGGCAGGCCCATTGGCAGTGTTACAGATGGATAGGACATATTTTGTTACATTTTGTCAGAGCCTAATTATAGGATAATGGCAGGGAGACTGAGCCAAAATGAGTCAATCATAGCCAAAAAACACAACAGCATTTTAAAAAGTGGTAGAGCTGTTGCTATGGATCCCACACCCCATCTGGACAAGGTAGCCATTCATCTTGGATGGCTGACAGTTGTTAGGGAGACACAGCAGAGGCTCTTGGCAATTCACTGATTTGCACCGTGGCTGTATTTATGATCTGTAAGGGCTTCTGTTCTCAAAGGTTGTTAGCGCTGCTTTTTGAGGTAGTATACACTGAGGAGTGATAATAAAGATGGATTGAGAATAATTAGACTGAATTCGTGGATTGGACTCATCCTACTTGATATACTGAAGTTACACTGTATCAAATATGAATACACACTCAGGTGTTATCAGTACTGAGTATACACCTTTAAGTCTACTGAGATGCGTAGCTGTTGCATTTTTACAATCTGTGCAAAACTATGTTTGTGAAAACTGGTAGAGTAGAACTGTGGATTTGTAGTGGAGGCAGAAAATATCCTAAAACAAGTACTGCACATTTAATAGCTTTCTGTCCTGCCGTAAAATAGTATTTTTAAAAAACAAGTTTTATTCATACCAGGTTTCACTGGTGTGTACCACCCCGAGGAAATAGCAGTATATTCTACAGTCCAACACTAAACCTGTACACTCATGGACAAACTGGACTCTGGAGCTGCTGCTGAACTTCCAAGTTCAAGGTTTGCTGACCTCAAAACTTTTTTACATGTGGAACATGACGAGCGGGAAGCTTCACTGCTCACAAAATTTATTCATGTATCAGAGACAGCAGAGTCTTGTAGCTTGTTAGCCTGTGCACACTGTTTCTGCAGCCTGCAGACTTTGTCAAGGCCCACTGCTGTGGTTTGGTTGGTAGAATAGTAAGATAGCTCTTTGCTTTTTAGTGTTTTGCATTTTGATTAAAGTACTTTAACTGCCTGCAGGTGATCTGTCAAAAGAGCTTTGGCAGACTTCGAGCTATAAAGGTGAAAATACAGTTTTTGCAAGACATAGATTTGTTTTCATAAACAGCAAGAGGGCTTAATCAGTGATTTGCTGTGTATTAAAGTGACATGAATTATTAGTGGCCTTTTATTCAAATAATATCAGTTATGTTAATACTAAAGTTCAAGTTGTAATTACAACTACATACCTTAAATTTTCTTGAAAGCTCGATATATATCAATATTAGAGCTTTTTCACTAACCCAATTTTATGTGTGCAGGGATTTTAAATGTGCTGAAATGTTTTTAGGGATATTTATCCATATATGAATTAAAGTTCTAAAGATACAGGGTCTTGTACACTGTATGGTTGCAAAGCTCCTTAAAGCACAATTGTTGGGCTGTATGGGGCTATGTAAATAAATCTGTTACAGCTGACATACCTCACCCTTATCATTAAAACATTGATTACTGGGATATCCTTTGGAGTACAGATCCAGAGACTCTTATGACATGTTTTTAAAACTGTTCTGGGGGCTGTTTTAACAAGGCTGGACCACTTAGACTTTGCAGTTTTGGGCTTACTCAGAGAGTTGTCAATCTTGGGACAAACAGTGATAAAACTGGTGAAATTTTAGGTTGACACTAAAAGCGACAGTCTAAAATCAAACCATCACACATGCATGGACAGATAACAGAAGTTTGATAGCCAAAGACAGACTACTCAAAAATCAAATTATACTTGTCATTTCATGTCCTGTGTTTTAGGTTATGTGTTCTTTGTTTCATTGTTTGTTGTTTGTTTCATTTCATTGTTTCATTTCTATTTTGTTGCTTCACTTCCTGTTTTTTTGTGTTACTCACTCTCTTCTTGTTGTGGCCTGTGTCCAATTAGTCCTGCCTGCCTTGTGTATGTAGTTTGTGTGCTCTCAGGTCGCTCTACCAGTTCATTTTTTCCCTTTGTGTCAGGTGTTCCAACAATTTATCTCATGTTCCTGTTTTTCTAGATCCCTCGCTTGTGTTTTTGTCCTTACCTCAGCCTAGCCTTTGTCTGGTTTGTTTGCTTCAATATCTGTCTTTTTGTGCACCAAAACCTTTTCTCTGAGAGCATTTTTGATCTTACAGGTGAACAGTCTGCTGAGTCATGCAATTGGGTTCTCAATCTTTATGTATTGGTCTTGTTACTGCTCACCTTTACAGCAGGTTATTCATCACCACATCTGATATGTCTTAAAATTCATATTGCAGTCTGAATCTGACAGCGACCAAGATTTAATTAGAGCCTGCTTGGTGTGTATCACACACTGACCTTGTACGGCTGTCGTTGCTGTTGTGCAATCTAAAATTATGTTGTTTCACTCATATGCATATCTTGCTAAAAATGTTTTGCTACACAGGGTTGCAATTTTTCCCTTCTGCTTATCCACAGTGTAGTGCCTTCAAAGTTCCCCACAAAGGAATAAAAGTTTGTCCACCTCATGTGCATACTTTCTCCTAACAATCCCACAATCTATTGTATCACATTTTATAGATGTAAACATTTCTGTTGTGGCTCTTAACATCTGTCCAGAATGAGCTACAGAATTAACTAGTCAGTGTCTTTTCTATAGATAGTACGGATCATCCACAGTTCAGTAAGAGCTAAATGAATCTCCAAGCTCTTTAGCCACCATATGGTGTGAGACGTAAACAAACAAATCTGTCTGCATTGGCATGTTTGACTTTATCCGAAGCATTCTCAGAGCAGTGTTATTGTCCGCTCTGTATTCAGAGCTTTATTGAACAAACCCCCCACCCTGTGACTCTAGTTGATCTTGCCATGAGAATCCTGTGTATTGAACCGACCCTGGTGTTTGTTGTGCTCAGACAGGTCTCCTGTTCAGTCAATGCCAATTTAATTAGAGCTTTTCGGAAGCAGGCGAAACAATAATGCAAAGTTGTGTCATAACACTCGACTGTGAAATCCTCTTATTGTCCTTTCTCTCGGCCTGCTACCCTTCGTTCTGCCCTGTACCAGAGTAGAGATTAATGTGTGGGCCGACCTGAGCAAAATAGCACTGGGATATATTTCGAGCGTTCACAAATGGTCCACTTTTCAGACTATTTAGATGTTGGATGGGATTAATCAAGTGTGATTCAACAACTTATTTATGAAAGCTCCGCTAAGCACTATTTTTGATCCCGATGTGCTTCAGGCTCCCTGCCAGAGCTGCTTTTTAGTGGCACCCCATTAGATTAAAAAATTAAGTGTATCATGCACTTATGATAAAAGAATCCATAAAATGTTGTTTTAAAAATCAAAAGTGTTTAGCTGTGGTCACTTTCATAGCATTACAGTCCAGCAGTGAACAGAAGCGTACAAACGCAGTAGATTTTCCAGTGTATTTTTAGTCTCTGAGTCGATCATCAGATTCTGGAACTGTGGCCCAGTGATTGCTATTGATCTGAAAAAGGCAAATACATGCTGCTTTAGTTTGTGGGAGTGTGTGTATCTATGAGGGAATGTATTTACAGTACTGTAATGTGCATGGATGGTGAATTTTAGCTTAAACCCTGCTTGTTTGCTTTGGAAAGACACTGTAATCTGCTGCAGACAGTTTGACACCACTGCTTCTCCTTTGATAATACACAAAGATGTATCAGCTACCTGTACAGATACAAGTTTGTAAACATCCTTCTGATACACACAGATACCTTCATGCCCCAGTGTGTATTCAATATGACAGTAAAAATAAGATAAAGGCAGTTTTTCCCAGCACAGAAAAAACAAAACAAAACATTGTTTTCATGTCGGATGGACAATTTTTCCTTGTTAATCTTTCTCTTTACCTAAAACCTGGAAGAAGCCTGGGCCAAAAAATTATAACTTCTAAATCATATGATAACTCTTCTTACTAGTTGTTAAAAAATTAAAGAAATATTGGCCAGTGCCCATTAATTATCTTCTTGCTTTCCAGTACTAAGCCCTCTAAGTATAGACCTCGGTGGTTCTGCCTACACAGAGGAGCCATGCTAATGATTTAAGGGGCACAAAGGGAGGAGGAGATGTGTGTGTTCTGCATCTTCAAGGTCTCTCCACAATGCATAATAATGTTACTTGGACTCTCACGCTGGGATAATGCTCTGCTTCCAATTCGCCTAATGAAAACAAACAAATGTGTGCATGCCTAAGCCCTTTAATTTTGGTGGTGGGGAGGAAACTAACGACACAGGAATGCAAATCACTGCCAGGTTTCATTTCTGGTTTCATAATTTGTGGTAAGTGATTTATATGGTGAATCTTTTGTTAGAAGGGGCAGGAGTGATTTTGTAAGAACTCAAATGAAAAAAGAGATAACTCCTGGTTGACTAGAGCTTTGAAGCCTCCCTGATGTTTCTAAAGCTGTAATGTCTCTTTCATGTTACAAAGAGAGGCAGCAGATAAGTTAAAGGGAGCCTGATATCACATATAAAATAATACAGACAGGAAATTTAACTTAACTGCATGAAATATTTTATGGGAGAAAAATATTTCACCTATTTTTGGAGGGGGGGATTTAGGTTATGTTAAAATGTATTTGTTTCCATTATTGCTAGTAAATATTAGTATATAGCCAAACAAACAGCAGTGTGGAATATTATTTTGTGCATCTTTGCTCTCTTCATTTTAGAGAGAAGAGAATAAAGAGAATAAGTTTTGAATCTTTCCTTAAAATGCAAAAGTCAAATGATCAGTTATTTCAGCAACACTGGGCCGGAAAAGCACTTCATTAGAGGTTATCAATAGCTGATAAAATCTTATCAAGCATACATAGTTCACGCACATTCTTATTATTTATAATAGCAGGCAACAAGAGACTTAAAACACTGAATGAATTGTGAACATTTGATGTCCAATTTTTACAATACAATCAAATATGTGTCCTCATTGAAAAAAATATTTTAATATATCGTGAGTTCTAATATCGACAAACTTTTCACTGTCTTGCTGCATTAATCAGTGTTTTTTCACAGTGATGAAGCTTCTCTCATAAGTAGCTACAGAATGTAGGCCAAACACACTTTAGAACAGAACAGATCTCCCATTAGTAATAGTCTGGTTCGACAACTGTAGAGCTGTCTGGAATTAATTCTCTTCCTCATTACAATGCATGTTATTATGCCTTATCATGCTTTAATTTAGAAATGTGACAGTTGTGTAAGAATAGCGCACAGGTAACACACTCTACTGCACTTCAAGTGAAACTAAAACTAGAAGATTACTGGCCTGTGCGTAATCAATAAGAAATAGCAGTGGTTGAAATACTGTCCCAGTGACTGCAAATGGAATTTTGATTCCATTACAGACAGTAAATGGAACATTAAGTTGTTAGAGGAATAGAAATGGGGACATTAATAATGTATTAAAAAGTTGTCAGTTTGTAAGAATAACGAACTGTCATTTTCAATGACTGTGTCAAATTTTTCAGCTAAAGGGAGAAAAATTATCTGTATATCCATTAGAAGATTATACCCTGCAACAAATCAGCACACAGGCTCAGACACAACTTGCACTGACAAAGTCATTATCAATTGAAAAAAAATCTAATTCAACTCCCCCAGCCCTCACAGACTGTGCCTGATTAAAAAGACAGATTGAATGTGTAGAGTCTGAATCCAATTATTTTTTTGGAAAGCCGTACTGTGGCATTGTCTCTCTTTGATTTTGCACTTGCCTGTCTGCCAGCTGAGGCACCTTGTTCATTGAACAAAATGCTCCCCAAAAACTCTTACATTTACAAAAAAAAAAAAAAAACGTACCGTTTTGATTCAGAGATGTGATCAGGATATGAAAAAAATGTTACTCTGAAGCACTGAAACACATCAATAAATACAACATTGGTAAAATTGCTTTGATAAAATACACTGAGGGAGCTCCTGCTAACCCAAGAGGAACGATTGGAGCTAGATTCAAGAGTAAAATCCTAATTGCTCTTTATAAAACAAAATTTGTCATGTAATTTCAGCTTTTTCATTCTGCTTTTTCATTCTGCTCCTTCACCAAGAGGACATGAGGATAATCAATGCAAGTTCCACATCACTGAATAGTTAAGAGGAGGAATTCAACAAGCAATCTAGTGGTAACTACAGACTGAAAGAAATTGCCCTTATTCTGTTCTAGAAATGGCAGCTCTGAATAGTACATAGTGAAGAATGCTCTCACAGTATGGCTGTTCATTTTTAAAAGGTGCAAGTGAAGTTGTCATTGTTTTCCTCACCTCTTCCCGCTGGGTCTGTCTCCATCATGCACTCCATGTCCTAGAGAACACAACCTGACTTACAAATAAAAACAAACCTATTTCCTTCACATTTCTGGAGCTGTGGGAGGCAGATAAACAAACCCAAACATTACTCTTGACACCATCATGATAACTTTAGCTGTGATGTCACTTTCACAGCCTGCAGCCACTACAGCTTGTGCTGAGTTTGTGTTAAATTCACTTCTATGTCTACCTGTTAGCATGTGACAGATAGCATTTCTAGGACACTAGCAGATTTTAATGGAGCATTAAAATAGTTTTAATGGTGACAAAAAATGCAGGAATACGTTTGTAATTAGTTCATTAACATTCATTGATATGTTGTGCTCTGATAGTGGTAGGATTTTATTGAAACTGCATTCTATCTTTCTGTTACATTAACAAAGTGGGCATTTAGTTGATTCTACTGTCAAGAACAGTAAATCTGAGTTGAGTTTAAATGTAGTTCTTAAAATAATTGTGTTTTACTGAGGACATTTTTTAAACCAGCCACAGCTGCTTAACAAAAAAGACAAAGATACACAGAATGTTAAGTATCAAAGCTTTTGCTGAGTCGTAGAACAACATCAGACAGTGGATAAATTCTTCTTGTTTGTCAGAATAAAGAACATGGATTCACCAAAAAAACATTTTATATGCAATCATATGATTTAATTAAATGGTGAACAGAGCGTCTTGAAATTCAACTGCAACCCACAGAACTGCTTGAGGAAATGTTGCATATAGTACATTCAAAACTGTCTAATTGTGAGCACCGAACACAACATTAGGGGAGATACTCAGCTCATTTACTCTGACTAAATACACCCACACATAACAGGAACAGGTAGCATGTATATCAATACATACACAGTGAAACAAATCAGGGTTTACTGTATCTAACAAACAAGAACAATAGTGAGAACATTTTATACAATGAATAATGTAGTGATATGAACAAATTAATTTATCAGTGGTTTGTATAAATACCTCTTAGTAGTATATGAATAATATGAACAAGAACATTTCTAGATTTAAAACCCCAAGATAGGGAAGTGGCAAATGAATAAATAAATAAATAGATAAATAATTAAATATAGGGGAAAAATATTTTTAAAACCTGAATATTTTCTCTTCCAGCAGTGCAAGTTCGGACAGGGTGCAGACAAATACTGACAGGGTGTCCTTGGGCCAGGCATGTACTGCCCAGCTACTGAAGCTGAAGCATCTTAGTGGGCAAACAGGTACAGATTGTAATTAAATGTGAGCTTCCTACAAAAAGATGCAAATCTCAGTGTATATGTGACATTTTGTGAATTTTAACCTTCCCTGGGTGAAGAGGCTGTTAAAAATTTACAAGAACCAGAACCACTCAAAAAAACCCAGACAGAGTAGAAGCAAAGACAACTGTGAACAGCATACCATAAAGCATAAAACAACACGGCTACATGGGAGGCATTTAAGAGCTTCATTAACACCCACACACATCACCTGAACTGCATTTCTGTTTGTAGGGTTGAAGAAGGTGCAGATGTTTGGTTTTGGCTTTCTTTGAAAGTCCAACTCGGATCGGTCGTGTGCACGTTTTCAGAGGCTCTAGTCTCCTGGGCTGTTCTGGTGGTCCTGCACACAACAGGGCATCATCAGGGCTGAAGCAATACCTTGAGAAGCTTGTGTCACCGTATTATCAGTAACGCTGTTCAAACTTACACAAGTGTTTTCAGCGCTTGTGATGTCTGAGCATGTATGTTTACTTCAAGTTTTTCAGGAAATATCATTGTTATGATGCCACCAAGCTTTGTTTGCAGTTAGCACAAACAAATCCAAATTGCAAAAAACTACCAATTGCTCCAATAATGTGGCTGTAAAGTAAGCATTTTGCTGGTTAAAATGAAGAATGAGTTGAGTCTCTACCACATTTTGATATCAGTTCTGCATGCTGAGCAGCTTGGAAGCCTACACACTCCACTTTGTGCATTAGGTGTGACATTGTTCAGTCCCACAGAACATTTTGGCATTTGTTTACTCTGGATGGTAACAAAGAAACCCCAGTGAACAAAATAGTTGACACGCTGCCTTTACTACTGCTTTTAGTGTCTTCACTTAAGCTGACAAGATAAACATAGTGTTTCTCAATGTGCCAAGAGAGTAGCCATGTTGTTGGACTGATATTTTTCTTCATACTGACAAGGTGAATACATTGCATCTCCATGTGGGCTGGTTGTTAGACTAACTCTCCTCTTAAATATTTAGAGGCAAACCCACTTTAGTCCCAGCAGACATATTTTGGCTCATAATGCAGTGAAAACCAGAAATTAAAGAGTCTCAGAAGTAGTCACAGGCTGATCCATGTCATTGTGCACCAGACATGACAATTGTAGAAAAAAAACCCCTCCAAATTGTTCAAATGAACAATTAAGTGTTCTTTCTTAATCTTGAAACAAACACGATTCTTATCCCAAAAAACAGCATTTAATCAATAAAAGCTCAGGGGGCTTTTAAGTCTTTTGTCTGCCATTATGGTGTGAAACTCACTGTGACTCAGTTGCTTTGAGAGTGGTCCACACATGAAGGATGGAGACCACATTTTCCTTTCCTGCTTCATCTCCTGGGGCTCTGAAAGAAACATATTGACAGTCAGAGACAGCCAGGAGGTTCTGGCTAATTCTCTCTTATTTGCTTCTCTGTTTACCCTTAAACAACATTTTCGCATTCATGGCAGTGTTATCATTCCACTGCAGCTTATTGGAGAAGCAAAATGAATATTTGAACATTCAGGAGGGGAGGCACTGTCAAATTGAAAAGACAAATCAATAAAAGTAATTGTATTTCCTTGCTGAATTAACCTAGTTGCCCTTTCAAAGTCTATCACCAAACACTCTGGAAAAAATGTTAAAGATGCAACTCTGAAAACGACAGAATAAAAAGAGCAGTTAGCTCTAATTAAACGTTTCCCATGTAACATTTTTTCAGACTTGTCAGTCATTTCAATTATTGAATATTTTAGTTCTTTTTTTTGAGCGAACCATTATTTCTCAGAATATAGTTTCACCCTCATAAAAACTGATTACAGAGGCACTTGGTTGATTTTTTTGTGTTTTTGTTCCTGAAGCTGCTGTTTGTTTTTGTTTTTTTTCTGTTTTTGAACCAATTAACAACAAAAAAATATGAACCTTTGTGTTTCTCTGCTGTGCACATCGGTGCATCCTGGCAAACGTGGCTGCCAAGGGGCACCTCCTGCTCGCCATCAGGAGTAAGAGAACCCACTGGATCATTTCCACACATATCCAGGCTACGGTCTTCATCAGCATCATCTAAACAACAGACATGCAATACACAAATACACAGTGTAGTCAGAATAGATAAGGACACAAAGCAATGTTTGTTTCTGGCATCACTTTGAACAGCATCTGTGTCAGTAAAGATGTTTAAAAACTGAGAGCCTCATCCCAAGTTTCTTGGTCATTTTAATGTGGGATATTTCACATTACAACAGGCTGAGCCAAGTATTTGGTGTAGAGCAGAATTTGCACAATAAGTCCACTAGTGGGTTAAATGCACCATAAAGTGCACTGAAATGTCTTTGCAGTCAATTGTGCGATGTTGATATTGCATGGTGCAGGGTGCCACATATTTCCACAATTTTTAAGTACAGTGTGGTAATTGAGGACTGTGATAAACAGTTTACAATGGCTTTAACAATGTACACAAAAGTTTTTGGACAGTGTTTCACCTTAAAGATGAAAGTGTCTTCAATTTCTGATTGTTTCTTTGGTGTTATTTTTGGACTTTTAGAGTAATCCACTAGTCTAAGATTAAGCTAAGATAAAGTGTAAGGGCAGTTTGATGTTTCAGGAAATAACCTCATACATTTTGGTAAAAGTTGGATGAGAATATAGGCATCATTGTCCCATCTGCTTCTTGAATGAGTTAAGCACTGAAACTGAAGCAGAATAAACAGCTAACCTGTCTCTCCATGTTAAAAACAGCCTAAATACCAACTAAAGCTCACTAAATAACTCACTGCATCTTTTTTGATTCAAACTAAATTCAAAGAGTAAAAGAAACATTATGATTTAATGGGGGTCATTTGCTAAAATATTTCCTTGAGTCTGGTCATGACCACGCTGTTATAAGTAACCAGAGAAGAATCTGAGCAAGAAAGCAAATAAGAGACAACCTTACTGCTGCTTTTGGATTTTCTCATTGCAGTTGCAATGCATTAATGTAAATGTACTGGGCTGTTTGCTCATTTCTAAAAATGTTCTTTTATTTTTATACATCTCTGTAACAGTGTATTTGGCTAGTAAGGAAACACCAGTTCCTTAAACACCAATAATATTTCAGAAGATATTCTCCTTTGTGATAACTCTTTGGATGATGATACAACTGTCAGCAGCAAATAAAAAAATGTCAATGTTATTTGATCTTATAAAAATTACAGAAATGTAAAAAATAAAAATTAGATTAACATTTTTAAATGAAATACATTTAGCAGATGAATCCAAATGGCAACAGAAATGTACCACACTTTGATTTCTGCTGTATTGCACCACATGCCATCAATACTAATGAAACCAGTCTTTTATCAATAGCATTAAGTTACTGAATTAACTTATATTTTTCAGCAAAAACAGATGATACCTGATGACGCGTCTCTATGGCATCCTAGTTCTGGGCTGCTGAGCTGTTTGTAGCTTGAAGTGTCTTCCTTCAAGGTTTCAGTTGCATCACTAAACTGCTCTGGCGATGAGGCTCTGCTGCTGCTTGCTAAATCACTTATGCTGATATCAAAAAACAAACTCATCTCTTTCAAGACCATGTCAAATTGTTTTTTCTTCTCAAATTTTGGGCTGTCATTCACATCTGAGATTGGACTGTCGCCCTTAGAGGAAACAGTGGAGTACAATGACTGTGGGTCTAAGCCACCCTGGAAGCACTCAGAGGAATTACAGGCTTGTTCACTGTCAGACCGTTGATTCAGCCATCCAAGAGCAGCAACATCTGCTGCTGAGATAAAGTTTGGAAATTCATTACTAGTGTAATCACAGCTTAATAATCCATTTGCCATGATCTCGGTGTGACACTCAAATCTTTCCACTTCTTTCACCTCCTTCCCCTCCTCTTCCTTTTCTGGTACCTCCTCGTCATTATTGCTCTCTGCCTCTGGCATGGAGTGGGGAAGTTGTCGCTGGGGTGTTTTTAACATCTGCCCGGGCAGGCTGGCGAGGAATGGGCTGTTGCTCAGGACAGCATCATCATCATCATTATCCAGTGAGAGCAGGATCTTTTGGAAAGTGTCAAACCCCCGAGGCACACGGTTGCAGAAAGTAAAGGCAGATGGCACTGGGGAAATTCTGTCACTACAGTTTAGACCTGTGGGGTTGTTGTCAGCACTTTGTGAAGGAATTAATTCATGAGGACTGGGCACAACTGCATCACTTGTTGGAGGAAAAGAGAAGGCCAAATGGTCGACTTTATTTTCAGCTATTAATGTCCCAGCTTTGTTTTGGTGATCAGAGAAACTGAACTTGTTTGTGTGTTCACGATGACTAACTAGTGTTAATATGTTGCCACTTTTACTCATGCTGGCCTCTGTCCATTCACTGATACTGTCATCCACTGACGCCTCGGTCATGTATCCTTTCTGAAGACTTTGTTGCTGACAACCATCCTTTGATGTCATTAATATCTCGGAGATACCTTGCACATCAGTTTCTTCTCCAACACTTGCCTCTTTTCTTTCATTTTTCTCTGTAGGCTCTTCTGTTATTGGAATTGCAGCACTGTATGAATGATCAGACAAGGAAGTATAGCTACTTCCAAATTTCACATCACTATGAGTTAATTTCTTACCATATTCACTTATTTTGCCTACTGCAATGGTAATGACCACATTGCCAGCTGATACTTCAGATGTGTTGTCTTTGTGTTCTTCATTTTGCAACAGTCCTTCTTCTAAGTCCATTGAGATTTCTGAATTGCCATATTCATCAGTTCTTATTTTTTCTTCAGGATTTGTTATTTCTTCTCCTTCTTCCATCTCAGTTACCCAGTCCATTGTGGCAATTTCAGTCTGTAAATATTCAACCTCCTGTGTCTTTGGGCGGTCAAGGCTGACAGAAAAACAACCCAATTGATGCTGCTCTTTTAACTGACGCCCCATGGCATCAAGGCTTTCTTGTCTTCCCTCCCCAGCAGGAGAAATCTTTGGACTGCTGCTGAGCCTGGATTTCCAAAGACAGCTGCTTTCATTGCCAGTCTTGTCTGTTTCATTTGTGGTGATGGAACAAGCCTGTGGTTCTGTGTATGACTGACACAAGTCCACTTTTTCATCTTTGCACTGCTGTGTTCTGCTTTTGTGATTGAACTGCCAGGTCTGGCAAAGAGCCGAAACCTCCTGGGATGGCTTGACATCAGAACAGAGTGGAAGAGGCATTTCCATCTCACAGACTTTTACTGATGGAGATAATTCTGCACCTGCCGTGTTCTCTGACTTGCAGCATTTCTCCTCAGCCTCCCTGTCAGTTTTATTCCAGATTGCAGGGTCAATTACACTGAAAGGGCCTGCATCATTATCTCCTTCAGCAGGCTCTTGACTGATTCTTGCAGGCATTTGAGTCTCTGTTGTGTGATCAGCTGTTTCACTCTGAGCTTTGGCTATCATCTTGCCAGCAGCAAGCCCTCCTTTGGCCCGACTGAAGCCATCAGCTTCATTCTCAAATGCAATATTTCTGGCTAATAGCACATCATAAGAAACAATTGATCCCTCTGCACATTCAGTAGAAGAATGGATTGAGTTGTTGCTTAGGCTATTCTCATTAACTCGGTCTTTTGTTTCCTCATCAGAAGCGGCTAAACTTTTATTTTCCCAAATGTGCAGTTCTAGGACTTTTTTAGCATTTTTTGCACATTCTGCAAGGCTGCTAAAGGGGTCCTCCTCAGGGTTTGAGTTGGAAGATTTTGTGGCTGTATAATCTTTCTTGTTAAAAAGTGTACTCTCACTAAATCCATCTTCATTCCTCTTCTGATTACTCTCTTCCACTTCAGCTGATTGCCTCCATGTATCACAGAGATCTGTGTCATGTAGCATTTCTACACGAGTGCAATCATACTGACATCTGACCCACCCATCATCTGAACTGTGGTTGAATGCTTGGATTTGACTGATACTATTTTGCACCTGTGTCCCATCTTTGTCATTTCCTGAAGGAAAACAACAGCCACCTGGAGGCTCGTCTTCAAGTGATTCCCTTAGCCGTTTGCAGTCAGGATGACTGGACGTGTCTACACTGGCATCGTTTAAGGTATGAGACTCTGCTGATGCCCCACCTGCAACATTTACTGGGGATGAGCTGAGCTCGTCTCTTTCAGCCATCAGAGGCTGCTCATCTTTCAGCAGAAGTAGGAAGTGTTCCCCAGCAGTGATACAGCAGGCTTTAGATGATCCAGCTTGTGCACTGTCAGAGTGTGAAGTAATCAATTTAGTGGGAGGGGTGAATATTAGCTTAGAGTCTTGTTGCTCAAGAGGTTTTTCATCTACAGTACCCCCACATTCTGCGGTGCACACTTGAGCCATATTCCTCTGCAACATATTTGTTGGTAATGAGGAACTGATGGTTTTCTGAAATGCTAATAGCTCTGGAAAATTAAACCTGCTTGTCCCACTGTGATTGTTTGTCATTTCACAATCTGTCCTTGGCCGTTTGGGATTGAGTGGTGAAGCTGACTCTCTCTCAGTTTGAGGGGGACTTAGGTCTTCAGTGATTTTATCCATTTTTGCCTATCTACTAAACCTACAATAGAACAGAAACAGCTTTAGTGTAGGTACTGCATTGAAAAGCTCCACTGCTATGTTCAATAAGTGTTACCTACCATCAAATCAAGTCAAAAATGTTTCTAATGGATATATATATAGTTTCTTGAAAAACCTATTTTACAATATTCAAGAAAAAATGTTTAAAACCAAATACAGACTCAAACTAGTGACTCAAACAAGTCAGTAGATGACAGGCTTGTAAACATCAGTCTTTACTTAAGTCCACATTTTCATCTCTATTCCCATACTAGTCCATGCACTCAGTTGCAGTAATTTATCTAACAACAAAACCTGCAGATTAAGGAACATGGAAATACAAAAATAGTCATGGAAATAATCCAAGAGAAAATCCTTGAAGAAACTATAGAAGACAACAGAATGATATTAGGTGAGAGGATTACAGAACAGATTGTTAAACAGCATGATGCTGATTCTCACTGCACAGTTTACAGTGATGGCACTATAGCACTGTGGCTGTACTGTTGCAGCCTTACTAACACTCCAAACAGGAACTGCTGGGCATCCGTTTCTGATGCTAGCTTTGTCACAATCAACACAAATGGGCCTTTTTCACATCTGACATAGTGCTCGTGATTGGAAAAGTCTTGGTGTTATTGATAAACATTTACTCTGTTTTATCTTTACACAATTTACAACTGTGCTTTTTCTACCGTGACAAGTCTAAATATGTAATGGAAAAAGGCCTGTCCCACCCTCCCCACATCATTTAACCTAAAGTTTGAAAGAAGAATTGTAAACACACCAAGGTGCAGATACCAAATGTGATGTGTCTGTTATCTAGGCAGACCACTCTGTCATTTTAACAAGGCTAAAATGTGTCTTTTTTGTTTATAGTATGGGATTTGAAATATCAAGTGCTCTACAATTTAGAATAAGAAAAATAATAAACCAAATAAAATCATGATGTTCCTGCTGTCATACCTAGGCTTTTGTAAGAGACTGGAGTTTTAAATTACCAGACGAATTAAAGATACTCTACAAAATACAAATTAAGTACTCCTTGGTATTTTGCAGCTAACTGCACACATTTTTTTGATGGCACATGACATGACATTAGCTAAGTTATACACTGCTTTAGCTAGTTCTAACTTTTTTAGAGAAACTCCAGAATTCACTGATTTGAAGTACCCCGTTTCTATAACTTCAACCAGTGTCTATTTACAGCATGTTAAATTTTAGGACTTATTATTTATTTGTCATTAGGAATTTTTTGTCATTTTAGTGCGCAATATTACCAAATCAGTACAGGTTAGCTTTGTTAAATGTATTTAGGGCCACAGTGCACTGTTGCCATTAACCTTGATATTAGATGACATTTTAAGCTACTCATGTCTTTAACGTCTTCAACCAGCTATTCTTAGTTAACTCCAAGGTTACTCACCTTAAAATTAAGTTAGTTTAGCACGCAGCTTGTCAAAACCTAGCTAGGTCACTTGTTCATCTAGTTAGCTAAGGGTGCTATTGTGTTATGTTTATATCTCGTGACGTTATGTGGCGCGAAACTGTTGCGACAGATGAGTGAGGCAAATGCTTTCCTGCTTTAGCTAGCCTCTCATTGTTACATTTGAAATATTTAGTTTATCGCAACTCTAGCGCTAAAGTAGGGTGAGGATAATAAAATTTGATGTCAAATATGACTCCATGTGTTTGGGTAAGTCATTTATTGTTATCTTTATTTTCCTTTAATCTATCAGCATCAGCTTGTCACACAGTGGGAGAGAGAGCCAGAGATGCACTGCTCTCTCTCTCTCTCTCTCTCTTTCTGTCTGTATCTGTCGCCTCCTCTCAGTACATCAGCAGCACTGTGTGTTAGGCAGCATCATCCTACGGACCCGCACCGCTTGCTTTCTGTCGAGGCTGACTTTTATCCCGCAGGAAAAAAAAAATCAACATCGTAAAACAAAGTAGAATAAAACAAAACGCGCGACAGAAATCTTAAGCTTTTATTGGCTCGACAGAAGAGCAGCTTCAGACGTTTGAATCGCCTCTTTTTTTGTCCATTCTCGCAGGTTTTTTCTGACCACTCCAGACATCAGACCGGACTTCCACCGTTCACTCCGCACTCTCGCAAGGTAGGATGGATGCTCTGTGATGTGTTGAAGGGACAGATTGCATGGAGAAAATCATATGTTTTGCACATTGAGCTGCATGATGTAACCTCGTGCGTCACCCTTTTGCTTTCAAGGCAAGACTAATTTATGCATTTATTAGCACCCATATTAATGACACATAAATAGGAATAACGACACATATAATCTAGCAAAATAGACTGCACAGCTGTTTTATTTAATCCTAATGCCATTTGCGGGTCATGCACGCTAAACCGGGACTTGTCAGCATTAGATAAACATGGTTGTGTTCTGGTTCATGGTTGGTTTACTCTGGCTGCCTACACAAACACGCACACACACAGACACCAGGATGTCAATACAACTACAAAAGTGTAAAGACAGACAAACCAGCATCGGTCACGGCTCATCTCTGCAATCTTCCCGATCAAAGCAGACTTGAGTGAATTCGGTCGATCACACTTTTGACTTTGCATGGGATGTCTGCGCTTGGCACGACATGGTGCGATGTGGTGTGATCTGTCCCTGTGTAGTTTGGCAGTGGTGCTGATGTTTAAGGGTGTGTGTATTCAAAGGGGGAGGTGGGGGTGTGGTGTGTGTGTCTCCTCAAACCACATCATCCCCACTCACCATGAGGCTACTTCTTGCAAATCAATGAGGCATGACCACATCTCATCCGGCTTCGCCTGCACATCCCCCCCCACCCACAAACACTTTCACACTCAGTTCTTAACCATGAGAGCTTATCTTACTCAAAAATAAATAGGACTTGCCAGAATCAAGCCCATATACTGCATTGATCCTATCTGGTGTTGCCTTTCCTGGCTGGGGCTCCGCCTGGCCTTCAAGGTCATCCCCTGTTGGCAAATGATGGTGAAGGGACATTGTTATGTAATAGCCTACAGCCTGGCTCAGGAGCAGGTCTGCTGGCTGTTTAAGGGCTGTAAAATGACTCATTTGACAATATATCTTTATGTCAGTCCACACCTGTGCACCGATGTGTAACTAGAGTTATGACTTTTTTCTTTTTGGCTCTGTTGAACTGGAAGACAAAGGGCTATGACTCAGGTTGAGAGTCAGCATGGTACTCTGCTCTGCAATGCACTGCAGACTGACCCAGGCTGTCTTGTCCCAGACTCAGCCCCTCTCAGTTCTCCAGCTAAAATAAAGCACTGAAATTTGCATATTATGCTACATGTCCTCTGTTTTTTTCCCCCATAGATGTGAGTAAGTGGTGAAAAACATTGCCATGCATAAAATTAAGAGCTAAAAGGGGGGCGGGGTGTGTTTAGTGCTTTGTGCTAACAAGAGTGTCATGCCTCTGCATCCTTCTCAAATCCCACCCTGATTAGACTCACAGCACTTTCCCTTGCATTTATTCTTTTTGTACTGACTTAAGCCTTTCTTTGTTGTTCATCTTTATTGCTGTTGCAATTTTTCGTTCTTAAAACAATGAAAATGCGGTGAACTAGAGGATGACAGGCTGATTGATCCCAAACAGTGACCGTTAGTTAAGGCTTTAATGAGAATGATAATATAGAAAACAAAAAAGATCATGATTTCCTAATATGTAACAAAAGTGCAAAAATTGTTTTTTTTTCCCAAAGCAGGACTGACCATCAAACTCATAT
>JAPZDY010000010.1:4264143-4278362 GCA_029783645.1 Ctenochaetus hawaiiensis
TGAAAACAGGCACAAGATTAATGTCTTTATATAATATGTTTAAAAAATACAAGAAAACGATGTTCTGAAATCATTCTAACACCACATTGCCACTTGCGTCACTATAAAGGTTGCAGGTTTTATGTATAGTGTGCTGCGGGGGATGTGTGATTCACCTAAGTGTTGCTTTTATGTACACCATGAATTGAACACTAATGATTTAGTCTTATAAAAGGAGTAAAAGTTAATACAACTTTTTATGGAAACTGTTTTGGCATTAAATGATAGTTGCCAAGATTTTGATTTGAATAAATGTCAGAAAATTTGCTGGAGCATTATGTTTTAGTTGCCAAACATGCCCACTAATGTTTCGAAACCCTTAAGAATATATTGTTCTATGAACATGAAAACTGTGAAAAGATTAAAAAAAAAAGATCAGATTAATTCCTTGCCTTTTTCTCAAAAAAACCCAAAACTGCATTTTTAAGCAGAGGTATATTTTTTTCTTACGTTTTTTCTTTTCTTTTCTTTTTACATCCGATCTTTTCCTTCACTTGTTGTTTGACTCAGTAGTACTGCCCTTTTTTCCAAGATACATAACAGCACCCCCTGTTGTAGCGAACAGAGAACATTGAGAAAACAGAATATTGTTATGACAGGTGGCTATCCGTCATAAATTACAAAAAAGATGGTCATAGGCAGAGGAATCACTAAGGCTGTCTATTATCGAATGAGGTATTTATGTATTTGCAGTATGACGAATTAACCTGGGTTTGAAAATATGATCCGATCCTTAACATTTCCTGGAAAATACTTGTATTATGTTACTGCTAATGCACACTACACTGCTATAGCTTCGTACTGAAAGCATTTAACCAGCAAATTTTATTACGCAGTTGTAAGAAGAAATACAATGTTTTTGTGAAGTGAGCTTTGTGTATACTGGTGTTTCATCAAAAAGGGACTTTTGGAATTTTTGACAGTGGATGAGTTTGATATACTGCAGGATGTAATGGAATACGAAAGGGCAGCCACAGTAAGCTGTTAGATGAAGAACTGCACAGCCCCCTCTTCAACAAAACTAACTCCTCTCACTGTTGCGCCATGCCGTCTGCAGACCCATGCAGTGTGTGGCATCAAATTAGATCACTTACAGAATGAAGCAAGGGGGACAATATTTGACAGATTTCTTTCATAAAACAACAACAGTTAGTCTTGTTGCCCCCAGAATTAGGTGTCCTGTAGTAGCAAACCGCATTTTCTGGTACCAGTAGGTGTCGCAAAATCAACCAGGATTGAACATTTGGGATTAATTAATGGAAAGGCTGATATATTACTATATGATATAAAAAAAGTTTACTTCATAATGTAGTCCAGAGTCTACTGCAAAACACTGACACAATACATATGCAGATTTAGCTCTGCTTCTTATTAAATGAATGGATGCAAGACAGCAATGAGTAACACTTGCATTATAATGCAGTGTGAGCTCTTGTGAGCACATTGTGACCATACTGAAGATGAATGAACATTTTATGCCTTATTAGAAGTTAATAAGTTTTCACCAAAAACAGCTTAATTCCTCAGCTGTTTTTATGTTTTGTGAAATGCAGCATCATATATGTTGACAGTTTTCTCACAATGTGCTTATGATGCCTTGAATTGCAACACTTGATTGGTTATTTAAATCTGGGATGCAAAGTGCACACAGATAGACAGATACTATTATGACAGGTAACTATGAACACATGCATTCATTCACATAATATACATATGTGTTGTAAATGCAAATTTATTTACTTTCTATTACACAATGGCCATGCCCACACACACATACACACGGGCCTCCAACAGCATATGAGGTTGCAATGTTTCTTTTGCTTCCACCTCTCGAGGGACACATCTGTCTCCTCCTGCAGCTGCTGTCTTCAGGCTCAGCTCATCTTGTCTGACAGCCTGTATTGTAATGGAAAAGGTTTGCAACTTGCCGTTGAAGCACTCTGCCTACTCATTTTCACTGCAGCACAGACAGACTTTTCAAATGTAACTGGTGATGTTTCTGATCGGTAAATATTGAAAAAGAGGCTGGTCTTTTCTACAAGACCATGTAACGATTGCTCCTGATGTTATCTTCTAAAATGAAGTTGCATCTACCAAATCTTAATTAAGGTTATTTCAATCCTTTATCCAGTCTATTGTGTGGGTATTTTACAAAGAAACGCAGTAATAAATGTGTTTTGTCACAGGTGGACAGTCACACTGAGCCAAACAGCAGCCTGCTACACAAATAAAAGCCACAAACTTTGAAAAAACAAACCAATATTCGCCAGCGGATATTTAACAGCTTGTAAATACCTGCAAATGTCACTTTGGTCTGTTGTAATACTAGTGCGATACTTATTTTTCAAAGCAACTAAAAACACCTCATAAATAAATACTTTCTTCTTCTTTCTCATGACTTACTGTGTAAGTGATCGGCATGCTTTGCAGTCGCTGTCAATTCAGCACTCACAGGGACACGCCCCTCCAGTTGGCTTACACAAAGGAGGAGACCTTTATTTTTTTAATTAATGACACAAAGCTATCACCACTATATTTAAAACACTTGAACACTATAAGCAGAAGTAAAAAATAAGGCACCTCCATCAATTTTACCATGATTTTTTAGGCCTACCACCGAATCCAAAAAAGTAAAAAAAAGTTAAACTCTGATTAGAAGCACACATGCCAGAAATGTCAGTGTTAGCATCATTTTTACATATCAACCAGACATATTCTGAATGCAACTTGATTTTGACAGCTATTAGTTATGCTATGGAAGCAAAAAAGATGTTTCATAAAGGGACTCTACTGTTCATCTTGTCTGCTAACAGTTTTGCTTTTGGGCTGTGTCACTGCTGCTAGACTTGGAATGCCGATTCAGTTGATTTCATATTAAAACTGTAGTTGAAGGATCACAGGAACTGTAAAGAATCAGAAAACTGTACAACTTACTATTTATTTCATAAGCAACAGAATGCACTGAGACCATCTGATGGGTCAGAATAACATAAGGCTGTTTGTCTGAAAAGATCTTCTTTGAGAGACGCAATATGTTTATCCAAAACTTTTTTGTGCTCATATTGCATAATCTGTTCTAACTGCCACAAAAATTACTATTTGCTTGCACATAGGTCAAGGCTACAAATTTAAGTGATACCCCTAGCTGAATGGCTTGTTTTGGTGCTGTGGTTTTAAGCATGAAAGTGTTTCATCTCAATAAGTGACCCATAACTCTTAGCTGAGTTCACATGATATCAACATTACTTTAAGGGTCAGCTTCGGTTTCCTAAGGTAAGAAGTTTTTATTTATCCTGTATTTGGGAGTCACAGAGCAAAGAGAATTGAGCCTTGATCTGCACATACGCAGATGATCAAAGAGTCTTTTGAAAGCTAGAGATGAGTAGTTGAGGTGACATTTAGCCATTTTAAAATATTCAAATAAATTCAAAAAGCTTCTCATTGAAATTACTTAATCAAAGATGACATTTAATGAATTAAAAATAAAGAAATGAAATTTTTTCAATGAGTATCCACCTTTTTATGGTGCTTTAGTGGGTTTGGCTGACAGTAAGGCATCCATCCGGTCAGCTGTGATGACCAGATTATCAGATGTGTGTAATGTGACTGCCAACTCATCACATGTAGAAGCTTCATCAGGATCACTTGGCATCAAATGGGTATGAGTGCTGGCCAAAATGAATCAAAAATCACATCTCAGTATCTTTAGCCTTAATGGTGATACAGAATATATATCTTAGTGTATCCAACAGAGTTAGACAAACAATCAGCTGTACACTGGAAGAGATCAAAAATCGCAATATTTTTGACCAAATACCTCAATACTGATATTGTGGTACTATTGTACAGATGATTGTTGGTGCTCTCACTAAATCTAAAAACGGCAAGATTTTTTGATTAATAATTATCAATAATGTTGATATAGTTACTAAATGGTCAAAGACAAATAATAAAAACTGCCAGAGCAATTTGCTTAGGTCAGAAAATTATGTCACTTTACTGAAGTGCAGCCCTTGAAACCATAAAATACAACACTTATTACACCACAATCACGAATCAATCACCATCTTTTCTTCAACCAAAACAAGTAGTTTTGGTGTGTAAAATTAAGTTTCATTTTCATTTTTTTATGTTTCTGGTTAACAAGTTTAACCTCATGTTACAGAGGTTATCTGGCAGATACCTTTTCACTTAGATGCTAAAAAATAGAAACTCAGTGCTTTGAAAAGTGACACCAAGAGGGTCTTAACCAAATCTCTGCTTGCGATAAGATGGGAGTGAGAATGTGTTGCCCATTGACAGTGATTCAATTTGCACTATTTAATGCATTTGTTGTATTGTCCATTTTATTCAAGGCTGTGTGAATGGATGTTGAGCCATGAGTCAAATTTCAGTTTTGTACATTTTAAATCCTTAGTTCCTTGGTGAACTGGGGTCATGTTCAGCCTGAAAGCATTTTTTAAAATTTAATTTCAGGGAAAAGAATATCTATCTTCCTCAGACTAATTGTTTCCTAATTACGGTGCAGGGACTGTTTGAGGTTCTTGAGAAGGTTCTCAGAGGTCACTGTGACATGAGGAAGTGTTTAATGTCTTTTTTCTCAATTCATTAATAATAACTTCTGATTGATGTGTTTCTCTCTCTGCTTTTCTCTCTCTTTATCAACAATGTAGATCAATTAAATTAGATCAACTAACTGAGCTGCTGTCACCAGTTACCATACGCACATAGACAACACAAACCTTTGTCAGTCCTCTAATTTAAAATGATCTAAGTTAATTCAACTACTGTGTATTTCCAAGTCTGTATGAAAGAAGACACATCTATCTATCATCATAAAAAATAGTTATACCTCTATCACTTGTCTAAGTCTGTTCAGATAGAAAAAAGAAATTGTTCTTCATTTTGGGTGATATTTGCAGTCTTGTTGTTGCAGTCCTCTTGTTTGTACATTGGATATTAAGCGAGATTCAGGGTAGATAAGCCAGCAGCCAGTTAGCTTTGCCCCTGTGAAAAGACCAGTTGTTTTTACACTTTGGTTTACACAACCAGGCTAGCTATCATCTTGTGACCAGTTTTTCAGTTAAACTAGCAAAAAGGAGCTGTTTAGCTAGCAAATAAACATCTGGTTACTTAAATATAAAGTACATACATGTATATGTGTATGTGATATCAAAAATCTTTTGTTAAGAAAGTGAATAAAGGTATATACTGATATAACTTTTCCTTTAAACCACCATTCTAGTGGTATTGCATATAGTGAGGTAATGACAAATCACAAATACTTTTACATAAATGGAATAATGGATCTGTGCATTTATGTTTGATTTGATTTTGATTAGATTTTATTTTGACTTCCCCACAGAGAGAATATCTAATCTTTAACAGATGACTTTTTAAAAGTATTTTTACACTGTACTCAGATTAGCAAGCTGTAGTAATAAAATTGTAATATAATAGTAAACAGGGACCATTTGGAAACTTGTGGTTTTTTTTGTTCCACACAGACTTTGAAATGGCATTTGGCTGCTAAATTGTTTTATACATTCCAGAGCTGTGTTGTGACAGAGTCAGATCCTGAAAATAAGGAAACAGCAACAGCATGGATACTTAAAAAAAAAAAGCTGACTGTAGCGATTCCTTGCAGTAAAAAGGTTGCTGTTTGGCAGCAAACTTCTGAGCTAAATAGAAAAAAAGGGAGCAAGATGATGCATTATTTGTTCTAAGTGAGCTTCAGGTCACAGCGCTGTTGAATTTCAAAGCATTCTAAATAAATTGAGGCGATTGCTACCTGGGAAGTGCAAAATCAATCTTAAAACATATGGCTTGCTCTCAGTAAAAGGTTACTTTGAAGAAGCACAGTTTAAATGAAGCTTTGCAAGAAGCGATGCAGCAAGGCAGGCCTTGGTGTGACTGCAGCACCTGTTTGATGCTTGCCTGAGTCTCCTTTCCTCACCTCTTGGTACTGTGAGACGGATTGGTGGCCGACATGCTGTGACTGCCTTGTATCTTCAATGGTCTTTTCAAAAAAAGTCTTTTAAAAAGGTCTCTTTAAAAAAATCTGCGTAGAGCACAAGTAGATATGCGAAAACTCTAAACAGCTTTAATAAATAATAATCATTACACTTTTGGTAATAAACTAATCAAGGCCATAAAGTGGCAGCATTAGGGCTGTGGAGATATATCAGCTATCCGCAGAGGCAGCTGGAGGCAAACAGCTCAGAAGGAGAAAAAAGGGATATCAAACACCAAAACACATTTGAATTCCTCAAGAAAGTTAAGATCCATCAACCACATTAGTATGTTATTATCAGCCTTTCCAAAATCCAAAGTGTTTAGCCTGTTAATGAGATACTTATCATTTAGAAAGTAAACAGACAAAAAACTTGTGAAAAAATAACATTACATGGCATAGGCCAAAGAATGGCATAGAATTTATCTTCTAAAAAGCGATTTTTCTGGAGAAAGAGGGTTTTTTCCAGTTACACTTGAAGATAAACTAACATAGTGGTCACCATCAATCCCTCAATCCATATTCGACGATGATAAACTGTATTGTAAGGGTCTAGAGGTTTGACAGGTAACAACAGTTCATGGCTAATTTCTGACATGTGACACTATTCCAGTGCCTAACAAAACTCTTTAATTGTTTAAGAGCTTGTTTTAGGTGGAGTTTTGGTTTGCACTGTCACATTTCTAGAAATCTGTTTTTAGCTTTGATGAGTAAATCTTCCAAACACTTCCCCAGAATTTTATATTCATGAAATTTGCTTTATGAACAGCCACTACTTTGTACAAAATTAATCAAATGTGTTTAAACGTTTGATTAATTAACACATTCCTCTATGCATGTTTTCTGTTTGTGTGTGTCTTTGTCCTTTTTGCAGGCAAAATGGGGAAACAGAACAGCAAGCTGACCCCTGAAGTGATGGAGGACCTGGTGAAAAACACAGAGTTTAATGAACATGAGCTGAAGCAGTGGTACAAGGGTTTCCTGAAGGACTGTCCTACTGGCCGGCTCAACCTGGAGGAGTTCCAGCAGCTCTATGTCAAGGTAAGACTCCACTGACTCCCTCTCAGTTGAAGGATTACAGACATATGCTTTGAATCTTGCAGTCATTTTTATGTGCTCACAACACATACACAGAGCACACAGCATGCCTATTAAACAGTAAACAGCTAAAGTAAATCTACGCTTATTAAAGAAGTAGATGTTTTGCAGCTAACAACATGGTTGGATACGTAGCTGTGAAAGAAAAGAATAGTCAAGTTTCAAAAGAACAAAGGTGAGAGAAGTTGGATAGAACAGATTCAAGGTTGATAGCACCCAACTGAGGAAAACAGGAGAATGTGAAAAGATTCTGTACCATCAACGTCAGGTTATCTAACATTTAGAAAAAAAATATTTTTTTCCCTTCAACTACAGGACACACATATAAATATGCGGGAGCAGATAGCATGCTACCTTCTGTTCAACGGAAACTTTAAAGCTGCATTTATTTTTGGGGAGGTAATTGTTTTGGTTAGTTTATTAGAAAACATTTGCCCTTTTACAAATCCAGCAGGAAAGGAAAAAGGTTAGCATTTATCTAAGTGTGTCAGGGAAACTGACCAAATAAAGTCCTTTTTTTCTCCCTTTAGCTCTTTTTTAGTCTTCTCAGGGAAATGTCTTGCTTTTTAGTGGCTGACTGCTACACTGATCTGAGCTACCTCTAAGATGTTGGAAAAATTACAAGGCTTGTTTATTACAAGCAAAAAGGGATACTTTATTTTACTATATTTTGTTGGATAATTCTGCATTTATTCTCAAACTGAGTATTCTAATTTGCTTCCTGGAATCCCAAGAATGAGTATTTTTCTTGTGCTGAGGACTCATTTGTTGTTAGTAAAACCGTGGGGTTTGTAGGGAGCACTTGACGGTATGATACAACGTGGTTGACTTCAAAGTCATGTGTGTTTTGTGTTTCTTGTTGTCTATTAATGTCTATTTAAACCCCTTGTTGTTTAGTGATTGCTAAGGAACATGTACTAAAATGTCCATGAGTCATCTCTAGGGTGATTTTTACAATACTAAAGCTAATTTATTCCTCAGACTTGAACTCCTGACTGGCCCATTGGTTCCTAGTCCAACTGCTACCGTAGCCTAAGCTTTAGGTTAACGCCATATAGACACTGTTAGAAATTCAGCTCATCAGTTTTTATCTTATGCTAAAAAGAGATAAGGGAAAATTTACAAGTATCAAATTGAAATGAGAAGTTTGATCCTCTTCCATGTATGGACCACTAGCTGGCCTCTAAGCGTGCCCGACTGCCAACATAAAAAAAATAAAAAATGGATGGACAACCAATATCCATTGCATCTAGTAGGCAGTGTATGATTTTAGTGGTATGTAGCATGGCATGGATTTATGTCTCTTGGTTCATACACACGTCTGGGCATGTTTGTTGATAAATTCTGTGTTTTTTGAACATTTTCCCCTTTGCTCTTGTATTTTTTTTGTGTGCTACCTTTTTTTTATTTAGGAGCACAAGTGTTCCCCTGGAAAAAGGTTAGCATAGAATTCTGCAGTAGTATTTGTAACCAGAGTAATATTTATAGTTATGTAGCGGAAACCCTTTTAGCAACTGGTAGAAGTAATGGCAGAAGTTGTTACAGTGGCATTAGTAACTGTATCACAGCACCATTACAAAAGGCATCACTTGTGATTTTAAGCTGTTCTTTCATTTCAAGATGACCAAACAAAATGTATTCCCAGTGGGTTTTCCAACAATTGATATTAACAGGGATGGTCAGGGTAATGACTACAATACAGGCACCACAAATACCATTGAGGAAAATTGCATTCCCATTTTAAATCCTGCAGATTTTACCGGGCATCCTGCCATGTTGTTTGCCATGCCTGTATCTGGGCAGAAAACCAGCACAGAGGTAGATATCAGGGGTTCTCAGTGTATTCTCATGCTAATACTAGCCTACCGTATCTCATTACCATCTGATAGAAGAGTGTGAATTCATTCCATATTCATTAAGTCTTATAAAACAGGCACAAATTCAAAGAAACAGTGAAATTTATGATAAAATAGTTTAATAAGTGGTTCATAAAGGTAGACTTCAACAAGTATTTACTATTACTACCTCTAGGGGTGCCTCTACCACTATGATAAACACTACTGTCTATTCTCTATAAAAAAGGAATAAAGAGGGTTTTTCCAGGTTGGGAATGAAGCAAATGTTCTAACTGAACCTTGATAGAAAAACTAGAAAATTTGTCAATTAATGTCAAGTATGTCTGATAACTTCTGAATAAACCTTAAGCTCTGTGTTTTAGTAAGACAGAAAGGGCATAGAATGAGTGTAAGCATGTGCAAAACCCAGGTTCACTTAAGAGAGAGACAGATCAGATAGAGAGAAAGACAGGTACAGATACAGATCAGAGAGACAGGTCAAAGAGAGGGGAAAAAAACTATAATATTATATATAATGATGCATGAAAAACTTTCTGTGTGAGTTGACTTTAAAGTTTTTGGACAACAACAGATTTTTTTAGAATTTGCTGAGAGACAGACATCTTTAATGGTGAGACAGGTACAGAGAAAGACAAAACAACAAAAAAACAGGTGTAAAGATACTGACAGGAGGGAGAGACATGTTAACAGATACAGAAGACAGAAAAAATTAGGTTAGTTAAAAAAAAGTTTAGTTTAATATTTATGCATATAATTTAGCCAATCACAGCTGTTTAAAAAATATATAGAGAAGATGAAAAATATGTTTAAGGAAAAAAAATAAGTCTTGCAAATAAAAATAATGGAAGCAATGTGCATTGCACATCAGAAACACTGAACAAATGCAGACGTGTGGTTGATCATAAGTATCATCTGCTGACTTTGATTTTCAGTTCATTTATAGTTGCCATCTTCATCACAACAACAGACTTACAGAACATTTTGAGTATTATAACTATTTATAATTTATTATAATTTATTATAACTATGTATTATCACACAGTACAATTAATAAACATGCAAAACCATCTATTACTATACTTTCTATATACTGTATGTCCCTGTTTTGATGTTATGTTGGGCTTATCCCAGCGCTTTATGCACTATTTTCTTGTACTTTTAACTTCCTAAGATTTTTTCAGGGAATTATTGTATTATTGATGCCAGGCAATGTCCTGTACCCGAAGGGGGTTGCTGTTACACAAGACAGACTTGGGCACTTAGGTCACGGTCATCTTTTCCCTTAAATGCCATCACAGCTCATGCATCAGCTGTGACCAGAAGAGAAAGTAAAAAAAAATATTAAAACATCAGACATAAGAGAAGGTTTGGCTGCCAGGATTAAAAAAAAAAGGAACAAAACAGAACAAAGCATATCTGTCACCACTGGGAATGACATTTTTCCATTTGGTCAAATTTGTCCCATTAAAACGTTCTGAAAAGCGTTCAAAATCCTTTTAAAATTGAACTAGAAAAATGACCTGGACTCCTGGGAAAGAAGAGAAACTTGGCAGCTCTGATAGAAGGACACAAACACAAAAGAAATCGGATGGAATATCCCTGAAAATCTCTTTACAGCACAATATGACGGCTGCAATCTGCAGCCGTGTAAAGGGGGCCAACACAGCTCGGATCTAAAGGGGTCTTGTAGGCTGCTGGGTAAATCCTATTATTGATGCATCCTATTGTGTTTCTAGGCAACAGTGTATCAGTGATAGGGCTTTATTTAAATCCAGAGGGCTGATAAGTGGAAAAACGGTCTGCTGCGACCTCGCATTAACAGGACAGATTGTTCCTGTGAAGAGTGACTCTGTGTGTGTTTCTGTAAGTGTTTGTGTGTGTGTGCGTTTTGTTTGGTGGGGGGGGGTTCATATGTGTAGTGGGATGGAGAGGGAGACAGGAACAGTGTGTTTTTGCGTTGGTTGAAAGTGAGAAACAGAGACAGACAGAGACGAGTAAATAAGAAAGAGAAAGAAAGTGTGTATACGTTATTTATCTGTCGTTTGGTCCAATGGGCTCACGAGAAATGTATCAGAATGTGTGTGTGTGTGCGTCTGTGTGTGAGTCAGTCTGTGTCCTCACTGTGCATGCATGCATGAGATGGGCAGGGTTCAACTCACACCTGTGCACCAAGGTCTTTATTCGTCTGCCCCCCCTCCACTCAGATCCCCCCACATTTACACAGATCTGCACCTGTGTCAGGAGTCCAGAAGCCCCCCCTGCCAGGGTGCTAAACGCAGTGTTACCTTCACTCGACTGCCTGCTTGGCCCTGGACCTAGTGCACTGTTTTGGATGGAAGTAGATGCGCTTTTCTATTGCTTCTATTTTTTTTATTTTCTCCTGCGCTCCATCTCTCACTTCTTTAATTCCCAATGCCTTTGTGGAGACAATCATCCTTTAGGCTGTGCAAAGAGAGCGTAAGGAGGAGAAAAGATAGAGAGAGTTGAGAGGGAGAGGTATGAGAGAACAGGAAGAGAGATGGAAAGAAGGTGTAGCATGTCAGCTGGTTTTAATAGATGTGTGTATCTCAAGGCAATGTGTGATATTCATAGTTAAGGCTGCAGTGTAGCACACAGCCTTACCAGTATTATCATTCCTTTCAGTTTCATGTGATCATGAATTATTCCATATATCTTTATTAAAGATCTCATTTTAAGTAATGAATGTTAGTTCTTTCATACAGTCAACTTTCATGTATTAAGTATGAGAAGTTATCTTGATTAATTGCTACATCTAAAAGAAATGGCATAGTTAATTTAGAAATGGAAATTGTGAAATTAAAAGCATTGAAAATGGTTCCTAGAAGATAACAATTCAATTTAAACGCCCATCACTTTCAGTGCAGTACTGTCACTTATTCAAACCAGTACTTTGACAAGGCTACAGAGAATGAGTATGTATTAATTATATATATACATACATACATATATTTATATATACACATATACATACACATATATATAGAATGAGAGATATGGATATATAGATATAAATTGTAATGTAATGTAAAAGAAATATTATATACTGTAATTTATAAACTAACCCTAACCCCTATAAATTATAAATATAAATGTGTCCATCTCTTTGTCTCTCTGTCTATATATCTATCTATCTATTGATCCATCGATCTGTCTATTGAAATAAATTGAGCAAATCCACACACAGGGCTCGCAAAATTTCTAAATCCCTGGTAGCCCTTCAGGCATGCATTTTGGTAGTCCATAACGAATTTAAGTAGCCCAAACAAAAAATCCAAAATTATTAATATAGACAATTTTTTTATTTTCCAAACAGAAATAGCAACATTTGCTGTGTTACATTTTGGTAGCCCGACTGGAAAACTTAATAGTCCCAAGACGTTAGGCTACCAATTTTGTTAGCCCTGCACAGAGACTGCAAAATGTCTGAAATCCTCTTGATGAAAAGGTTTGACCAATACTCTATCAAATTCAAAGGTATTTTGTATTATTCAACTTCCAATTATTAGATGAGTTATTATTGTAGCTCTCTGCAATGTAATGAAGAAACTGCATCTGAGATGTTCAAGAAATATAGTTTTGACTCACGCATGTTCATTTTTTTCTTTAAATTGACTTAATTTAGTTTCAATACTAAGTTTAGAACAAAAAACTGTTCAATCACTTGACACCCTCAATATCTAGATAATAGTTCAGTGATGATGCCCTTCCTGTCTTGTTTTTCACTTTTCAAAAGGGGAGTGTCATTAATCCTAAACCTTGGCCAAACTACTTAGAATCATTTATCTTACCTCCTTCAGGTTCCTGTTTCCCAGTGGATTTTCACTTCTAGTGGCATCACGGATGCTAGACAGCAATATAAAAATGGAAGAGAGGCTTCCGTGACAATTCACACTCGAGCGTTTGCATGCCAGTGTGTGAAATTTCTCATCCCTGACAGGCCAGCCACTGTGGGAGCCATTTGTAACAGGATAACGACACTCCCTGAGATGTTAAGGTGATAGATTTTGTCACTCGATTTTTTGTTCTTGATGCATGCAGAGACAGAAGCCACACAGACATATCTGCAAACACAAACACATTTAACAGTGATCCACACACATCCAAGATGAATTAGTCTCGTAAAATCAGGAAAATACTGTCACAATTGAAATCCTTGTAACCCTTTTACATATGTTGGACTTAATATGTTATACGTCTGTGCTGGTTGACAGTAAAGTGAAATGAGCATCAGTACAGCTGGTCCCCTTCCAGTTAGTGTTCTGTTCATGTTATTGTGATGAGACGTCAGTAAAATTGACTTCTTTATGGTTCCTGCTACAAACAGCGGCTCTATGTCTCTGTCATTTCAACTCATATTAGTCTGTTATTGTTTCTATGGAGAACACAGGGAAAGAAATACAAGGAAACAGAAGCAAAGAGAAGCCAATTTAATATTTCAACTGACTGTTTTTTTAAGCTCATGGCTGCTTTCATGGTTTCTGTGCATGGTCCAAAAGGGCGCAAAAATTTATTTCACTATGTTCTGAAGTGAAGTTGTCTTAGTTTAGCATCATCCTTGGTAAGGCTGGCAAAAAATATGACATCTGAATGAATGAATGAAAAATATCAACCGTGAACTCCTTCGATGAGAAGTGATATAAAGGAAAGAAAAGGGTTTTTTAGATTGGAAAAATTGTCGTGACACTAACCCACGCACGAACACACCCACGAAAACAAACACACTCCCACTATACACATACACCCATATGTAAACAAAGACACACAGACGCTGACCTGAATGTAGATGTACTGTACAGATGAATTCCGCTCTGTTGCATCTCACTCGTGTAGCCTCAAGGCTTTTGCTGTTGACAGGTGTGGAGTGTGTGTTTGTGTGTGTGTGTGTGTGTATTTGTTTGTGTATGTGTGAACCACACCATTCAGCAGCGCTGAATGTGTCTGTCCCTAATGCTTCCCCAGACAAACAGATCGTAGGTAAGCAAACTGACAAACGGACACCGACATCATCTTGCCAGCAGTCAGTTTCTGTGAGGAAGCATATGTTGCCTGATCACAAGAGACAAAGGACAGACAGAAAAGATTATGATGTTACACAGATAAGGAAAATCAGCTACAGAAACCTATTTGTCCAGGAGGAGTTATTTGGAACATCAATTTTTAATATTTGAAACAGACAAAATTACTCTTATACA
>JAPZDY010000010.1:4301305-4314782 GCA_029783645.1 Ctenochaetus hawaiiensis
TTAGAGCTTTAATGGCAGTGTGACTTTAAACAACTCTGAAAATGACTGCAATACTTGGTTTAAATATGTAAAAAGTGAGCACAGATTTTAGTATTTACTTTAAAATAACTAAAAAAAGATACTTAATTACTCTTAAACTTGGTACTTTCACAATATTTTTACCTGTTCTTTTTTGGTTGTACAGTCTTTATCTTACAAATATTTCAAAACAATGAAAAGCTTACCTCAAGTGTTGTCCAGTCAAAGTGTGTCTTCAGAACATTTTGCACTTGTCTCCCTGAGTTGATTTCAGTAAGTTTATCAAGAGCCCGAATACATTCATCTGCTCTCTGTTTCACCTGGAAATAAAGCCAAACATTCACACAGGTTAGAGAATAAAGAAAAGGCATTCATTAAATACAGCCCAGTCATGCCAAGCCTTAAAAAAAGCAAACTCACTATAATACAATGCACTACACAATACCATCAGCATAAAAGAAACGACAAGATTAAGGCAGGAAGAAAGTTATAATATGAAATTTGTCAGATAAAAGATCAGAAAAAACTGAAAAAACAAGGATGTGGTTTGGTTTAAACATCAGAGTCATGCTGTATGCTGGTAAGTGAGTATAAAGTTCAAATGTTGTGCAATCCAGCTGCTTTAGATTCCAAACCCACACTGTATAAAAGAGGAAGAGCATCTTCACCTCTACCTTTATTGACTGTTGAGTCAAAAGTGCTGCTCTCATTATGATAAGGAACATGGCGCACTGGTCTCTAAAAGTACAGCATGTAAACATTTGTTACCTGTTTATTTCTGAGGGGGAATTCACTCTCTCCGTGCTGCAGAGATCTGTAGTACATCCACTCTTTCACCAAGTTGTCTTCGGCTGAGGCAGATGCTTTAGGAACATTGTCATTCTCCCTCTCTGACTCTGGTTTCTCATGAAAATAATACGTGGCTGAGGCTGACTGGTCTCTGCATGAGAGAGAAACTCAAGATGATGGAAAATTCCAATAGGTCAAAAGCTAAGTGCCTAATACAAAAGATTGAAAACTTAATTTTATGTAAATTAAATAAGTTTATTCATATATAAATAAAATTATATATATATATATATATATAATTTATTATATATATAAATTATGTATATATATATATATATATATATATATATATATATATACATATATACACACACACATATATAAATATCTATCACTCTATCGATATTTATATATATACACATACACACACACACACACATATATATAGCACAACTTTTGTAAGTGAATAAGAAAAAAGAACAGCTTCTACATTGCAGATTAAGAATCTAAAAGATTAATACTTACAATGAATTGTTCAGACTTAAAAATAGGCTTCTTAATAACTGTTTTTGTTTGTTTTTGATCAGACACTATGCAAACTGATTTGGCAGCATGACAAAGGCACCACTGGCTGAGCGGCTGGTCTGACCTCTGACCGTCAATGCAGGCACCTGAAACAAAGTCTGTCTCATGTCACAGCCATGAACTATGTCACAACATTGGCACATGCCTTTTTCTGTGGCTTCAGCCGCCAAAAAAAAAAATTTAGCAGAATACCACTTCAATCCACATGAGTGACAGACTAACTCCGGCCATTATGTTCATCTCCATACGATCCCCTTGTATCCATACTGAAAAGAAAAGTGATGACCTGGTTCAAGCTATTGTCTGCACACCCTTTCTACTCCTACTCCACAGATAAACAGACACCCGCTCGCAGGAGAGACTGCCCTCTGTTATTTGTTATTTGGCTAACATTCAACTAGAATTTCCTCCAACTGACACGTGGCCACAGTTTAACACTTTCAGTGTACATATCATCAGCCCACAGTATAAATATAGTTCAGATCCCTAATGCTGTGCATGAAAGCTTTCAACACTTGGTTTGGTGGTTTATGCTGTGTGGCTGTCTTTCAGTCTTAATGTGCATGATGTGATATAATACAATAAATCCTGGCATAAGCAAAAAGTTTACATATCAGCTAAAAGTTATTTAAAAAATTACAATCTTATCCACATACCTGTGTTCTACGGACGCCACAATGAAGCCCTGTGAGGCCAATTCTGCACATATGGCTGAATACAGAGTCCTATGAAACACCAAGGACATGTCAATTCCACTATTAATAATGGCTGAAAGGTGAGCAGAAGTTCAGATTCCTGATGAGTAGGTGCTGTTGTAGTGGTCTAATGAATTTTGCATACCTAAAGGCCCCAAGACCATGTGAGAAGATAACTACAGGACATTTTCCATTTGATTTGAATGGAGCATCCAAGTAGGCAGGGATCTTAAAGGACCCTGAAATAAACAATTAAGACATGCAGAAGATTTTTTTAAAGCACAATAAAAGAGTTGTTCTATATTTAATTCAGTTTACAAATTATCTAAACTTCATATTGCAGATCACTAGTTACCAAAGAGGTAGTTGAAAATCCTTTCACTGAGAGTCCTGTTGATCTTCATGAAGTCTGCCAGGCCATTAAAATACTCTCGGCTTGGCACCCAGTCTGGCTTTTCTGCATTTTCAATCTCTTGACATGGATAGTAAAGACGAAAGAAGCTGCCCTGAGAAGGACACAGACAAAGCAGCTTAAACAATTTAGCACACAAACACCACAATGAGGAAGAAAGTTACACTGTAGGGCATGTAGCAAATTCTTATTTGCCTATCCAAATAAAAAAAGATCCCTTTTTGCATATACAAAGGAGATATATCCCCTGTAGTTAGATATTTAGTTCTGCTGTTACCTGTGTAGTGTGGTCCATCATGAAGTCAGTGCATCCCACAGCACTTGGGCCCTTGGGTGGAGGGATCCCAAGATGATTACTGCAGGCGTTCCCCATGGCAAAGAAACCGAGCGTGTACCTCCGCTGCTCTGTCAAACACACACACACACACACACACACAGCTATTTAATATATCACTCAGTCAACTTGTCAGGCAGCAATGCCTTCTATGCCACAAGGATTACGGTCATTTGAGAGATAAAAATGTCTTGACGCAAAAACAGTCACTAAATCTTTTTGTGCACAGCTAAACTGCTGCCAGTGAACTTTTAATTATGAACAGAATATGAATACAGCTGCAATTTATGCACTTTTATTAAAAGTTTCAAAAGATCAATGTTCGTTTGTATTTGCAATGTTAGTGATATTCTACCTTCACAGGTGAGTGAGAAATTAATTTAGTCGAGGAATCAGACCAGTGTATTTGGTTTATTTTCAGTTATATTATTTATTTTTCTGTTATCTTCAGTTTCATGAATCTTGCTTCGCATATTTGAGTAGATAAAGGACAACGTAACATCTTTGGTTTAAATGACGGAAGACACAAATAAGATTCAGCAGTAGTAGTTTTTACTATGTATAGAGTCAAATGTTAAACAATCTTAACCAGATGTGACTGAGAGCGTGTTGAGATTCACGCTTGACGTAACCTTGCAGTCATATTTTCTAAATATAGCTGTAGAGGACACTTGTTTATAAACGCTATCAGTAAAAATGTAGCGTTTCAAACCCTACCTGGCCTTACCCACTCGTAAATCCTCTTGACTAATAACAGTACAAATCCTCCATGAGAAAACATCGACCTTTAGTAGTTTCCAAGAAGAGCTAACCCGATATCTTCTGGTTAGCCGTTAGCCACAAAAACACACACAAAAACAAAGTCTAAGGTGCCGAAGATACGGATGTAGCTGTGTGCCAGTGTTTCTTCATCAGCTTCGCAACAATACCACGTATACTAAAGTCATTTCGTTATCTCGAGACTTATCTGTGTTAGTCACTTGGGAGTGGTTTGACAGGTCATTTAAGTAAGCTAGCCACTGTTAGCATGGGAGGGGGCAAAACTGAGTAGTGAATGGAAAGTGTTAACAGTGCTTCGCCGTCCTGTAGCAGCTCCTGACAGCCCCAAAACGCCCCCTAACTTAAACTTTACACGAGGTTATTTAGTATGTATGATACACGACTACAGTTTTGAACGCGAAGCTCACATTATCATTATAACTATAGAATGAGTATCTCTACGTGTGTCCTCCCAAGTCTCTTGGAAAAAATGGGTGATCAGATATATATCTGGCTCAGTCTATGGGCACGTGCTTTTGTTGACAACAGTCTTCGATGTTTGATCTTTATTGATTTATCCTGAGCCACTGTGTTTTTTTCATGACGGACACAAACAAAGCAAGACGTGCTGTTTTGTTCAGCGTTTGGTGCATTTTACCTGCCCGTATTAGTTGTAACTTAAGAAACACTCCATCCCTGTAGAGGGCACCAGAGAGCAAAAGGTGATGGGAACAACTCAAGCGGAGTACCGAAATACATTGTAGAAGGATGCATTGGTCGAGAAGACTGACTATCTGAAACTAGTTAATCAATCGTTGCGAGTGTTAAAAATGAAATTGGTGAGTAAACAAGCTTTGATAGTTTATGGATCAAAGTCAACCCAGATGACTGCAATAATTCGTTACCAAATCGTTCAGAGTATGTTTAGTTAACTTATAGCTGCTCAATTAGCTTAGCAGCTAGTAGCTCTGTTTGGTCCTGTCTCATCCAATGTGGTTAACGTAAACAAAGTAGCAAGCAGCCAGGTCACTAAAGGTATTTAATTTATGCAGTCCGTTGTGTAAAACACTGAATCGGCTTGTTACTCCGATACACGTAGATGGAACTCTGTTCATGCCCTGAGACAAATGCTGCAGCTAAACGAGTGTGCGTTTGTACCTACAGACTGACAGCTTCTCTTGCCTTGATTTAATGTACTCTTCACCCTGCTCCTGCTGTGTTTGTCATGCATTTTGTTGTTTGATCTTCTGACTTTCCTTCCATGTTTTTCAGTACTGTCTCTCTGGTCATCCTACGTTGCCTTGCAATGTCCTCAAGTTCAAATCCACCACTATAATGCTGGACTGTGGGCTGGACACCACCTCTGCCCTCAACTTCCTGCCCCTTCCTCTCGTGCACAGGTAAGTTACTGACATCAGCTTCTAGGCCTACTATTTAATTAGTAATTTCGTTATATAGGGTCGAGTTTCTATTGTTCTGAATCACGATGAATTTCCCCGTTTTTGTGCTTGTCAGCCCCAGACTCTCCAAGCTACCTGGCTGGGTCTCCAAGGATGGAACAGTTAACTTGGAAAAAGTATGAGGGACTCCTTTCATTAACATTTATTCAAAGAGCTTTGGGTCCTGTATCTGGACTTCAGCTTTTGATTCATTATTGCTTTGAGAAGTCAGCAAAGTTTTTTTCTCCTCGTGAGTAGTAAACTAACTTTTTCTGTCCACCTTTCCAGGAACTGAAGGAATGTGCAGGGAGAGTGTTTGTGGACTCCCAGCCAGAGTTCTGTCTCCCTGAGGTACTAAACTGCCCAGCCAGCACACAGTATTTTTAACTGAAGTGTGTCTATTTGGCACCTTTAAAACAGCAGTCAAACACTTTAAATTAATGGCTTTGCAGTGGAAAATTAGAATTCTAATTATAAAAACACTTCTCTTAATAATGATGATACATATTTGTCTGAACAAAACAACTTTCTAATTTTCACTAGAGAGAACTGCTGGATCTGTCTACTATTGATGTCATCCTGATCTCCAACTACCACTGTATGATGGCTCTGCCCTACATCACTGAACACACAGGTTTCACTGGAACAGTGTATGCCACAGAACCTACCTTTCAGATTGGCAGGTAAGTTACAAGGGATGAAAACTTCATCACATTTTTTATGATACAGAGAAAACTAAGCATGCAATCTTACACTGCTTTTTTGTCATGGTGAGACCTGTGCTTCAAATTAAATTCAATTTTCAGTGACAAGAATTGTGTCATTTCTGGAAGTTCTGAGCCAACAGACTTTGTGTTAAGATAGGTAAGAGATGCTGATACTTGCTGATATTTTCCTCAGACTGTTGATGGAGGAGCTGGTGAATTTCATGGAGAGGGTTCCCAAAGCTCAGTCTGCCACCTGTTGGAAAAATAAAGAAATACAAAGGTAAACAAACTGTTTCCCCATTCGAGAATGTTTTTAACCTTACAAAATGAAACTTGATATCTGAAGAACAAACTAAATAGGTTCCTTTTCAATAAATGATTTGAAACAAATCGCTTTATTATTGTAGACTGCTCCCCGGGCCACTGAAGGATGCAGTAGATGTGTGGACATGGAAAAGATGTTACAGCATGCAGGAGGTCAACTCTGCCCTCAGCAAAGTGCAGCTTGTGGGTTACTCACAGAAAGTGGTAAGAATCTCTTTCCTACTACACTGTCTGCTGTAAGTGCAGGCTGAGTTTTCATACTTACGCATTAAAATAAAATAGCGGTACCATTATCTGTTCTCCTTCTTTTTGCACTACTCTTTTTGTGTTCTGATGGTGACAACTTCTTTCCCTCATTAGGAGTTGTTCGGAGCTGTACAGATCTCCCCCTTAAGCTCTGGTTACTCGTTGGGAAGCTCAAACTGGATCATCCAGTCTCATCATGAGAAAGTGTCCTATGTGTCAGGCTCATCCCTCCTCACCACACATCCACAGGTCAGTCAGCAGGTCCGACTTAAAGGGATATTACACCTAGGGTTGAGAAAAATCTGCTATGATCAAGAATTTGATACTAATGTTTCACTTCTCTCGCAGTGCATGTATGTAGATCCTCACTGGTGTCTAAACTGGAAAAGATGATTAAAGCCTTTTACTATATTTCAATTATTAATCATTTTTTCAGTAACGGCTGTAGAAAAGGAGAAAACAAGCTCTTTGTTCAAACCAAGATAGCCATTTTTTATTCATATAGCCCAGTATCACAAATGAAAATTTGCCTCAAGGGGCCACCATACATAATACACATGGAACAAATTGATGATGTGGTTGACTGAAAAATTGTGTCAGTTACTTAGAAAGTATTTGATTGTTTTTTGATTTGTCAGAGCTTCCTGTCCAGTAGAATTAGATAGACAATAAAAAAAGATCTTCTATCCAGTCACATTTGGGAATTTTGTGATCTCTGTGAGAGTGTCTGTGTGGTAGTGACTGACAGTGAAGTAACCAGCTGTGTCTTATAGTTTAATAAACTCCCTGAAACGTTTTCACAGGGCTGTTAACAACTTATATGATCTCTTCCTCTCTTGTCTCAGCCAATGGACCAAAGCTCCCTTAAGAACAGTGATGTTCTGATTCTGACAGGCCTCACCCAGATGCCCACTGCCAACCCAGATGGCATGCTGGGAGAATTCTGCAGCAACCTTGGTAGGTTCAAATCCAAAGGATAATCTTAAATGTCTGTTTGATCAATAGAAAAATAAATGAAAGCATGTTCAAGTAAAGACCTTTTATAAAACGTAAAATATCTAGCATTTTAACATTAAATTTCTAAAACTATTGTATCTTTGTTGCATACTTTTAGTTATGCACTTTCCTTATCCTAATGTTTAAACCTAGAGAAATGTATCATTTTAGCTTGTGTAACAATTGGAAAAGTTTAATACAATGACCTTGTGCATGAACATTTCTGCCTGAGTCAGTCAGGTTGATTTTAATCTGTAATGGTGACTGTTCAACAGTGATAGAAACAAATCCCATGATCCCATGCTACTTCACAACATCATCAAGCTATGTCTTTTGTTTTCATTGTTTTGATAGAGAGACCAGTAGTTTAAGGGAAGTTTCTCATACTTCCCTTAGGCTTTGTTCAGGTATTTTCTCTGGGGTTTTTGCTAATTGAGTCTTTTGATGTTTGTATTTCTTATCCTTCTGTGCCTGTAGCCATGACGATTCGAGCAGGAGGCAATGTGCTGGTGCCGTGCTATTCCTCAGGAGTGATATATGACCTGCTGGAGTGTCTGTACCAGTTCATAGAGAGTGCAAACCTGGGGACCACGCCCTTCTACTTCATCTCACCTGTCGCCAACAGCTCGCTGGAGTTCTCTCAGATCTTTGCTGAGTGGTGAGCAGCTGTCCAAATTTCCTTACTTTACAAAGCAGTCATTGTACAGAACCTAAAGGAAAGGCAGCTATGAAAGAAAAGATACAGCAGTGGATTAAAACAAAACCAACACACTCACATACTCACTTGCCATTTACTCATTAAGCTACATTTGTGGTATGAAAATGTTGTACTGTCTTAGTTTACATGATGGGGAACAAACACCAACGGGTGCATTAAAAATCAGTTAATTCGTCACTTATGACATTTTGTTTGCCTCCGTTTACTCAGTGTTGCTCCAAAGAGAGCTGAATGTTTTGCCTGTGATTCATCAAACATTCAAAGCAGGGCAGATAAAACAGCCAGTGTCAGTGTTGAGGTCAAACATTTACTGATGTTCACTGCAGCAGTGCAGCGTCTGCTACCATTTATATTTTTTTAGCCTGAATGGTGCATTGCAGCAAACAGAGGTGGTTTCTGTGAAAAAAGCCGTGTTTTCAGTTGACATTAATCTTAGTTTGAACCTTACGTTAACACAGTTGAATATAAACAGACCAATTGTAAACAGTGCTTGTTTACAGCAGTGCTGTTTGGCTGTGTCTGTTGACAATTACTGTCCCCTCATACTGTTTGATTCACTGCCACCTCTTTGTTGTTCTCGGGGATCAATCAGATTCATTTTTTTTCTCTCATTTCAGGCTTTGTCACAACAAACAATCAAAGGTGTACCTTCCAGAGCCTCCATTTCCTCATGCAGAGGTGAGTCCTGCTGCTTTGTTTCCCCTCGTAAAGAATAATGCTGTATTCATGACAGTGGCTAGTTGCTCATCTGGATTTTCTACTCGCACATAAACACTTCACTGATCCTGTAAGCCATCAGCTATTGTATTAAAATCCACTATTGGCATTACATGACAAAATCCAGTGAGGTACCATTATGTTGAACGCATTTAGAGTATATGTTATGATTTCCATGCTGACTTCTCCTCTATAATTAAGCTGATCCAGACCAACAAACTGAAGCACTACCCCAGCATTCACGGAGACTTCAGCAGTGAGTTCCGCCAGCCGTGCGTTGTCTTCACCGGGCACCCATCTCTGCGCTTCGGGGACGTGGTTCATTTCATGGAGCTGTGGGGCAAATCCAGCCTCAACACCATCATCTTTACTGGTATCTCCACTTTTATCACAAGCGCTCCTTTATCATACAATGGACTTATATAAAAAAAGGTCATCCCACTGTTATAAAGCAAAAGATGTGTTTCTAGACACCTCCCTGATGTTTCTCTCTCCAACCAGAACCAGACTTTTCTTACCTGGATGCTCTGGCTCCCTATCAGCCTCTGGCTATGAAGTGTGTTTACTGTCCCATTGATACACGACTCAACTTCCACCAAGTATCAAAGCTGCTCAAGGAAGTTCAGGTACAGCCAGCACTTGTTTGTCATGTTACCAGTCAGTTCATGAATACATACTGCTGCACTGTTAACACTCTTTCTCTAACTGTTTCATGGTAAGAAGGAAGTACATTGTACCTACATAAATTGATTTTGTGGTTGCAGAGGGAATCTTTTTTTGAGACAAGATTGACATTTGGGAAATAGAGCGAGATAATGACTGGAAAACTATCAATTTGTCTAGCTTACAAGTGGCTGCTTCATGGGCTTTTTTTGTTTACATGCAGCTCCAGTGAGAGAAGAACTGTGCAACAAGCCAATAATCACTGAATCAGTCATAGTCCCTTGGATGAAACCGGGAAGTGGAAACAATATCACAAACTAAATGGCCAAGGCACAAACAAGATCACAGAGCAATTGTTGGATCAACATTCAGGGCAGAGCTGAGGGGAAAACACACACCAAGTTTTGCAGTTTTGATTCTGGGAGAGGAAATAGATGATTTAATTGTGAGTGACTCAGCTGACCCTGCACCCATTGTTCAGTGTTATCGTGTTAGAATTTTAGGAATGATTAAATAAACCTTAGCTGCGAATGTCCTTCCCTTACACAGAGTTGTCCTGCACTTTATAAGCTTAATTTCAGTTCAACTTAAGTGCTTCATGGCATTTGTTTTTTGCTTGTTTGTTTGTTAGGTTGTCCTTTTTTTGTGTGGTCATGCTAGTAGATTTGCTCGCATGAAAAGAACATTCTCCCTCCTTTACTCCAGACTGAAATAGTAAATTATTGGATGGATTGCCATAAAGTTAATTATCTCCAGAGGATTATTCCCATTGAATTTGGTGATCTCCTGATTTTCTTCCCCTTTAGCGCCACCTTCAGGTCCAATACTTCAGTTTATGACCTGCAAAACCAATTCAACTCCTGTCAGCCTCAGCTGTACTGTTTAGTACTAAATACTATGATAGCTTGCTGTTTGAACTTAAGATAGTTAACATTTCAAACATTACTCATTAAATATTAGCATGTTAAAATTGCGAGTGTTATTAGAATGCTTTTGTAAGCATTTTACTCAAAACAAGATGAAGTACAACCTCACAGAGCTGCTAGCATGGACCTTGGTCTTTGTCTTGATCTATGGCATCTGATTGTGTCCTCTGAGGAAGCATGAACACTGAGGATTTTCCAGACAATACAGCTGTTTTTTTAGCTATTCATGGCTTAGCTAATGTCAGAGCAATTGCCTCCAGAGTCCCACATCTCTTTTTTTTAAGTGATGCATGTTTTCAGTTTTATTTTTGGGAAAAAAAACATTAAGTGTTAGAGAAAAACCTCCGATCCATTGTGAGCAGAGGTCATGCTGCATAGGTTAGACACGCACAGATTTGTTCCCCACAGGTCTTATGGCTAAACCAATTCAAGACATAGAACCTAATAAGACATGTGAATAGAGGCTTACCTCAAACCCCGATATGACGACCCTGATAGACATGTTTTTATATATATTTTTTTATCAGTGCTAATAGATTTTAAAAACCTTCCTTTGAACAGAAACCATCTGTAATGTAAATTAATGTAAGGAATCAAAAAAAACGTGATGTGTTCATTTTAAACAATTAGAAGACTTGTAAAAGAAAAACAATTGAAAATTCTGTGATAGCTCTTTATTGCTTTTGTTTGTCACAGTGCATAGTAATTATGCAGTTCCTCTCTCAGTGTTAATTCAAACCCTCCTTTAGCCTTTGAAAAACTCACTTAGTCGAGAACTTTGTGCAGCTAATGTGTGAAAACTCTTGCTACTTAAAAAGATTGTTTGAGCCTCCAGGCATGATCGGGGTCTCCTGTCCTCCCCTCCTGCAGCCCCTCCATGTGGTATGTCCAGAGCAGTACACCCAGCCTCCAGTGACCCAGTCCCACCGCTCTGATCTGATGCTGGAGCTGCAGCCCCCTCCCATGCCCTACAGACGCTGCTCTGTACTAAACCTGCCCTTCAGACGGCGCTATGAGCGTGTCTACATTCTGCCTGAGGTAAGTCGGCACCAGGGCAGCACCTCACACAGCTTGAACTCATGTGGGTTTCAAGATATTCCTCTTCAGCTTGTCTTGTTAAAAGGAAGCTAACAGACTCAGTTGACAATGTTGAATAAAAGATAAAGTCAGTACCTTTGGAAACAGATGGTGAGTACATACTTAAAACTCTGTGTGGGTAGAAGACATTGACATATGGTGTATAAAAAGCTGTCAGCATTAAAGAGAGGAATGTTTTATGGAAATAGTCCAACTCGTGTCAAAGAACAGGTGGCCAATTTCAAGTCTAAACACAGATTTCTCTGCTTCTAGCTGGCCAACTCCCTGGTGCCCTCTGAGATTAAACCTGGCATCTCCCTGGCAACAGTGTCTGCAGTGCTGCACTCCAAGGACAACAAGCACACACTGCAGGTGAGTGTGTCCTAATGAATTTGTACTAAAAAAATGGGCATATGAATGTGTAAAAATAGGGACAAGAGTAGCCTAACTTTGGCAAAAACTGAAGTTTTCCTCTCCTGTGTTGCCAGTCGGTGCCCAAACCTCCTCCTGTGCCTCCCAGTAAGAAGAGGAAACGGGCAATAGAAGAGCCTCCTGTAGTTTTGGCCCCCAAACCACTGCTGAGTGGAGCCGTGCCCCTGGAAGCTTTCCTGGCAACTCTGCAAAAGGTATGAAATCTGCAGACATCCTGGGAAACTTCAGTTCTGCTTTTATAACCGGCAGCAGATAAAGCTGATTTATGTACTTGTCATTTCCCCCTTATGTAGTGTTTCTCAAATGAGACAATGGCACTCTAGTATCTCTTTTATCTAATATTAACGTGTCCTCGTGTGTGACTTTGTTTGAATTTGAAATTGATTATAGCAGAGGCCAAAGAGTTCAACTCATGAAACTAAACTAAAATGTTTTGGAACAAACAACAGCATGAACATGCCTTAGTAATAATTAATTTAGTGGAGTTGCTGATGCCCGGGGATTACTCTTTTTTTGCTCATATTTTTTAGAACAGCAAACTGTTTTTGCCTGAAATATTTAAATTCTTACAGCCCTTTTGCATCTTTATAACCACTACCAAATGACATGCAAAAAAACACATCTTTTACAACTCATTATTGCATTCCCCCCCCCCTCTCTCTGCAGCATGGTATTACAGAGGTAAAGGTGGAGGAGACACCCGTTGGACACATCTTGCACCTGCAGGCGGAGGATACACTGATTCAGCTGGAGGAGGATGGGACACACATAGTCTGTGACAACAATGAGCCGCTGCGCACCACACTGCGAGACCTGGTGCTTCGCTTTCTGCAGAAACTCTGACCTGAATCCTCCTCATGACTCCTGACTGTTAGTTTTTGAACTATAATTCTGCTTCACTGGGCTGTTGATAGTAACGGAGATGATGGTGGAGGAGGAGGACATGACAAAGAGTTGTGAACTGGACTCCACCTCTGTCATTTTGTAACATCACATCATTTACACTATGTAAGCTGTAAAGTCCAGGTAAATTTTGTAAAATAGTATTTTGTATTAAAGGATTTTCAAACATGTTAAAAGATCATCTGAGTGAGTTTTTAATCACCACAGCCTCTTTGACAAGGAAACCACAAACACAGATCATCAGTCATGGGTTGGGGTTTGCAAAAGGAGGAAGTGAGAAGAGAAATTCAACAGAAAAATGTCAAAACCATAGTGCATGTGAAAGTGAATATTTCTCTTGGTTATGGTTGTTTTTGCAGTTTAAATTATGAAACTTTATTTCTAAACAAGTGTACAAAAAGCAGTTTGTGACCTTGACATAACAAGTTTTGTCCATGTCTCATCTTAATATGTGATCACATCAACTGAAGACTTGAAGTGTCCAGATGTGGTGATATTGGCGACAAAATGTTTAGATATATCTAAATTAATTGTTCTAAGTTCCTCCTTTAAATAAGGAACGGCACTGTATCCTGTGTACCTACTTTGAAACAGCCATAATGGGACTTTACAGGCAGTTAAACAAACAAAGTTATGATGGCTCAAATCCTATGGAAGCGCATTGCTGCCAAAACTAAAATGACATTGCAAACATGAAAATGAAAATGCAATACACTAAATGCATTTTCAATTCAAGA
>JAPZDY010000010.1:4314882-4333833 GCA_029783645.1 Ctenochaetus hawaiiensis
AAATGCATTTAGTGTATTGCATTTTCATTTTCATGTTTGCAATGTCATTTTAGTTTTGGCAGCAATACGCTTCCATAAAATCCGATGAGCTGCTTCAATTATTGGGTCCCAGTTTTGTTCATGCTGGCTCACTGAGACATGAATAAAACTGAGCCACTATTTATGTAATTAGTGAAAAATCAGTGAAAGATGTGCTTTCTCTTTTTATTCATGCAGCTGAAGCTGTTCGAAGACTTAAAGCAGGAATTATTCAGTGGCATTGGCCCACATTTATATACCTTGCTCATGCACAGTACAACAGAGAGAAAAGACTTCCAGAAAAAATGTTTTGCATGTTAAATATAAACATTTACTTGTCTTACATGATATTTGAGTGAAAATCTTTGGGTTTCTGATTGTTAGTCACTTTGTGCAGTGTGTAGGATTTAGTAGCATTTAGCAGGAAAGTTCTGACTGTATCCAACTGAGTATCCATCAGCTTATCTTCCAAGCCTGTATGAGAACACACAGTGGCTGCTAAACTTAAAAAAACATTTAAGACCCATTTTTGGGGCCAGTCTTTGTTTTGTCCATCTGGGCTACTGTAGAAACATGGCACTTCAACATGGCAGACTCTGTCAAAGAGGACCTGCTCCCTCTGAGATAATGAAAACACAACATTTCTCATTTTCAGGTTTGTTAACACTAGTGAAAACATAATGATAAATGTTATTATTCTTTTCTGCCATTTTCTACATACTGGACCCCTAACATGCTTAACAGTGATTTACTTGTCTTATTTGGGTATTAAATAAGATTGTTGCTTTGTTAAAACAAGATATCTGACAATGGCACCTTGGAAAGGATGACTGTTTCTGCATGTTGATGGTCATGAAAAAAAACCTCCAGGTTGCTTGTTATTTGTGTCACAAAATATTTAATCGATGAAGGGTTTACATGCAGCTAAAATACATTTAATAATATGCTTTGAATATACAATATCTTACAGTGTACTACACGACCATTGCTTCGATAATACGACTGAGTGCAGCAGGAAGAACAGATTGATAAATGTCAGGGGCTAAGTGAGAGGACTCCTAACAAAAACACTTCACACCCCTGAAAAAAAAAAAAACTCCTTCAGTGACAAATGAACAAATACCACAGGTTTGGACAGATGCAACAGACTCTTAAATAGAACAGCTTGTTTGCCCAAATGTGTCGTAAATCAGTCATCCTCAGGAAACAGACAAAGGTATCAAAAATGCTTGTTGCGTTTCAGCGGGTGCAGACGTAAAAACAGAGAGGACACATAGAAATCTGACACCTGGCAGGAAGAACAAACAGGGGACAATGGTGTTGGTGTGAAGTCGAAATGACACTGAGGTGTGTTTCCTGTCTGTCATCACCTCAACTACAGACACAAATCCATAAAACAGATTTCAAACCTAACATCTTTATCTTATATTATTATGAACCCCCATCAACTTTATTAATCCCTCATATAAATAAAAATCAGTGTTATCCCCTCTTTGTTGTTCCTCCTAGTATACTGTAATTATAGGCAGTGCATTTATAAGGTTTCTAACATGATGACATCTTTTCCTGGTCTGACGCGGGCAGTGTTATAAGGATCTTATAAGAATCTTAACTTAGTCTGAGTTCACCTTGAGGCTCATTTGGTTTTAAACAGACTGTGGTTAGGGTAGAAAAAAAGGTGGACAGTAGAGGTAGTAGGGCTGATGAGATGACAGAGGCCAACAGTATTCTTGGTAAAATGAAAACACAGCGAGGGTACCTGAGAGTAATCCAGCCCTCTATGTGAAATGATTTCTTTAACAGTGGCATTTGAATTGGACGCATGTTTCTCTTTATTTCTCAAAAGGCCAATGATTTTGACAAACTTGCTCTTTTGCATTAATATTTTCCATTACTTTTTAAAGATAATATTTTTAGAAATGGATACAGATTACAGACTATAGAAAAGTACTCAAAATGTAAGAACTATAGGGCAAAGATCAAAGTTCTTCCTCCAAGTTTTAAGTAAAATGTTAAAGCTGCTTTAATAAATGGATCAAAAGTCTATGTGTAATAAAAAAAAGCTCACTCCTGGTAATGAACTCACAGAGGACTCATCAGTTCTCTGCTATGTACAGCTATATAGCATCTCTTTGCTCACTGTTTGGTTTTCTGGCCCCCAAATTTCCCTATTTTGGTTCCCTCATTTTTGGCTACAGGAGGTAGCTGCTGTCATTGACAAATGCTCTGAGAAACAAAGTGTATGCTACTTGTCCAACACCAATAGACAGAGAGTTAACCCAGCAACTACCTAGCAAACACAGTGGAGCATTTAAGCAGTTGAAAAGCTGGGTATTTTTCAAGGGAGCTGATCAAGCCCTAAAGAGAGTGAATTTTGTACTTTGTTTATCAGGTGGCGAGAAAACACACCTCCAAAAAAATTGCTAATGCCGCTAGTGACTTCACCATAAGAACATGGAAAGGTATATACCTCAGTGTTTTGTTTTCTACCTCTCTCTGCTGCCACCCAGTGGCCAACATCATTATCGCAGTGTTATGGGGAAGACGATAAATGTGGGTAAAACTGGTTTTGGAGCTCTGTTAAGACACCGTCCACTTTTTTTAATCCTAGATTTAAGTCCTTACCCGTCCTGTACATAACCTGTGCAAACTTAGAGGACCTAAATCCAGTAAAAGCAGTGCAGCTGGAGCTCTGTATTACATACCAAGCTGATAATCGGTACGGAATGTAAATATCCATTATGCCGGATACAGTGCTCCATCTCAACTGCTTGCACTGGTCACTCTGATCTGCCCTCTTGCTGTGCATTATAGGACAAAATATAAGCGAGTTTTTCCTCTGGCTGCTTCAAGGGTTGATTTGTGAGAATCTGAGTGGGGGGGGGGTTAACCTGATATATGTGTCCTCTGTGTTGTCAGCTGTTTGAAGTTTATCTTCTTCTCTTCCTCTACTTGGATTCTTTCTCAGCATTGAGCAGCGCAGAGCTGATGCCCAGCTTCTTTAACTCCTCCACTAGATCTCCGTTCTGGTGCATCTGGAGCAGGATATCACAGCCCCCCACAAACTCGCCGTTGAAGTACACTTGAGGGATCGTGGGCCAGTTGGAGAAGTCCTTGATTCCTATCGGAGGTGAAAGGCATTGGTGTAAGAATCAGGAATAAACTAAAACCAATACCGCACCAGGTGCTGAGCAAGGGAAAAGTACGATCTTGTGCCAGTTTAAATGCAGGTCATTGTTAGGTACAAAAAAAAAAGTTTAACGTCTCGTTCTTGAGACCTCAGGACTGCTGTTTTTTTCGAGGAAATAAAGGGAAGCTGATTACACCCCTCAGCAACGGTAGTTTGTATTTTATGAACTGAAGAACTGAGTAGTTGGCATGAGCAGTAACAGCCACCATGACACGAACTCTAAATTCAGCAATGGCAAATCCAAAGAAACTTTACACCAGCTCTGTTTAATCATCAAGTGATCTCAAATAGCCTCTGTTTAGAAACATCATAACAACAACAACTGCTTATGAAAATGCCAGAGTAAAATGTGTATGTGTTTATGGCCTTGCATTAAAAAGGATACATACCATTTGGTAGCCTTTTGATTAATGTTTTCAAAAACTGCTTAACAATAAGGTAAGATAGGACAGACAGTGTGTGTCAACTATTAAATGTTTTCACAGTAGGATTACCCATCTGAGAGTGTTCAAATTGCAGCGAAGCCAACTGATAATAATACAATGATGTTAAAGTTCACTCCACTGATTTCACACATTAAGATCCATTTTAATTTATCACCAGGAGTCCAACTAAAATTGTTCAAACAGGTGCACAGTTGTGAGAATTTCAGCTTAAGTCTCCCTCATATTACATACTTATGCTTCTCAGAGTTTAATACCAGTGTATTGACAGCAGTGAGAACGTGGATAATATCCATTATTTATCACTGCCAGTATATGTTTAAAATTTGGCACTGTTACAATTAAAATCCTGTTTGTTTTGACACCACCGGCTCAGATCTTTGGAATTGAAAGGGAGATAACGAGACTTAAATTATTATTTTTTTATACATTTGAAGATATCCAAAAGACATGTCTTTGGTCCTGTCTATTGCATCATTCATGACATATAATTTCAACTGTCAATATACAGCAGAGTAGGACAAAAACTCTGACATTATCCTCCAACTTTCAATTCACAAGTGGAGATATCAGAAATTTCTGGTGTGGATGAGAATGCACCCTTACACTCTTCACTTTTTATCTAGTGTGTGTGTGTGTGTTTTTTTATTTCACTGCTACAAACTACTGTTAAAATGGATCACATTTTATCTTATTTTTTCTTACCTATTTGCAATTTGTGTGACATTTACAGAAGTGCCACAATGGTACGTTTTGGGACATTTACTTCAGTTTTTGTCTTTATTTCATTCTGTTTTCACTATTCAGTATCTCAATGAGGGTTTATGAGTATATGCGAGATTTATAAGTATATAAATATCACGGTTTTCATTTGCTCATCCCAAAGCACAAACGAATATTGAACTCCAATGTTATCCACCATCAATTAGATTCTAGGCGAAATTACCTTACAAGTCACTCTGTCCACTTTGTTCAGCATGACATATGTAATCACTTGGCATTACTCTGCTATTGCAACATCAGTCTCAATCGGCCAATCCCATTACAGGACAGTGCTGATGTAAGAACAAAAAAACAATTGACTTGTTTCTTAACGTGTTTATCGTCATTATTGAAAACAGAGAGAGCTGCTTTACATATGCATGTCAGTATTGATGGAGAGACGTTGGACTTAGAGGACCACACCCGTTGGACCTGCTGCAGAGCACTGATAAAAACTGAACACTTGTAAATGTAAAAAAGTAGAGGGGTCGTCGACAAAGGGCTGATATGTCTTAAGTTTGAATTTGCTGATCAAAAACGTTTTAACAACAATGATTGCCAAAAGAGATAAAAATGTGTAGAAAACTGTTTACGTCAATCACAAGGAAACAGTTTTGGGACACTTTAACTGTTTACGTTTGGAAAAGTTCAGTTAAAAATACATGTTAAACTGAGAGGGGAGAACTTGTTGCTGCTGAATCATGACCAGGTGAGCTCAGTTTACTGACCTTGTCTGAGCTCCTGGTCCTCCAACACGTTGTACGCAGCGTAGTGGTCCACTCCATGCATCCTTAGGATCTGAACCACGGCATTGCTGAAGCCACACATGGGTTGAGCCGGTGTCCCCTTCATAAATACAACCACTTTGTCCTTCTTTACCATTTCACCAAGGTCTTTCTGGAGATCCGCCGCTGCGCAGAGGAACCGGGCCGAGGCCGTCCACACGCGGCCGTCGGCTTGTCTCGGCAGACTGACTGCCGCCCCCGATCGAAGACACCTTGCGGTTGATCTAATTAAATTATTCATGGTCTTTGGTAAGTTATCTATAAATATGATGGGACGAAACGTCGTAGAAATAGACTCGCCTCTCTCTGTACAAACCGGAATGAAACTAGTTCATCAAGATAGTTGTCGCTCGCGAGAAAGGGTGGGACTTGAAAGTTGATTGGACGGCTGTGCCCAATCAAATTCTAATCAGATTTTCCATTGGTCAACTTAACCGTCAATTACATCAGTTACACAAGGAATGCAACTGCGATGATGTAATAAATTAAAAAAAAATAACATTATCACAACATTTTCAAAAATTGAACACTTTTATATATTTTTATTTTTATAGAAAAACAAATTTAAAAAATGTTTATAGTTCTCTCCAGGTTCCCGAAGCTCTCAAGAACTTCCGGGGCGAGTTGAGCAGAGAGGAAAGAGACACCGACAGTTTGAAAGATGGCGGCGCACACGCAGAAAAACAACAAGCAGAGCAAATCTGGAGGAAAAGAGGCTCAGCCTCTGATAATCGCCAAAACTCCTGCGGAGGAACAGCGTCTGAAGTTGGAGAGGTTGATGAGAAACCCGGATAAGCTCGCTCCCATCCCAGACCGGCCTAAAGAATGGAACCCACGGGCTCCACCGGAGTTCGTCAGGGATGTGATGGGCTCCAGCGCCGGAGCGGGCAGCGGGGAGTTCCACGTTTACCGGCACCTTAGACGCAGAGAGTACCAGAGGCAGGACTTTCTGGATAAGATGGCAGAGAAGCAGGACGCTGATGTAAGATATCTGGATAAGGTGGAGCAAAACAAGCAAGACGCCGAGGACAGAACGGCCAAGCGCAGGAAGAAGCGGGAAAAGCTGAGACAAAAAAAGCTGATGGCAAAGAAGGCAAAGGCAGAGGTGGAGGCTAAAAACAAAAAAGAGGACGACGCTGACAAAACAAGCTCGGACAGCAGTGAAAACGAGGAGGAAAGAGAGGCTGATGATGATGCCGAGGCTCCTAGCTTCATCATGGGGAAGAAATGACGCCCTCTGTCTTTTGCATAGTGACAGACACAGACTGCCATGACAAGGCACTTTTTTAATTCTTCCGGCGGGGACATTATGGGTCACTGATCATGACGCCTTGAAACACCTGGATACCAGCCTCATCCTCTGAGAAAAGACAAAAAAAATATATGTATGCTAATTTGGAACCGATTTGAGAGCCCCTTGCAAGTGAATGGCCCCCCTTTTTACACTATTTTATACTACTTTACCCCAGAAAAACCTGGATGGACCGCCCAGTTTAAAAGGCAGGAAACCACCTTGAGTGTATATCTCTAAGCTTTCAGTAGTGGTCGGTGTCCCAGTCAGAAAAGGACATGCTGACATGCTTCAGACTCTTCATCATGCTGTCTATTATCTCATCAAAGTGTATATAGTTCCCATGTTTCGTGTTGATGATGTTCCATGTTGAGCAGGCCGGGTGTGCTGATGTTTAAGGGGCTTCTTGAATTTGCCAAAACTTATGATTAAGTTTTCAGAATTTTGACTTAATTAAAGAATCTTCTGCGCTCTGATGTAATTTCTAAAAATGTTTTTAATAAAAATGACAGTATACTTTAGACTGCTAAGATTTCTTTTTGTTGTTTGAATTGCAAGTGAGTGAAAGTGTGTATCACAACCACTGTATGTACCTCCATCAGTCTTTGCAGCCTTGTGAAGCTGCCCCTTGCAAGGACTATTGCTTGTGGGCACAACAAGGTTGCAGAAAGCAACTCAAAGAATGAAAAGGCGTGACTTCTGGAGACTCAGGAGTTTCACGTGCGATGTTCCTTGGACAGACTCCTGCTTTCCACGGCGGTAATGGTCTTGCTCTGTAGCCATCACCTTTCTTGAGGCAGGTAGAGTAAAACCTGACAGCCAGATATTGTTTGAAACAGGGGAAGGTCTTCCTGTCAGATACTGTCGGCTGTCACAGTAACATCTGACTTTTTAAATGTGTGAAAAATTACTATCAAAGCACACACTGCTTTCAACAACTTTAGTTGGTTTCTGTAATGAATGAGCTTTCAAAGAATGTTTTTCTCTTTTTTTTAATTGTAATAAGTTTGCCACATAGGACGGCAAAAAAAATGAGAACTCCTTTCCAGTTATTGAGTCTTTTAGTTCATGTGCTGGTATCTCACATTACATTTTATTTTATGATTTCTTTTAATATGTATCTTTACACTTCTGTGCTGAGAAGAATTCAATTTGCTGTTATATTTTATAAATGGCATGTGTAATACAAATTGCAAGTTTCTTATAAGTGATTCTGTTCACTGAAGAAGTTTTCTTCAGTGTTTCTTCAGTTCTTCACTCATAAATATGCACTGAAGTTCCCTGCTGAGTTACAGAAAGGAATACTGCAGAAGTGTAAGAAAATGTGGTTTACAAAAAGCGTGAATAGCCTTTTACAGCTTGTTTAACACCAATTTCAATGCATCACATCAAGATCTGAAGTGAGGGTTTAGATTCTCACAGGTAGTGATTGAAAAACTTAAATTAGTGTGTTCTGTGATAATAAATGTATTTTATTACGTGATTCATTTAATGTCATATTTTTAAAATGCAATATATGCTACTTATAAGGCTATTTAAAGTTGCAGAAAAGAATAAAACCACACAACCAGTTCAGTAGAGAAATATGAATGTTCAATGTCATATCAAGCCTATATTCTCATTGTTTCTTGTAATATAGCATAAAACCTACCCTCGGGCAGGATGGAGAAAGATACTTTGACATGTGCCTCTCCAGCAGCCAATGGGGGATTAAAGGATTAAAAGGATAATACACAATTTTCCATGGCCATGTATCACCAAAATGGACAGAGTTGAAGTCTCAATTTCTAAATATATTAATAAAGCTGTAAATTAGCATTATCAAGGTGCCCTGTTGATGTAGGGGTTAAGCAGCATTCAGACAACTGAAACCCCGAAATAATAGGTTTTCTTGGAAACCAAAGTTAGTTTCTTAAAGTCTACAGGTCCTTGTGTGTTATGTAATGCCCTCTGTTGAGTATTATAATGTAATAGTCTTGCTCAAACTTGGTGGAAACATGGGCTTGTTTGCTAAACAGGAGTAAGGTTTTAAGAGTCCTCAACAGATTCAAGCACCAGAACTAATTTGATGGAAAAAACATCTAAAGAGGACTGGAAAAAAAAATTCAGCTCAGCTCAACTTTTGCCACAAATGAACATTGAAGTGGATTACTGTGAAATGAATGCCATGTATCTGTTTACCTTTGCAGAAGTGAAAGATAGGGTATTTATTTGGGTTGTAGTATGTGGGTATTACAGACTGTTTTGGCATCTTGTAAGCCTTTAAACTCATCAACTGTGCTTAATAGACTGTATTTCAGTGTTTAATCAGTATCTTTAACTACTGGTCAGCCAAATAAGTCCCAAGTTTCCGTCACTGTGTTACCTTTGGGTGGAATTATACAGAAACAATGATTCCTCTTTTTGCTGGGGATCACATAAGGACCCCTGGTGGTCCCCGGACCCCACTTTAAGAACCACTACCTTTACCAACACATGCCTGCAATCACAGTCCTCTGAGTGAATCACAGTGCTCTTGGTTCACATCTGGCCGACAATCTTTGTTTTATGTTAACTACAACTTTCTGTCTTATTATTTCTGTCATTTCTTTGCTGTCACCAGCTAATAAAGGCATAAAATGCCTGAAAGGATGAAAGCCTACATTTGTTCATTCCTGTGAGAGCCAGAATAATCATTCCTTGGCTGAACATGTCTCTGTCAGTAAATCATTCTGTCATGAGACTCAGAAAGATTTATTATGGACCTCTGCAGTAAAGCCACACAACATAACACAGTGATCCCAGCTGATTCCTTCATTTTAACGGTCAAGGACTTTATGCAACTACCTCCACAGACAAAATTTTATGAACCGCAGCCTGCCAATAGGATTCTGGGTGAGCTGTCTCGGGGGAGTGGAAAATAGAGTTGATCAACACCTAAGAGGGAGGTAACAGCGTGTTCAGGCAAGACCTGCTGCCTCACTTAGCCTTTTCTTCATCTGTATTCTGTAAGGAAACCTCAGTGCACCTCTAATTACTACAACTTCCTGACATTTTGAATTGTTCGCAGTCTAATCTCCACAATGGCTCATAGGTAGAGGTGAGAATGATGATAAGAATGAAGGACGAGGCCAACGGGGATTCACTAAAGATATCAAAGGGAGAGATCGGTGATCAACATGAGCAGCTGTTTCAAGGTACTGTGACAAGAACTGCCGTCCTCTGTGAATGACTAGTACTGACACAAAGTGAGATGTTATGTTCAGCCAACATATGTCTGCACAAAAAAAAATGTACTTTTGAAAAGAGAACACTCTGCAAGACATTTGTTTGTCTTTTCCCTTCTTAACCGAACTTCCTTATAGTCATTTTCCAGGTGGGCGTCTACAGCACTGTGGCATGTGATTGCCCAATTGTGTAGAATTTCATCACATGATGATAATTTGCTTTGTGTGCCATTCTCCCACGTTACGTCAGCCTCTCAGACCTCTTGCTTATTAAATTCAACACAAAATCTCCTACAATTTGCATTTAAGGTAAAACAACCTTCCTTAAACAGTACTCAACTGGAAAACTGCAGTATTTCCTGTACTTTGTTTTCTCTTCCACAGATGAGAGGAAAGCAGTGCAGACGAGAACTTTCACCAGGTGGATGAATGTGTTTCTGCAGAGAGTAAGGCACAAATCAATACAGTTTTACTGTAACATTATTCTTTTTGATTTAGCTTAAAAATGCAATTAACATTTTTATAATCAATAATGGTTTTTAATATGTTATTTCAAGAGAGATCCTCCAGTTGCAGTGCATGACCTGTTTACAGACATTCAGGATGGCAGGATACTGATGGCTTTGCTGGAGGAGCTGTCTGGGTGCAAACTAGTAAGAATTACATAGATAAGCAAGATGTGCAATACTGTCTATTGGGTAACATCATTTACGTCAACCTCATTTCAGTACAGTCCATTAGCGTTGCACCATGTCTGCAAGCCTGAGATCCATCAAACCAATTTGCAACCATCTGTAATACATTGACACCAGTCTTAACAGCAAATATGAAGCCAGCCAGGTTAGCTTAATACAAAATCTGATGATGAGGGTAAACAGCTTGTCTGGCTCTGTTCAAAGACATCTAAATCCACTTACCAGAACCCTTAAAACTTAGGCCAAGACATTTGTAACACAAAAAAAATTACTTTAGTGTTACCTTTGAACAGAGACAGGCTAGCTGTGTCCTGCTATGGGTATAGCTAATTAGCTGGGGGATACACTTTTATATTTGCCATACATGCAAATAATATCAGTCTTCTTACCAAACTCTCAGTTAAACAAGCCTTTTTTTTTCTTGAAAGTTTAACTATGTCCCTAAAAGTTCCTCCTGTGTAATGTCTTATTAGCTCTACAGGTTCAGGTCGTCTCCTCACCGCATTTTCAGACTAAACAACATTTCTAAGTCATTGGCTTTCCTGGATGATAGACATGTGAGTGTGTTTACTTTTAAAGATAGTGATTTTGTTTCAACATGTTGTGCTTTTACTTTGAAATCAGGATAAACCTGATCAGAATGAATTCTTCTCTCACTTGTCTCTCAGGTGAAACTGCTTGGCATTGATGCCTCTAGTATTGCTGACGGCATCCCTTCTGTTGTTCTTAATCTTGTTTGGAACATCATTCTGTATTTCCAGGCAGGTTTTTCTTTCCCCATCATGCCTCACTTTAACATCCAAACACATTATTTCCCATCTTGCCCAGTTGTTTGTCTTTGTCACTGACCTCAAATACACTCTGCTCTTGTACTGTAATACAGGTAAAGGAGGTGACGGGAGGCCTCCGGCGACATTTGTCTTCCAGCCTCTCTTCCTTATCAGTGAGTAGTTACCCCTCTTCCAGTGACCTCTCGTCCCGGCCAAATGACACTGGCAGCTACTCCTGCAGCACCCTGCCAAGCAAAGGTAGAAAGGCTGCCAGGGAGCCAAAGTACCATGGGAAAGCAATCAAGACTCTGCTGCAATGGGTCCAAAGATGCACATCAAAGTGGGTCTGAAAAAGATCCAAACTCTTACAACATATTTCTTGTCCACAAAACATCCTGAACCCAAACACATCATTTCGAAACCCACAATGAGTGAAGCAAAATATGTGAGCTGGCTTTGTTGAGGTTGTGTTTTTCCTGTTATACAATTTCAAATGTGCAGGTTTGGGGTGGAGGTGCATAACTTTGGGAAGAGCTGGAGGAGTGGACTGGCATTTCTAGCTCTGATTAAGTCCTTAAACCCGGCCTTGATTGACTTGAGGAAGAGCCTGACTAGAGATCCAAAAGAAAACCTCCAGGAGGCTTTCATGATAGCTCATCAGTGTTTGAATATACCACCACTACTGGAGCCAGAAGGTAATCTTACTGAATAGCTAGCATCTCATATAGATGAATGTCTTTCTGCATCTCTTCCTGAACAGTACAAATACTACACCTTACACTTAGTTGGTGTTAGAAGCCCACTACATTAAAATGATACCACCCACAAAAGGTCATAAGAAGTAAATCAGTAGCATTTGTCCCATTGCAGACCAACCGCATGAAATGAGCAGCAAAGGTCATTAGTCTGTGTTTTGCCAATTTTATTGTATCCTCAGTATCACAGAGACTAGAGCTCTCCCTGAACAACAAGATGTTCTCTTTAAGAACAGTATACCCTGATACTGTGTAAAAACTGTTTTTTTTCCTGTAGATGTGTCATGCACTTCACCAGACGAGCAGTCCATCATCACCTATGTTTCTATGTTCCTGCGGCATTGTTCAGACATAGATATTGTAAGTATGGTTTAAAAAGTTTGAAATTATTGTTTTTTCCCTTTCTTACTGAGAGTTAAATGAATAAAAAGAAGGGTACCAGGTTTTTTTTACAGAGATTATGTGTGGGACTATTTCTTGGCTGGGATGGGAAGGATGGGAGGTTTCTGCCCAGACTAAACAAACGTCAAATATCTCATCTTTCACTGAGCTTTAGAGGTACTTTTAGGCAGACTTTGCTGCCCTTGTCCAGAGCCAGGCTAAGCTATCTGGCCATGCATTAATATTAAACAAACAGGCAGGAAATTGGTATCAAAATTTTTATCCAACTCTCCAGGCAAAAGTCAAAAAGCATATTTCCGGCATTATCAAAGAAATGCATTCATAATAAATCAATGATACTTCTCTCTTGGAATTTACAGAATTGTGTAACAACTCATAAACCATACATTACAGAATCGTACAGTGGATATTGAAGTTCTTGATATCCCAAATTTTGGATCACTTGGCTCAGTCAACTTTGGAGAGACCCTTGCTGATGACCCTGAAGCACAAGCTTTGCTCAAGAGCTTGGAGAAGAGCAGTGAGCAGCGTCTGTGGAGGCAGTGGGCCAGGAGACCCTCAGGGAGCCCCTGTTCCTCCTCACTTCACAAGAGTGGAGCAGTTACCTCTGACCTCCCCTATAGCAGCAGCAACATCTTTACATCCTACTGGGGCCAAAGCATCACTGAACCAGCTGCCACCTCACCATATAACAAAAAGAAAGGCAGGTCTCAATGCACTGTAAAGCCACCTAGTCCACTGGATGCAGCCGTAGTCAGTCAAGAGATCCAGTCATGGATGGGGAAATCGTCTGTGGATCAGAACTATAACAAGTCAAGAGTGGATGACAGTCACTTTTCTTTGAGCTCCGAGGAAGGAATCTACAACTTGTCAGCACTGGATTCAGACGAGGAGGAGGCTTACAGCTACATTCTTGAACTAAATAAAGAGGATTTTCAACCATATAGTCAGCTGAATAGACAAGTTCCCAGGGTTGAGGAGGAAACAGCGGAAGAAATGTTTCTGAATGGACAGCAGACTGAAGAGTCAGAACATATGGAACTATTAGAGCGGTTAAATGGCAGTGGACGTAAACATCAAGACGACCGGCTTGCCCTAAATGTTGAATCAGACATCAGGGCTCAATCAGGGGTTAACAGAATGTCTGACTGGGACAAGAATGGAAGTATCACTAGAGAGATGGCAAACAATGTAACTGTGTTTGATATTGAGGCAGAGGAAGGAGGCAAAAACAGTAAGGAAGGTGAAGAGGAGAGAGTTATCAGAGAACAGAGTGATAATGATGGCAATTATTGTGAGGAAGAACGGAAGAAGGAAAAGACAGAAAATGCTAGATTGGAGACACACGGATGTGATCAAACACAGGCTCTGAGAAATGAAACCAAGACAACAAAGCTTTTTGAAGTGGCTTGTCGGAAGAAAGAGCCTGAGGAAAAAACTGAAAGAAGGGTTTTTGAGAAATGTGTACAAGTGAGTGAAAGGAGAGGGGTAGAAAAAGAAGAGGATGAAAAACTGATGACATTTGAGGAAGGACAAGACCAAAAATTAGGGGAAGAAAAAGAGAAGGATATTGTAAAGGAGGGACAGTTTGAAAATCCGCAAAGTGTCGATGAGGGTGAAGTCAGAGCAGCTAGGGCAATTAAAATTAACACAGAAGAAGGAAATTACAGTAAAGTCAGTGTCCCAAAAATGGAAGATTTAACTTGTGAGGATGAAAAGAAAGAACATTGTGATGCAGACCAGAATTCAATGGATTTTAAGGCAGTTTTCACAGAAGAGCAACAAGACAGGAAATGTAAGATTACAGGATGTAAACTGACTGACAAGAAGGCAACAACAGTAGAGCATCCTGGTAAAACTACATCCAAAAATAGCACAAATGGAAGAGTTAACCTCCACAGCGAGGATACTAGTTGGACTCCTTGCAATGCAACCTCTCACTCATTCAGGTAAGTCATGGCATGTGTGATTTATAAATACAGTTGGCTGTAAAAAATGCCCCCTTTATCAGGTAAATATGTCAATCCGTCCAATGTTAGCCTGGCGTCTGTGCAATTGAATGGTGGCTAATTCATATCCAACTTTTATTCAATAGGTCCACAAATTTACACAGACAGGAAGACAAGCTAGTATGCTAGATGACAATGGTAGATTTTGTTCCCTGAAATTACAGTCAGTGCTAACAGATTTATCTGCTGTTGCTGACTAATAGGAGTTAATGTTAACACCTCTGTCTCAAGCTGACGTTTTAATGTTTCTAAAACATTAATCAAAGAATATTTACTAGATGGCAACATGATAGAATTCTGAAGTTAAAAGACTGAGGTAAAGCTACAAGTCCCAGGCAAGCATTCAAAGAAGATAAACAAGTAAAGAGGCAGCATTGTTTTTCTATTGGAACATATAGCTAGCTGTCCCTGGTCCCTGGTATTATCATGCGGTACTGTAAAAATCGTATTAAAAACATGACCCTTAAGTGATTCTGGTTGTTAACAGCTAATTTAATAAAGACACAGGTTGCCTCACAAAGTATTGCAGTTGACTGGTTAATGTAAGGTAGTGCAGGGCATGCTACTGCTTGCAGCTAACAGAGCAGGTAAACCCACTGTTTAATCATACCTTTGTGCTTTTGCTTTGTGAAAAATAGAAAAAATCATATAGATTTAAAATCAGATATTGCTCTCACTTGGGTCCCAAGTACACAGTTTTGCCTAAACAATGATTTAACAATTGCTACTCAGTCAATAGTCACCTCAATTACAGAGACTAAATGAATGTTATCTCTGTGTGGTTTCATCGTTTAAATTTTATCCCTTTAACTCCTCTTTACTTTTTTTCCCCTTATTATTGAAACAAGGTGTCTTATTTTCATCTGACTCTAATATTTGTGTTTTTTTCTGCATTCAACAGAGAGGGAGGAGTCATTCTTCAATCTTTAACATCCTCTTGTGACATAACCACATCAGAGCTGGAAATGCTCTTGGTCCTGTGGCTTCTGCTGTACTGCTGGCTTATCCTACCTTAGATGAACCTCTGAGTCCCTCTGCAGTGTACCTTTGTTTATCAAGATATGGTTATTAGCCCAGTTTGGCTCACCTAATGTGCCAAACAGGAGCACTAAGGGCTGGCTTGACTCGTTATCTGTGTCACTAAATGTCCCCTAAGGCAGCATTTAACGATTATGTTTGCTTTATCCTGTCAGTGGAAATAATTTGTTATTTGGGCTATCATTTCAGATAAACACATAACTGTTATTCCTATTATTATATATTTTCTTGCTACTTGGTTCTACAATGCACAAATAACTAGATTTTTCATGTGAGGTGTTTTTGCTGCAATTTCAAAATGATGTATCTGTTTGTTTTATTTTTCTAACAGAATTGCTCCTCAAAATTTCAGTGGATGGTATCCACCACATGGTGGCATCGCAGCATCACGGCAGTAACTATCTCATGTGGCAGACTGTCTTTACATTCTGTTGACTGCTGTGAATCCCATATGACCTGCTGTTTAATTAGAGGCTGTATCGACATGGCCAGATTAAGCTGATAATGTTTAATGAGCACTTTGACATTTCGAAGACTCTCACTGTGTCACTTGTGGCTTATAGAATGTATAAAGTTTCATTGTTTTCATCTCACATACAGTATGATAATTAAAGCTTATCAACAATGCAAGCTTTTTTTTTTCCATGACATTTTGTGACTATTGATTATAAATAATAAACCAAATAATTGTTCTGTTATGCATCCCCTCTGGTCTTTAACATGAGATTGAATTATCCATGTAAATACTGCATTCGGGTCATGCTCATGTATGATATCTTTGTTGGAATAGCAGTGTGTAGATAATGACACCAGAACAAAATTTCAGTATCCTTCAGTTGCATAAGTGTTCAAAAACCATGTTGACCAGAATGTGTATTAAAGGGGGGGAATGAGAATGTCCTCACTGTCCAACAAAATACACTCACTCACACACACACACATGCTCACAGACACACACACACAAATTCATTGCTGTTGAAATTCTAAGAAACTAAACTTGCCGCCATTGTTTGCTTGGAGCTCAACCCACGGGTCAAAAGCTCAGCCCCAGAGATCAATACACTTGCAACACCGCTGCCACCCCCGCACCCAACCACAAGAACAACACTTCCCCAAAGCTGGAGTTTGGCCGGTCTTATGACAGCTCAACCTGCGGCATTTCTGAATCAGGCCGAGCCGGGATGGCGAGAGAAGGAGCGATGATGTCCGTGTACAGTATTACATGTTTAACAGTGCTGGTATTATTAACTGGTTGCACAGCTGATGGGTCGGATCTGCCAAAGCCTGAGAAAATCTTCAGTGGACCTCTGCGAAAGGAACAGGAGGTCAATCAGCAGCAGCAGCGGTTCAACACATCAGCCCTAAACACAGCCTTGGCCTTTGAACCTTACCATGACCTTGCCACCCAAACAGCTATTGAGCCTGGGGTCCAGAAGCAGCAGCAACGCAACATCTTGTTCTCACCCTTGGGCCTTGCGTCAGCTCTGGCCCTACTATCCCGAGTGTCCGGGTCCCAGAGTCGGATCCAAGCTCTGGAGGCACTGGGCCTGGCAGCAAATGCTACAGAGCAGAGTATAGAGGACACAATATCTGCTCTTACAGATCTGCAACATAGCCTCACTCTCGAGGAGGGAGGGGGTGGAGGTGGGGATCAAAGGGCAAAGTCTGAGGCTGCTGCCGGAACAGAAGCTGAGAAGGGGCTGGATATTGAAGGGGCTGATACTGGAAACAGATCAGATGTTAATGAGGGATCAGGGGGTAAAACTGGAACTAAAGATGGAGTTCATGCTGGGAGTCAGCTACGAGTGTGGAGCGGCCTTCATGTTAAAGGAAAACCTTTGCTAGACTATGATAGTTTTTTGTCCAAGCCGCATCACACTGGACCCTCTGCCATCAACATCAGCTTTGAGACCTTGAAGAAAGACTTGCAAACCTCTGACAAACTTGAACTTAATAATTATGTGTATTTCAAAGGTAGCTTTTTGTTGCATGGATGATGAAAATTGCAGTTTTGGAACACATTTTAATATTTTTTAACATAATTTGGAACTATTCCTGTACATAAAGGGTATGAACATCAGAAAAGATGTATCATTTTAATTCCTTTACTAAAGCAATTGCTTTGAAGAACACACAAGAAACATATTTTTTAATGAAAGCTTAGAGTAAATTAAAATGAATTACAGCTAAATTAGAAAAAGTTAAGTCAGTACACTTTCATAATGTAAATTCACACAGCAGCATATTTCATCCATAACCTGTTCCCTTTATTAATGACACATTAATCAGGTTGTCAACCATTTGAACGGCGCCACACAGTGCCACGGATCTTCCAGCTGAACGCTACAACCAGCGTTGAGGTTGCCATGATGTTCAGGGACGACTCCTCTGAGGTGATGATGCTGTATGACACCAACTGCTCAGTCACGGTGGTGCGTCTGGCCCAGTCACATCGCTTGGTCTCACTGCTCCTGCTGCCCAAAGCCGAGCTGCAGCCACTGGAGGAATGCCTGTCCAGCAATCGCATGAGCTTCTGGCTCAGTAACCTAAAGCCCGGGTAGGTGGTCAAAATTGTTGGACACAAACAAGGTGCAAATTAAGTCAAACTGCATTTCTCACTTATATGTTTTCCTCACCACTTGCATGGTCTTTTGGGTCAGCAGATTCAAGGATGAGTGAATATGAAATTATTTCACTTGTGCAAATTTTTTCCTGTTTGAATTATATCAAGTTCTGGCCAAAGTGGATTCAGAAAAGAAGCTTCCAGATGAGGTCGGGAGGAGCTGTTTGGAAAACTCTGTGATTCTAAAGCTTAGAAAAAAAAGGGAAGGGATGCACATTGTTTATATGTTCATAGTTGTATAACCCTGTTTTAAAGACATTTGTCTTTAGCCTAATTTAATGCAGGTGAATGGAGTTTCATTTGCGCAACTTACAGCATTGAACAGTTTTACATTTAAAAACAATCTCAAGGGCTTGTGTTTTTCTTGAGGTAATAGGTGTGTTGCAAGAAACAGGAATTCTTTACATTACATCATCACCCTCTTCACTCTTCCTATGCAATGTTTTATGGCACCCAGTTGGAGATTTAGTGCCACCAACTGTTTATTTCTATTAATTAACTTCCTGTATTGGCAGTAATAAATACAACCTCTCTGTCAGTCTTACTGTTGTTGCCACATTTTTGGATACTCTGCATAAATTTGCTGGATGGTAAACTTACTGGTGTCCCTGTTCAACTGCAAAGTCACCAAAACACACTCAATTATTATTATTATTATTATTATTATTTGTCCAATTTTACTTTATATAAAACATTTACGTACTTTTACAATCAGAGCTGTAAAACACCATTAATTGAATTCCATTCATGTTCTCTGCATTGGATGAAGGTATAAATATCAGGGATAAATATCACAAATTCTGGACAAATAAGCATGACTAGATACTTCAAGGACACAAGTAAGTGAGAAAATATGTTTACTTGTATTTTCTGCTGTTGGACTGTTGAGTGTATTTGCTCATCCCTGTGCGCAGTGTATTGATCTGTTCAATGCCAAAGAGCAACACCCTCTCTCTGGTCCCCT
>JAPZDY010000010.1:4344063-4356973 GCA_029783645.1 Ctenochaetus hawaiiensis
ATTAATTTAATTTGAGAGAAGTTGTTTGTGATGTTTAGTAGTTATAAGTCATAAGTTTCTTTAAAGAGTCAAGAACAGGTAAACTGGGAGTTACTGATTTTAAAGGGTATTAATTCATCAACACAAAAGGGAAAAAAGTAATGAACACAGGGCCCTACCAAAGGAAAGGCACAGAAAGGGTTACATAAAGTCATAAGATTATGCATAATGAAAATCAGAAGTTAATAAAAGATAAAGATAATTTCAAAATTCCTATTTAGCTTTGATGAGGTGCTTCATCCTCTGCCTCCCCTCACTGCACATCACTGGTAACACACCTCAAAAAACAGGATTAATCAACGCTTTTGAGGAAAAATTTCTCTACCATGTCAAGCTCCAAGTCTCAAAGTGCAGGAAAGCCAAATATTGATTTTGATACTTGTTATGTGAATTTAAATTCTTCTGAACTACATGGGAATTTGACTACTCCATGAGAAATCACATAGAAACAGCTGCAGAATAGTAACATGTACTTCCAAAGGATGCTAAAAAAATGACCTTGATAGTTTTTAAATTTTTCTGTGGAACTGATGGGTTGACTGCCTCCTCTGTTTCCTCCTCAGAGGTCCCACAGGGCTGTGCTGAGCGGCATAGTCATGAGAACAGACGAAGAAAAAAACAGCATCATGCAAATAGAATCCCTCCGTTTTCCTTCAACAATCAAAATAAACTGATCCTGCTTGGTTTTTTATTCTGGAGAAACCCACCAAGGGAAATCTCCTCATGGGAGCAATGATCAGCAGCTCTACAGCCATGTAAAGGCTCACACTTGGAAAATAATGATTAAAAAAAAAGCCATTTCTGGAAAACAAGAAGAGACTTAAGTAAAATCAGGGTCAATTACCTTGTATGAGTATGAGTAACAGTAAAGCAGATGCTGATTCTAATCAAAATCACAGATTTTTTATCAAGCAAACTAACAATGTAGCAGGAAATGTTCTTGTAGATGTCTTTGTATCTGTCTCTGCAGGGGAGTTTTTACTGGTCTCGGAAAGGAAGCACCTTTACAAAAGATTCATTACAGAACATTTTGTTGATGTAAATGATGAAGAGAGCTGCTGATGATCAATACATTGAATAGTCAATGGACGGAAAGTTAACTGGCAGCTGGAAGCTTTATTTAATTATTTAATTTTAATTAAATACCATACATTTGATGATTATCTTGCTCTCAAATGAAAGAATTTGCTGCTTTTACTTGACTTACATAGAGGTAAATTGAATACCTTTAGCAAAAGAAGACATTTTAATGAAATTAATTTTCATTTAATTGATCTTTAATCAAATCGCTTTTTATTTGAAAGAAAATAGTTGCATTCATAATAAGAAGCAGTTTGAGGGGTTTCACATGTAAGCATGTGCGCAATTGTCTTTTACTTTGAAAAGATAATTCGGTGGTGTCCCATAAATAATGATACAGCCATGTCTTTTTTCTCATTATTTACACATCCTCCTTAGGTGGCTACAATTGCAATCCAGCATCACAGCAAGTTTTTTAATGTTACAGAAATTTAAAGTAAAGGGGTGAAAAACGGCACAGCTTGTTTCATGATTAACAGTCAACATGACCTTCAGAAGGATAATTTGTACCTGTCACACTGATCCTATATAGGTTAAATTTTGCTTGACTGCTTGACAGATTTTTTCAGTTGACATTTAACCAAAGTTACAATCTTTCCCTCAGTAACAGGGAACACACACAATTAAATGCTGAGACCAAAAAAAAAATATTTCTACAATCTTAACCAATGTGATAGTTGCCTAAACCTCAACACAGGCAGGACTTGAACTCTGGATTTCAGTGCCAAAATCCTGCCATGACCTCCCTCAGTGACTCCAGTGGTATCATAAATATGGGGTTTCATTCAGTCATACAGGCTAGAATGAGAGTTTCATGAAAAAAAAATCAATTTTTGACCTTGTATATAAACCTTATAGATTAAATATGATCACAATTACAAAAAATGCCTCAATGTAAGTTGTTTTGTTTTGGTGGATGAAATGACTCCGTTTCTTTAGAAGCTACATATTGGCTGTGAAATAGTTAATTTGAAGTTGGCTTATGATACAGCAGAAGGGAATATGTGTAACCTGATGGCCATCGGCCTCACATGACCCCTCGCCCTTTGACCTGTCAACAGAGGAGTTGCTGCAGGAGCGTTTACACAATCAGTACACATACACTTTGTCTCCCCTGTCAGCACCCACACATAGTGAATTCTACGAAGGACATGAGTAAGAAACATCTGAATCAGAAAGCTGAGTGGGCAGCTCTTTAGAAGTGTTGAAACGTTTCCGATCTGCCAAGTCTGCAGCACAGAAGCAGGTACTGTTGAGGAATGAACAGTGTTGGATTCTGTCAAATGCTGCGCTGGTTTACATGATCATTTCAGAGCTGATTGCTGTTACTTAAATAACACATATGAGAGTTAAAAGACAAAACATGTATAAACAAACTGGTACATTTGAGTGTCAGAAATAAAAATACTGTTACAGTGAACATGAAGTTACTTTTCTTGGCTTAGCAGTGCTGTTTAAATGAAGATGACAAAAACTTAAAAAACATTAACTGCATTACAGCATAACACCAATATGTAATAATAACTAAACAAAAATACTGATTTAATGTTACTGGTGAATACTTTCAGGAGTTTGCTTTAGTTCTTATATTGTGCTGACATTAATGGAAGCCAAAAGCCAGCTGAAATGTCAAAATCAAAACAAAACAAAACAAACAAAGGATATCAAATATCTAAAAAAAATATGGTTTGCAAAACTGTTGGCTGTTATTTAATGTTGATCTGATTTGTGGTAAACGGGCTAAAACATATACAACCACTACTGCAACCATTCAACATACAGGAGTGATCAATAATAGAGATGTCTCATTATGTTTGTCTGGACAAAAACAGAAATAGGTACACACATAAATACACACACACACACACACACACACACACACACACACACATATATATATATATATATATATATATAGTTTTTTTCATCTCATTTTTTCTTTCTAAAGTCATTTTGCTTCTGTTCACACTGTGACCTTAAACTGAACACAAGAATGTTCTTTCATTCCCTTAAAGCTCCAGACTGCAGACATGTTTTTGTGTTAGAGGAAGAAATACTGAGGGTATGTGGACCTGTAATGTCAGTTTTTCATTTTTACTTTATATCTTCTCAGTGTCCTCAAAATATAGAATTAATTCATCCTTCATGCCACAAAACTGTTAAACAAAATTTAAGTTTCAGTTCCTTTTATGCTGCTATGAAGAGAAGAAAATGCATAAGTGGATTAATTATGAATAAGTTCATAAAATCAAACAATTTTTTACTTTTAAATTTTTGAAGAAGTCTCACAAGAAAATAGCTGTGCATTAGTCTGGTTTTATTGCAGTGAATGCTGCAGTACCTCTTTGTAGATGGTAGCAGGATAACCAAGCTGCGGCTGGGTTCAGTACTCTGTTTTAATATCCTGATATTCAGTAAATGTGTAATATTGATGTTCTGGGTAGTTTTAATCTCCCACTGCAGAGCCTTCCTGTCCTATTCCATGTGCATCCCATGCCAGTAAGTCATGTTTCCAACCATAGTGCATCTTTCTCTCCTCTGTAAAAGTTGACTTTGCATGGATGTGATGTTCATATCAGGGTCACTTTGATGTTGACTGTGAGGAACATAAAATTTGCTTCACCTCAAGTCCATTAAAATCAATAATTTCTGCTCACTTCTTCTTTTTCCAAAAATCAGCAATCAGGTTCTTGATTTTAGTGACACTGAGCAGTAAGTTATTTTCTGCGCAGTACTCTGCCACATTGTGACATCCTGTTGTTGTCAGAAATGGTCCATGTGGGTGATCTAATCTGTATACTTCACACAATTACGTTCTCTCCATGTTGGGGATTGCAATAGGTGTACACAGGGGTCTGTTTGTAAGGAATGTCTGCTAGAATGTATTATTCGAGGACAGAGTTTGAAGTTTTCTGATTAGTTTCATGGAGGAGATTGTGTTCAATGTTGAGCTGAAATCAGCTACCAGGGTTCTGATGTAGGTGTGGTCACCTTCAGGATGAGCTGAGAGGGTGTTTTTTATTCATTACAAAAAAGGTAACAAATGACTAGAAATGATTGTGTTGGACTCAATTTGGCCTGACAAAACACAGAAACTGCAGTGTTTGATGATGCTGCTGCTCCAGCTGCCCTATAGTTTATATTCAGTATAGACTGTACTTGTACTGCAAGTCTTCATGGTGCTTTTGTTTATGACAAAACACTTGAAAAACTGAAAGCTTAAAATCAGCATGTAAACATCAATGTAAGCATTATGGCCTTTTTTGACTTAATGTACCAATTCAGTCTTGTTTTAACTGACATATTATTATATTATTTCAAGAAAATATAACTAATATTATTAAATAATGAATAGCAATTGTTTAAAGAATAAAAAACAGAATGGAGCAGATTATACTGACAGCAGCATCTTTAATAGTACAACAAGCACAAAGTCAGCATTACAACGGTCCCATGAATACACTCACACTGAGGAAAGCATAGTAAAACTATCTGCACCAATCACACACACACATCACTCACAGTGATGTAGCAGTACCCGACAGAATCGCATAAAAGCAGATAGTGTGCAAACTGGAAGAACCTGGTAGAATACAATGTGTAACACAAAAGCCCTGAAGCATGCTGGGAGGCTTTCATACACAACCACCTCCCAGGATGTTGCATTATAAAGTGGCTGATAGTGTTACTATTGAGTAAACATGGTTGTGTGTATTTCATGAAGTGTAGACATTCAGAGTTATCAGTGCTGTGTGTCAAATTTACTTTTTGCACCTATTTAAATTCTCTAAATCCTTAATTTCTCCCTAGTTTGAGCTTAATATTTGAAAAAAATGTGAATGTAACTAATAAAAGTACATTTTATTTTATTGCAAAGCTTCTCTTGGAGTTCAAGTACATAGCCAAAGTTAAATCTGCACTGTAGCATGGCCCCCCCACCTCGCTCTGGAAAACATCACAAACTCAACATCATTTCTGAGTCTCCACACAAAGACGTGTTCATTAGTGTCGAGCTCCGTGGCTCTCCCTCCTCTCCCAGCGAAAATCTCTCAGATCTCTCCGCTTTGGTTATTACTCCTGCCTGAAGAAGATCAAATGCGTGGCGCGCATGCAAATCAAGACATGATACGACACATTGTGAAGTGGGCATCTATAATGCATACGCCATCAAGCTGGGGGTGTGCGAGTCCTAACACCAGTAATATTTTAGTCTGCGGCTCTCACACGGCTCATACAGTCGGATGTGACGAGGGGAAGCAGCATTGGACTGCAGTGAAACTGACAGATGAGAGGGGAAAAAGGGTGAAAGAAATGAACTGATGAGATGACCAGGGGTTCTCAGGCTTTTGTCATCACACTTTGTGTATTCCTGTTTTTACCCAGCATGCCATTCAGAGCAGGCACTGCTGCATACTACATACAGAGCAGCTTAACTGATGTATTTTCTCACATAACAGCTCTCGTTTGGTATGATCATACCTGACGACAGTTTTATTGACACACAAGCAGGTTGGTTAGTGGTCAACCTTGAAGGATGTTGCAGCCATTCTGGGCCTCAAAGGAAATCTTTAGTCAGGTTTTCTACTTAAAGCTGCTGCAGTCAACTTTTTTTGTCAGCAATCATATGAATACGATTACATAAAAAGGATAACTGAAGTTACAAACACACTGTGGTGTGGTTGAAGGAGAAAGTGCCTCCTCAAAGCTAAAAGGAAAAGGAAAATGTTAAGATTAAATGGATGAATCTACTGGTAATTCCATTATATTCATAATACAAACATTTTACTTTATTTCAAAGTTTTCATATATAATTTAATATATGATTTGTCTCACAAATACCAGGAAATATAAGTTGCAATAGTTGTTTTAAGCTCCACCTGCAACAGCTTACTTCTGAAAACAACCTCTCCTGAACACTGCCTGCACAAAGCCCAGTGTTTTCATAGTGTGCACATGTGTTCTCAGCCCTCAGACTGTGTTGATTGATCACGGTTGAGTCGAAGCCTCAGGCTGCCTCAGCCTATGGCTGTTCCTTGTCATATGACATGACATCCACTATACTTCTCACTCAAGACTCGGCTCGCAGTGCATCTGTCCTGTTTACAGACGTAAGAGTGTGTGATCATGAGCCGCTGCAAGATGCTGAGTGAGCCAACCAGTTAATTTTTACATTGTCATGTAGCGATGGCTAACAGTTTTTGAAAACCAGGAGAATCTATTAGACAAAATGACATCATGTTAATATGAAAACTTATAAGTATGAATATATGTTTTTTTGACTTTCAAACTATGATTGAACTGGAACCTTTTAAATGGCTTAACAGCTGCTGTCTGCATCGATTTTTCTATTTTAAAAAGATTTTTAACAGTTGTGTCCTCTAACAAATAATAAAGCGCCTGACCTGCTGTATTTTACCCAGTGGAAGAGGCAAAAGATTACACAGATTTTTTTCAAACAGACTGGTACCAACAGAAACAGTATCCATGTGGCTGCTGTCTGCGAGCTTTCCTGCTTTCTGTGCCTGAAGTTATTCTTTTTCTCCAGCAGTGACAGTGTGTGGGTGAATGTGGTTTCTTTGTATGTTTTTTTACTTAAAACATCAGAAATCATTTCTCACAGCATTCACAGACACAAATAGTCTCTCTCCTTACTGGCATTTATTTTGTTGTTGTGCTGTTGTGTGGTCATTTTAAGGAATGACCTACTGCCCAAATTATTCTAACAGCACCTTATTTTATGTGGAGGAGAATGGAACATAAATTTACATGCGTCTCTGTGGAGCTATTTGGTACAACTGCAAATAAAGTTATCCCCAGAAGCACAAATGTATTGGACAAAAATGTCGTAGTTTGAAATACCAGACGTCACAACAGTGAAGCGATATGCTAATAAGACATTTCTCTGACAGCAACCACAGAGCCGTTCTATAGATTTTTAATCTTTAGACAATAAGTGACAGTTGATTTAATGATTTATTGAAATTTTATCAGGAATCTCAGAACTACTGAGAGAAGACACTGGTTTCTACTTGTTAGCACACGGATTTGTATGCAGTGCAAAACAGTGATTAAGAGACAACTATCTAATTTCTTCTTTATTACTCTTCATACTAAAAAAACAAAAAAAAACGCAAACAAACATAAGGCCAATTACAGTTGAGGACAAAGTATGATTTTGCACCAATACTTGAAGTTGGATTAGTCTGCAAAATAAACCAAGATAAAATCCATCCTGTTGATGCAGCACTGAAATGGATCCATGCTTACGTAAACTGTTTACAAAAAGAGGCAAAGAGGAATAAAAATAAAAGGAATAGATAGTACAGTATGCACATCTTCAAGAATAGAAACTAGTCCTAAATGGTGCAGCAGTTTGGATTCCTGGTTTTCACCAAATGACCCAAGTTCAACTCTCAGTATGAGAACAATTTCATGCCCTTCAGCCACTCTTGTTCCTCCAAAGCACAGTTTAAACTAGACATTAACCAGATACTGGTGTATATTACACAGTTCTTAAATGGCAGCTATAAAGAAGCTGCATAGTATTTGATGCTAAAATAATACATGTAGAACCACTGTATTTAGTACTAAGTAATAAGTAATTAATCATGTAAAAAAGTGAAAAAGTGACAAAAAGGGGAAAATTACAAAATAAACGTGTTACAAACATTGCACACCTAAGTGACAAACACTTGCATTTCGTGGTGCTGCTTCACAATAAAGGCCACAGTCTGTTGCACAGGTTGACATGCTTGATGTGAAGCAGTAACAGTAGGAAGTGTTTCATTTGCAGCAATTTGTTCATTATCAGCCAGATAAAATTGCACTGGATTTTATACTGCTGCATTTTCCTGTGAATCTCTTTTGCTCAAGTTGGTGATCTGAATCCTGCACGAGATGGCCAACTCTGCCTCAGACAATCATACAAAATCTTAAGGATTATATAATGTTTTCCAAGCCCCCCTCCTCTCCTATATGTTTTTTATATCGTGAGTTTCTTAGATGATTGAGCTTCACTGTGCAGAATAATATATGTGTTAACATTAGAGGGAGGTTTTCACAGTCATCCGCTGCCTCAGTCTTATTTTTTGTCATCACATCACAGTTTGGCAGCTGTTTGTGGTCCAATAAGCAGCTTACACAAGTGTGATGTGGACACTTGAAAACTCTGACACAAACACACTGAGAATGGGCTGAGACATCTTTTGTCCAGTGGTTACATTTTTGATACGAAAAAACATTTACATATTAACAGAGTCTGGAAATTTCAATGAGAAAGTAGCAGATTTGCTTTGAAGAATTTTATCTTCTTTTGAGGGGAAAAACCTTATCAGACAAATTATTATTCCCAACTGAGGCAGATAAGCACTCATACAAGCATCTGTTAATACTTTGAAAATGTGGTGGTTCTCAGTAGGTCACACACAAGCTCTCTTAGATGTGCACACAGACACCAGTAGGTGGCACTGTTGCGTCACAGGAACGTGTTGAGGGTCCTTGCACCTTGCCATTGTTCACCTCCTGCTCTACTCATTTGAGTTTGTAATTTAGACCAAAATTAAAGCGCAGCCGCTCCTCCATTCATTGCTCCACTTTACACATCAAAGTCAAATGAGTTGAATGCTCGGAAGGTCATGGAAAGGCTCTGTCTCCTATCATCTGTTATCATCTGTGTGTTGGCCGCGCCACTCTCTCAGCCAGGGGGAAACACATTAAAGGTGGACTCTACCCGAAAAAGAGAGCAGCCTTTTGTTTTTACAATCAAGTTGGACGCTGTAAACAGGGGCCAAAGAGCATGAGCCAAGGCTTTAATCTATCTCTGTGGTGGGAAGAGTGAGGGCCCCTATCACAAATTAACACCTCATTTATTTCTGCAACAAAAGGTGAGATTGGGTTGTTTATTTACACGAATCCAGAGATGAGATTTAAGATCATAGGTGGGATAGTTTAAAATTCTGTTTTTTGGGGTGTATGGATCATTAAGAGGGGCCCTAAAATGCTTCTTCACACAGGCTTCAACAGTGTGATCAGCCATCAGGACACACAGAGAAGAAAACCCATGTGGTTCCACATTACACAAGCGTCATTGATAAAACCCACAGAGCACAAATGTGGGATAGACCCTAACACACACAAAATATCTGGGTGTTACCTTGTTAAATGTGCATAAAAAGCCAGCAAAGAAGAAAAGGCAAGAGCTGCGTTGACAGAAGGAGGCTGCTCCTGCATGAAAGACAAACAAAAGGGAAGCTGATAATGTTTATTATTTATGCCTGCCTTGCCACAGAAACTAGAGATGTACAGCGAGAAAATCCAACACCTTTCATGTCGAGGCCTCTGGCAGATGAGATAAACTCACAAGAAAGTGAGCTAAAAATGTTTGTATGCACAGTGCGGCTTTGCTTGTGATGTTTCATTACAGTAACTCATGCTGACAGTCCAAAGCACATCACTCACTAACTGCGCTGACCTATGCATCTGTGCCCACACACACAAACACACACTTAGACGCACTGTTGCAGTGTAAAGTGGCGATGGATACTGTCTTGGAGTGTTTGAATTTGTTGTTCGACGCCGCAACCCTAAAATCCAAGCGTGCCTTGGCTGTTGACAAATGGGATCAGACGTGGTGCGTTTTCGGCGGAGAACCCGCCGTGTTGGACGATTGACTGCCTCTGTATCTCAGTTGTACTAAATCAATCCAGGTCAGTGGTAAGACAGCAGCTGCGTTTCATTATTATTCCCCTGTCATATCTCATCAACCCTACAGATTCGCACCGTTCTCCACTGGATCTTGATACATGTGTTGACTGTTTTTTTCTTTACACCTGCAGCTCTGAGATGTGCGGCTGCATGCGGCTGATCCATCGCATCTAATGCATGGTGAAATTGCTGCTGGTCTGTTAAGGATCTCCATACAGACATGGACACACAAACACACACACGCCACTCAAACGCCCGTGACCCATCCGATAAAGACAGTCAGCAAAGATCTACAGGATCCTAAAAGATACACATCAGGTGTTGACATAAGCAGCGCAAATAAACTTTCCTCTTCCTGGAGTGTGACCGAAGGGCTGAGAGTTTCCTGTTGAATCATTTGGCATGAGTTCACTCTGAGGAATGTTATCTAGTCGTAATGGAAACAGCAGCACATTAGGAGCACTGAGTGCTGATGAGATACAGTAAGGAAATGCCTGCTGTCCAATTAAAGTCCAGTTAAAAACACACAAAACAGCTGGACTGCTGAGGAGATGCTCACTGAAGTGGCAACAAATCAGGAACTAACTACTGATTAATGGACAGTTTTTTTTAAACTAATTCATATATGTGAATGTTTGCACACACACAGACACATACCAAATAAAAAAAGGGCAGTACCAAGATGAGGGCACCAGCTTGAGAAACTTACAGCTTCACCTAACAGTTTTACTGATAACAGTCACACCGAGACAACAACTCCATGTCTTTGAAAAATATTAACATTATTTTAATGTTATGTCAACACAGTCCAGATATTCCTTGAGCTGTTTCTTCAGACTGATACACTTGGATCCACTCATTTTCCTGTGGATGAGTTTTATCCTGTTCACTGAGAAACACTTTTGTTCAATTAACCGTTGCATTAGAATTAATTCCAGCTATCTTACTGCCCTAATTTACAGACAGTTAACATGTGTTTGCTCTTAGAACCATGTAATAAACAAAGATTAAGGTAATTGAGCAAAGAAACAATACAAGAAAATCGGTTTCTAGTATTACCATTTCTATGAGAATAGTTCCTAAGAATGCACAATGACTGCTTTTGTCATTATTTTTCCATGATTTGCTTTGAATTAGGGAGTAAATGACACACAAATAATACATATTATGTACTTTCTTCTAATACAAGTATAGAATTTCTTCCTACTATAACTTTTGTACCATTAGGAAGTTCAGCGGTATGATTAATACATGAGCAACACAAGCCAGAAACAACAAAATAACAACATTAATAACCAATTCAGAGCATGTCCATATTACTATTCACATCCATACGCCATATTAGAGATGCTAGCTAAATGCTGAACTGATATATGTTGTTGTGTTACATGTTTTTTCCTCAATCAATCATTGCAAGCTTGAGATCCATTATTTAAAATTAAGGGAATGTTACGTCTTTCTTCATTGACCAAAATCATTTCTAACAGTATGAATAGTCACTAATAAGGCATATGGATGTGAATATTTATGTAAATGTGCTCTGAATATAATGATTCAAATGAGATTTAATAAATCTGTTTTTCTCTAGTGTCTGCTATTTATGAATTAATGTTGCAGTGTTGAGCAAAAAGTTTGGTGGGATGTTGCTCTGCTTTACATGAGGGGAAGTCAAAAAAGGTAGTTGATGGTAAGGTAAACATGAAGTAATGAAGCAGCAGCAAAGACTTTAATGGAGGAGACATAAAAATAGTATTTAATATGTATGTGACAGGTCATGTGGAATAATTGCACAGTGTCATTTCACACCTGATTAGAGTTAAATATAAGTAAGGTGTTAAAATGCAGACAGATGTCAGGTAATGGGACTGACTGGATGATGAACCAGAAATAACAGACACCAAGTATAGTTGTCTGTTTTCAAGTTACTTATCTCTGTATGAATGAATACACAATGTGCTTATGTGACACACTATTTGATCATGATTTAAGCAACATGATTATAATGAGCTGAGCAGCCACATGTACTTTGCATAAACTTGTTGTCTTTGGTATCAGATTTGTTTTCTTATTTAGGATTTTAATGGGTTTCACACTTTTTAAATCATAATGCATAATGACAAAACTATTTATACATGTTATAAGTCATATTACAAAGTTACTACAAGCAGTATCGCAATTTTTATGAAGTAAATGCAATTATTTCCCTCCTCTCCAAGAATAAGATAAAATGATTGAAACCGCTCTAATGTCTGTCTGTTAATTACAGAGCAACGGCCAGCTGCTGGTTAGCTTATCTTAGCTTAAAATAAAGATCATAAATGAGCCGTTTTTATGGATTCCCCCTCCATCTGCCTCTGATTTGCTGTACTCTCCCTCTGATATTCCTTCCCAATCTGCCTTACCCTAACCCTAATCTCAGGCCTAATGTCCAAACCTAACCAACCTCGAAAAAGAAAGCAACCAGTGGAAGCAGAGTCTGAGGCAGGTCTTGCCAGAAAAAGCAGTGTGATTCATAATTATGTGTAAACAAGAGGAAAACCAGTGTGGTCCTTCTTAAATCTAATAAAATATTCCTCCCTTCCTTCTACTAAAGCCCATAAAGTAACAGGATGTATCTTGTTTATTTCATCTGCTGAAAACTAAAATGAAAATTTGTTGTTTTGTCACAGTCCAACGATTACAAAACCTCAGATCATATACACCATTTTTATGCCTCAGTTTTGCATGAATAACAAAGGAGTATAAAATGTAATCAGTGAGCTTAGAGGAGCTGGTAGGAGCTTTTTTTTTAACCTTTGGACAGGCTGAGGCAAGCTGCTTCCTGAGTGTCCAGTCTTGACATTAGTGGATGCTTCCTCCCATTCTTGTCCTATTTTAATTCCACTCTGCATTTTATCATTTAATCCAAATTCTGGTGTGAGTACACTGTTGAGCTAAAGGAATCATGATAACGTTAAAACTGCGACATCTTTAAAAAAATTGAAACACAAATGCTATCACTCAAATTTTAATCTTTTTCTTTCTTTCTTTCTTTCTTTCTTTCTTTCTTTCTTTCTTTCTTTCTTTCTTTCTTTCTTTCTTTCTTTCT
>JAPZDY010000010.1:4360339-4405717 GCA_029783645.1 Ctenochaetus hawaiiensis
TGATACTTAGACAAGGTTTGAAACTTTCTGGCTACAGTTTCAAAAAGGCTCTTCTCTATTACATCCTGACTATTGAACCAAGGCCCATGAAGAAATGAGTTTCTGAGTTTTTTGGTGGAAGAACTTGACCAACCTGCGCGGAGCTTTGACCCCTGTTCTCCATTAAGGATGAACTAGTACATAGACTGTAAACCCGCCCTTGTTGCCTAACATTGATTCTGACTTAAGCCACTGACAAATATTCTCCTCCTCACTGGGCCCAGCACTGGTGCCTGACCCCGATAATGCTAAATCACTGCAGCCAGCTTTCAAAATCTTGATGAAAACCTCTTCAGAGGGGCGGAGGCTGTTATAGGAGTACAGGCTCATACTGTAAGTGCCCATAGATTTCATGAGCTATTCAGCAACCTATCCATCTAAATTTTCTGTGCACTCTTCAGTTAGGTTTTACATTTTCATGCTACACTGTATGTAAATGCATATGTCTCCTACCTGCAGCACAGGCCCATAAATCAGTTATCTAGTGGCTTCACTGGATCTCAGATGTTGCCCCTGTGGGGACAGCAGAGTGCAGCGACGCAGCGTTCTGTCCTTGTTAAAGTGCTCTCGGCGGTTTATGTATCTGCTGGCACTGTGAACCATGGCCCTGGGATTTATAACATCTCATTACCAAGCCATCATAAAACCCTCATGTTTATAAATGTTAATGCTTCTGATTTATATTTAAATGTCATCTATATGTCGCAGTTGAAAGGTGTGCTAATGAAGGGGGACGACAGCGGGGAGGGAGGTGGGGTAGATGAGTGGGAGTGAAGAGACTTGACGGACAGACAGACGGAGATGTCAGAAGAGGAGGAACATTGTGAGGGAATGAAAAATGAACTTCCCGTGATGTCTTTTATTCCTTCCATCTTTTTTGTTCTTTACTTTATGCCTGGCAATTTGTCATGAAAGCTGCTTGTCCCATGTGGCATATCTGCAATCAATTAATTATGGATATCTCTCCTTTTGCCACAGTCAGAACTGCCACTTTCTTTCGTGCCAGTTTGTGGGCGCCGCTGATGATTCTTTGTTATGGTGATTAATAATTGGATGTACAGAGCGGCGTGCGTGTGTGTATCTCACTTCAGATGACATCTCACACATACACTGATAATATCTGTCTTCGGAGGAGCTAGGAAAAAAAAAGGAGAGAGCGTGTCCCTCCCTCTGCTCCTCTCTCCTCAGGAGGTGACACACTTCCACATCAAAGCTGGAATTGTAGCTTATTAGTGTGGCAGAGTGAAGCTGGTGGTACGGTTCAAACACTCGTGTTCACGTTCAATTACACTTTTTGAGACAGATTCATATTTATATCTGGAAGAAACGTGATCATCAAAGCCAACAAAGCACTGCAAACTCAGTTTCCTCTCCTCCCTCTGCAGCTAGAACAAGAGCTGGAGCTCCTGATTTGAGCCAAACAATCAAATTCCATCACTGCATATTTAAATGCAAGTCTTATCCATTTGCACCGCATGAATCCGATAGTTTTACATCACTCCACAATAACGGGGACCTGGTCTTAATAATGAGATCTTTGATAGTTTTGTTTGACAAACTGAAGGTTGAAGAACATTTGGATCAGATGGAGGTGATAGGCAGAAAACACAGTGGAAACATATTTCTGGCTAAAACAAGTTGATTTCCTGAAGCAGAACAGGTAATACGTTCCAGATCTCTGCTGATAGATGTCATTTCAACAGTTCTAACAAAGGCACAACCTTCTGAGTCGCCTGCCTTGTTCCTCCACCAAATCTGGCTTGACCGACAGGAATTGCATTCACGACTTTGGCTTCAAATGACTCGGCTCTAACTGATCACCATCACTCCCTCCTCTGCCACATCTCGCTGTTTGCATCACCCATCCAAAATTCAAATTTGGGCAACTGAGCTGAGGCTGGGTTGAGATGAGGCGAGATGAGCAAGCGGAAACTGCCACAGCACAGATGCCTGTCACAGTCAAAAATATTATTCTCTTTAAAGCTGCACTAATCAGTGTTTTTATATTTGCACTGAATCAAATGACTTAGATGATTTTGAATTCTTCTAACGAGTGCTATGAGCTAAGCAGGCCTGGATGGAGGGAAACTCAGCCTCAGCGGCCCTTGTTTTCGTTCCCGTTATTAAGGTGCACAAAAATGATAGCAAGCTAGCACCTGCAGGGGTCGCTAGTGAGCCAGTCAGCCAATAACACTCATTGGCTGTGCTGTGAAAAAGCTGTAGCTCTCTCGATAGACTGTGTAGATGCAATGCTTTAATCTCTCTGTTAACAGATGGTTTGTTCAAAAGTCACAACACAAAATGTCCATTATAATGAGAACATGTGGTTATCTGCCCACCCTACGGGGGGTTTGTATGGTTATTACTATTATTGTTGTAACAGGGTGATTGCAGACAGGGAGGAGAGCTTCTGCAGATACTACTTAGAACAAGCGGCTGCCCCTGTGCCTGATGAGGACTGGTAGGGTTGGCGAGGAAGTGGTAAGAAGGACAGAGTTGAAAACGTGGTGGTGCATTCCCTGCCTAGCCTTGTATAACTAAAAAAAAACTTCACTTTCAGCCCTGCTACCTGTGTTCACAGCTCGGCTAACATTAGCATTTACCTTTCGCATTTACCTTGCTCATGATTTAGAGACGCATGATCATCTCCACCTACATTTGCTATGTTCATTGCTATGCAAGTCGCTAATTTGTAACATTATTTGTTCTTGGGCAGGTTGTGGACAGTGGATTTATCTTGTTACAACTGGAAATGAGAAACTAAGCGCTGAGTTTAATGTGCTTAAAAAAAGCTAGCTTAAAAAAAGCATCCGAGTAAGTGAGGAGGACTGTAGAATTGGATATTATTACTCTGTGGACCTTTAAGTGTTACCTTTCATAGCCCTTTGATCCTTGGTTAATGTAAACCATTTGATCAGTGCAGCTTTAAGTTACTTTGGCTCACATTTGGCTTTAACACTCAGCTGTATTGTTGCCACTTGGATGAACCTGCTCAATCTTTCACTCAAACTTATTCCAGAGTGATTTTTTCCTCTCAGTCTGGCGTTAAGATCCAAATATCTCTTTCAGTGACTGCATCCGCACAAATATGTTCCTATCTTTCCAACTGCCTATCCAGTTTAGATGGAGATGAGATGGAAACACCTGGAGCCTCAACATTTACCTCTGAAATACTTTCAAAAAAAGCACATAATCACCTTCCTCATTTGCTGCATGTGTTTGTGTGTGTGTGTGTGTGTGTGTGTGTGTGTGTGTGGTTTTTTTCGGAAGATAGACACTCACGGAATATTTCTTTACCCATCTTTCTCTCACACGTTGTTTTCATATGCTTCCATTAAGAATCAAGGAAGCCCGAGTTTACGCTTATTTGTTAAAACACTGAAATCCAGACAGACTGCAGTGACGAGCCGACTGTGTTCAGTAATGAGAAAACTCTGATTTTGCAAGTGACACTCTGTGTTTGTGGCCGCACGTTGAACCTCAGCAGTGTTTTTCTGTTAATTCCCGAGATGATGTGGCACTTTTGTTTATTCCCCAGGGAGAAGCGGCTCTATGTGTAGCTGTTGTTTCGGCCCTGCATGGCAGATATGTTGGTGTCTTCGTGCGCTTCTGCGATAAAGTGTCCGTGCCTGGTGGTCCTGTTGTGCAGTTTTGTGCAAACGGCTTAACAAGCACAGGATGAATGGGCTGTGAAGCCCTTGAGTCAGCACAGACTACCACCTACAGTCTCCAGAGGGGCTCCTTACGTGATTGCCACCAGCATAATTGTGTTCCCTTTTGATGCAAAACCTTTGTCACCTGACAGCAGTTTGCTTCTTCGCTACTTTTTTTTTTCTATTTTTGAGAATATCTTGATTCAAACAGGAGGGCAGATTTAGCAGGAACATGCATGGCTTTTGTAGAACTGTAGAACTGGATTATTTTGGAAAAGCAGATTTTTTTTTTGTGAAGTGGTATATCATGAATTAAAGATGAGGCTGGAGTTTTGCTATCACTGTGCGGTGCTGGCACTGAATAACAAAAAGGTGGATCACTTCAAATTTCTACAGATGCCATTCACATCTCATCCCGCTGCGTTTTACAAAAGAACAACCCATTCCTGTGTCTGTGTTTATACTGTTGAGTGTCCAAAATCCCTTAAAATCCACCAGTCAGGATAAATAGAACAATAGGGCCAATCTATACCATGAAAAGCAAACTTCCCACCATCCACTGGTTTCCCTGCTGTTGTCATGGCAACCGTGACCAGTGGCACACCTGTCTGCTCTGTCAAGTGAAAGGGAAACAGACCAATAGCAGCAAACAAACAATTCACCATCAGCTGCCTAATTAAAGAGAAAAAACGGCAAACAAGGTGAAAATGAAGACGGGTCCACACACGGCCTTTCCTGTGTTTTTACCCTCGCATCTCCAGATCTTCACGCTGAGCTGAAAAGCACAACCACAGAGTCATTGTCAACATAATTTGCCATCCCAGGACTCGTGTGGGAGAATATTTCATGGATAATTGAGCCAGTGTGATGCTGGGCAGTGTCATCGTCGAGGGAGAGATAGGTGAAGAGCTCCCGAAGATGAACAATCAGAGAGGCTTAACAAGCGCTGGCTTTTCACATTAGTGCAATTAAACCAAGTTGGTGGAACCGGAGGCCCTTCTGAACCTTTTTTTTTTGAGGAAAAGATGAGAATAGGACAGTTTCACATGATTGCACTTTTGAATTGGATTTGTAAATATTTGTGCGGGCTCATTTTTGAAATTCTAACAAGTTTTATCAGTTTGTATGAGGCCTCTCAAACGACATACAGCATGAATACTGTGAGTATTGTGCTAAAATTACAGTTGATTTGTTTATTTTTCCATCACACAGGATCGTCCTTTCTCCTATTTTATCCTCGCTCAAAACTACAAATTGAGCTCATAAATATAAAGTGGCTCATAAGCTCTGATTCTACAGGTGCACGGCTGAAGTCCTGATTACACCAAAAAAGTGGCACAGCTGAATTCATCCCACAAGCTTTCGGGAAATATGCTGTCATTGTTACTTGGCAACGTAGCAATGATTTGCATGGCGATTAGGTAAAGTGCTACAGTTGGCGTGCTCAAAGCAAACATGCAGCTGCTAGCACTGTTCAGAAACAGTAGCTGTTCCTCCCTCAGCTTGCAAACTGTCAGTCAGACAGCTGTCAGATGAAGTATCTGAAACATCGACTCCTGTCTCATAACTGTCTGCAGACACTGCTTTTCTCTGAGGCAGTTTATTCTCTGACCGAGGTAGTTAAATAAAAATTGATGGTGCAACACAGCTAATAATTGTAACACTTGCAGAGCACTCTTAAAGATCAGCACTGTCAAAACAGGTTTCTGTTGATCAGCTATGCAAATTTGCATGTGAAGGTTCATGAAGTTGAACCTCACACTTGCAAAGTGAATCTATTGATGCACAGTTCCATTGAAATACTTGGTTCACCTTAAAATTTGGCTCTTTTAAATGTAGCAGGTGAGGTGTGAACAGGAACTGTGATCAGGCTGCTGCATCCGCTGGAGTTCAAAAGGATTATTTGAAAAAGTGAAAGTGTCAAAGAGTAATAGAGTATTAACTGTTTGCTGTTTAGCAGCCATTCCTTCACTGTAATAAACTTGAGCCTGCTTTGTTTGACCGTCCCCCTTGTTTTTCAGCAGTCATGAATAGAAAAAAAAACATGTAAAATTACTCTACATGATTAAAATTAAGGTTACAAATGAGGACAGAAACAGGCACAGCTTACATGCAAGTGTGTGCGTGACCCTCACTGCAAACCAGTCAGTTTTATTTTTGCACTTATTATTTTCTTTGGAATTCGTAAAAAGTAATTGGCTTACATTTTTATTTGGTGCCAAGGTTTTTCTTTTGATTAGTTCAACTCTGAATATGAGAGTAAATAATTGCATCAAAACTGTTACTTTGCTCTTAACAGAGCAAATAAAATCAAGGCTTGATCAATTAAGAGTACTTGGTGCTGAATATTTAGATCTGCATAAAGTATGCGATCTATTTAATCATGATGAGTTAATATTGAGACTCCCTAAATCTAGAACACTTACGTGGAGGCCTTCATATTTATCTGGCAGGATGAAATGCGTTCAAGGTTTTCATGTACTGTTCAGTGACATGAGGTGTTAAATGGATTCCATAATGGTGTGTTAGGTCCCTCATTGTTTAGTGAATACAACAAAGAGTACACTAAGCAGCAGTTAACGGTCACTCTGACAGGCCGTGGCCCTTGTTTTTTTATACATTTTTTTTCTTTAAACAAGCACATGCTAAAAACTCAAAAACTCTCACACAAAATCCAGTGCACATTCATCACTGTAAAGCACTTAAGAAATATAATTTTTAGAATTAAGTATATTTTGTAAGTGTGTCTGTTTTATAAAATCATAAATGGTTTGGCCCCTCCTCCACTATATGGCTTTGTGCGCACTTGCTCAGTAAATTTGACTACAGTTTCTTCAGAATATCTTCTACACCAGACTGAGAATTTTCCATTCACAAACAAAATGTAGAATCTGTGTCAAAAGCAAAAAAATGTGCATCTGCTTCTTGGAAGGACGAGTGCTTCAAAAGTGCTTGTTAAGCTTTGGCAGTGATTTTGTAACTGGGCTTAATTAGATGAACAACATCAGCCAATACAAAATAATGGCCAACAAAGTGAACATGTAAAAGAGTATCCTGTTGTTGAAATTTACCGGCGGTGCCATCTTTGATTTCATGATATAAACAAATGATCAGAAAACATATATTAAAACTCCAGTCAAGTGTACAGCACAGACGCTACACACTGCTTTGGAAAACACCTCTGTAAACATGATCGATAATGTGTTAGTGTTTGTTCCAGGGCAGTAACTCATCTATCTGTAGATACCTTGAAATATCTGCAGAAGAGGCACATCTTTTTCTGCAGAGCTGCAGTATGTGAGGCTGAACATCCAGAGGAGAGCACAGAGTCTCATATGTAGGTTGTTTGTGTATTGGGGTCAAAGTGATGAGTGAGAAGAGGAGAAACGCTGATGTTTTTAAGTACGGATAATATCTCCATTGTGCTCTGGGAGGGAATCAATACCAATCCCCTGATTTGCCTACAAGCATTTGTTTTCACTGGCCGCCTCGTACACTTACATGCCTCAGGATGTGATTTTTAAAAGGAGATCCTTGACATTTTGATTTTTTAGCTGGCTACAGCCTGCAGAATTTCCCTGTTGTGAGAAAGCATGCATTGGCCCGTCAGTTTCTCTGTTATGTCTTTTTGGACCAGATTATTTATTTCCATCAGCCTCGGTGTCCACTGAGAATCAGCCAATATGTGAACGATCAACAAGCTGAGAAAAAGTTGGCCATGGCTGAATTTTTCATCTTTTTCCTCTAATAGCAGTCAGTAAAGTGTATGTACTTTCATGTTTCCCTTGAGATGTGATTTCCATGGACAATAGTTATGCCTGGCCGCTCCAAAATAAATGACAGTTTGATTACAACCACTCAAAGCGTCCCAGTTTTCTGCAAATTTTAATGAAAGCCTGCAGGGTTTAACCTCTAACTATAAAAATTAATAGAGAAGTATTGCATTCATTGTTGAGGTCAATGGTGAGTTTCACTGCTATTGATGATATTTTTGCTTATTGGGAGTTCTACCTACTGTAGCTGATGCTGGCTTCATGCTCAAAGCCATTGCTTATAATAAGATTTATTGATTGATTGATTGATTGATTTATTTCGGTCATGTCAGCACACTTAATCAACATCACACATTGACAGTAGATAATCACATTTACATGTCCGAAAGGGAAGACGGAAGAAGCAAAGCTTGTCTCGTCCCGTCCCCAATTTATGACATTGGAGCCTCTCAAAAGTGGAGAAACATCTTGGTTTTAAAAAAAATGGCACATCCTCCTTAGACTGCTTATGTATGTTAAACATTGCTAATCTAAGTTAAAAGTCTCCTGGCTTCAGCTTGAAAATGATCATGGTGGTATAACAAAAAAATGACAACAATATAGGAGGGAAAATCATCGTTAGCATGGCAACAAAATAATAAAAAAATCAAAATAATCCATAGTACATATATAGGACAAAGGATGAGGAAGAAAAGAAGAAATAGACTGAAATGGTGTCACCTGAAACTAACAGGACTCTTCATACAAAAGATTCAGACTGTAGATCACCCAGAACAACTGAGGGAACCCTTACTGTGAATATCACAGTCTCTTTTGTCAGCTGGTCCATGATATTGCACTGGATTGGTGCAGGAAGTGAAAGGGTGACTTTGTCCTCTTTCAGAATTCAGAGGGAAAGGTCTTAGACCGTCAGCACCTGAGATGCTCCCCTTCAAAGAAACTCAATTTTCACTTTAAAAAGCACACTGATCTGCCACCCTCCCTCTCATTCCCTTCCTCCTCTGCTCTCCTCCTGTGTCCACTGAGTTGTTCCCCCGGCCTGGACGAAGGACGATTACACAAATCTGTCACCCAGGAAATCCCGACACTTTATTTCCTCTCAGACAAAGAGCCAGTGATGGGTGATGAGTTTGTAGCTGCTGGGGGATTTGACAGACTCTGGGGGAATAATAAAGCAATTTCAGCCTGCCAGGAAAGTCGGAGAAAGGAGAGGGAAAAACACACGCGAGGAAGATATAAATCACTCGTTTGATGGCTACAGTTTTTTGCTGGAGAAATGAGACAGTTAAATTGTGCAGAGAGATGAGCAGCTTGACCAGAGCGAAGCTGTGCTGTGGAAATTACACAGTGGCCAAATAAAGATATATTGTACGGGGTGAACTCTCACAAATACAGGTATTATATGATTTGTGGGTTATAGGGACATTAACAACCTGCACTGGCATTATTTTTATGTTCACCTGCTGACACATCATTTGGTGACACAAAGATTTATATACAGTGCATGAAAAAGTAATAAACATATAAAAATGTGATACATTGTATAAAAAGCGTGAACTATAACTTTGAGTTGTAAGGTAAAATACATATACTTAGTCGTTTATGTGTAAATATATATCATTCTATAAAATATGTGGAGTTATGAGTGATAAACATACAATATATACTTTAATTGTTTCATATTCTATTTTCAATTGATTATAATTCATTATATAATCTAACTTAAAGAAAAAATGTAGACTTGGAGTGAAAGACACACCATGTGACATTAACCATATATATTTGAAAATATTTTTATCTATATAATACATCTAAATATTGAAATTTAAATTTAGATTTTGAATTTCTTATCTTATCACGCTACTCTAGATTTTTTTTTAACTTTTTAGATCCTAATCGAATGTATTAAATTTGAACAACCCAAAATATTGGATACTTGAACTTCATGCTCTGAATTTTTGAATTAAAGGAGATAAAAAGAAGTAGAATTTTTAAAATTGCACAGCTTTATATGAACTGCAAATCCCAATATGAAAATTCAGACCAAAAGTAAAATATTTGTGTGTTTTGAAATAAGTGATATTGAATATTTAAGATTCAGTGGTGAAGAAATGTCAAAAGTTAGGTATCACCTGAGATCACCTGGCTGAGAGAAAGAGATACTCACCCAAACAAACAATTATGTATATAAATACAATCGATCTTATTAAATAGATGATGTAGGGTGCCTATATTTCAAAAATCAAAAAATACACACCATGGTCAGAAGCACATGTTAAAAATGTTTGTTTAATAGTTTAAATACTTATTAAACATCTTAAAAAAAAAAAGTAGATTTTTTTACTACAAATACACATTTTTGTTGGGTGGAGTGAATACAATTTGGATTGAAAAATATTGGAAATATTATTTCAAGCCAGAACTCCCTCTGAGTTTGTCTCTCGGTTATGCAAAAGCTGCTCATAAACTGGCAAGTTTACATACATTAGTCCACTTTAACTGACCACATGATCAAATGTTCGACTGACTTAATTAAGAGTTTCATCATATCAGTCCAGCATCTACATGAGTGAGTATCAGTGACACCATGGTTTTAGTAAGATGGAATTAGTGGGGCATTCAGCAGTATAGGCAAATGAGCACAAGTAATTTGTGTTGATTTTATTTTATTACTCGAGCTGAAAAAAATGAAGCCGCATTGTAAACATCCTCTCTGAGGAAGAGTTGCAGTGCAGGCAGAGGTCAAGCTCATCAAACAGGCTATTAAAAAGTAGCTAAACAAGCTTTCATTTCCTGCAGGCATCATAGTTGCAGTGCAAGCTGGCCAAGTTTAACAGGCTGCCTTTGTAGTGTTCCTATGAAACAGCATCATAAACAAGGGGAACAATCAGATCAATGAATGATGACTGAAATGGTGTTTTGTTGCCTTTTCATCTTTACAAGTTAGCAAACTACAGACTGGAGAAAAAAATCATTTGAATCAGTGTGCCACCCAAAGGCTATTACTGGCAGCTATACCCACAATTTTTAAGGTGGAATGTTTTCCTGCTCAATCCATTCTCATAGGTGCATAGGTGACATCATGAATCAATCAACATGCCTACAGTGTTAGCCCGACACCTTTCATGACACCATTCCATTTGTTTCTATTGGCTCTCTTACATGACATATGCTTTTCTAATGATTAGATATTGAATTATAACCAGATTATGAGAACTGAGGACTGTGAGTGTTTCATTTCCTCACCTGGAGGAAAAAAAAACAGCAGATCATCATTCCAGTGTGCTCCAGCAGCACTATACCTATGCTCTTAGTATATATTCCATACAGTAAAGGCAGCAGATGCTACATTGCTTAGCTGAATAAAGAAAGTGAATTATTATGTATTTTTGCAGTTTGCAGACGTTGGAGGAAAGTATCACAAAACCACATTTCTGGCTATACATAAAAAAAGCGTAGTGTGATTATCATATATCACAGCAGACGAAACAAAACAACCAAACAACATATCTCATTATAGTGCAGCTCCCACCACAGTCTGACTCTGCTGTATAGGAAGCACCCAGCAGATGTAAATTGTTTCAGTCAGAACAGACACCAGACAACTTTCTCATTTTATATTGTAAATCCGACCAAACAGAGGTTTTTAGAGATTCGCAGTGATATTTCACAATGACAGCAGCAACTACTATCAACCGCCCCTAAGCTTTTCATGTCGTTATTTTCCTGACATCCCATCCATCATCAACTGTCACGTTATGAAGTTTCAGCATCAGAAAAGAGTGTTTTTCTTTACCGCTCATCAATCGACATTACAGAATTTTCAAGTTCAGCTCAAACTGTGCAAATTACCTGCTGCGTAGCATGTCGGGCTGTGTGGCGACAGCAGGCTTGTTTGATTACAGAAATTGCGTGCTCTTTATTATGGTAATGGGTGCCTTTCAAAAACATCACCTTGTAACCTCTGTACTCCAAGTGCATTAAATTCTTTGGAGATGCTGCTTTAATGGAAAAGCACACTGCATAATCAACTGCAGGTTGACATTTAAAATGTGAAATTGCAAATTGGGATGCTGCGTGCGTCCACTGGGTAAATGGTGGACGTGGTGTTTGGAGGTGGCGGAAGAATGATCATAAGCTGCATCTGAGAGGCAGGATGCCTTAAAGTGGCTCTCCCTGTTTTTTTTCTTAGACACGGGCACTTTAGCTTTATGTGACAGTTTACAGCACAGAGAGGCACGAAACGCTGAGAGAATCGAGGGAGTTCAACCATCTCTCATAATAATATAAAGTGATGCAGCTTCATGGATTAAGAACAGGCTGCATCCTGATTTCTATGCAATTCAGGTTTGTACTTACAAATTGGAGGACGCAAGAGGATAGAGCTGGTTTGATTAAGTGCGGTGCAGTGAGTAATACCCACACATACACACACTCAAATACACACACACACACACAAAAACCTTAACCTACAATCCCCTTCACACACATAGTCTCACTCTTGCGATTCCACTCTGCTGCGCCTCACCACACAGTACAGCGCTCTGGTTCAACAACTCCCTCTGTGGGGAGCGAGGGAGGCTGCTTCAGCCCAGCCAACCATCGGAAACTCATTATTACAGTACTAAGTGATGGATCATTTCCAAATGATCTCCACGTACACCTCAACAATTAAGCCACCAGCAAGGCAATTACTGATCGGCAATATAGCGGTGGGACACTGATGTATTACCAGGCTTTAACCTTTGGGCTGGCGGACAGATTACACTTATTAGGCCGCAGCGTTATTGGACCAATAAAAATCGTTGGGCAGCCATAACAGCTCGCATAACTGCAGAGTGGACATTGTTCTTGCTGGAGGACTGTGCTGGTAGAGGCACTGGTGGTTGAGGGGAGGACAGAGGAGAGGAGAGGACAGGTCAGGTTAATCTCTGCTTACTGATAACACCGAATCCATTCTGTTCAGACCGGCAACATTTTGCTTTTATACATTTGGTGTTTTAAAGTCAGAAAGATTTTTTTTCTCCGGTGATATTTTCTCTTTTATAAAACCATCTGTCCAACTCTTTTCTTTCTGAAATAGTGACCAAATGAGAATTAAAACCATTGCAGGGATGGGTGTGGTCAAAAGACGATGGTGGGTGCGGCCTCCAAGACATCGGCATTGGGCATTCTTTAAACAAAGACATTTCAAATATAAATGCAACTTAAATCTTGCATTAGGTATTGCTGTTTAGCATAAATTCTCTTAATTTGGTTCAATTTAGGCTCGACTGGGTCTCATTATTAAAGTCTTATGATGACAGTAATCCCTGTCATTGAAATTAACATGCTAAACAGCTCTGAAATAACTTGGATAGGCTGTAAAAGAATTTAAATCATCAGTTCTTGCATTTATACTGAAACACAGCCCCTTCTGAAAACCTTTGTCTCTCAGTAGCAGCTGGGTAACACAGTCTATTGCTCCCATACTCAACAAGATAAACATCCCAAGGTGCAACGGAGCTGAAAAAGCTCAAACAATCAACTGTCCATTTGAGCACACATCTCACTGACAGCAGGACATTTAAACAAGCTCTGACCCACAACGAGGATGGTAAAAATATCCCCTCTGTCCAAACAGGATGAGGCAGCTTCAACAAATTTATCAGCAAGTTCAAACAGCAGAATCACAAATTCAGTGAAAAAAGACAAGGCAGTCAAACTACATCACATTCAGCCTCACAGAACAGTTAACACAAGTGAAAAGTTAGAACTCAACACTGAAATTAATCATTTTTGTTCATGAAGTCTGCTGTCTGGCAGTGCGGTGCCTATTACATCTGTGGGCTCAACTTGCATGTCAGATCACTCCTCTTTCTCAGGGACTGCCTGCAGCAACATCTCTCCTTTTCACCACTGCAACTTCCTCTATCTTCATCTAGCTTACAGATAACCCCCCCTCCTCACTCCCCCTGGCGCCTGCAGTTGTAGCTGGATGTTCAGCTGCTCTTGGGACATTGTGGACTTCATGTCACACTTCCAAATAGTTTATTACTGACCTGATTTTTTGGGGGAAGTTTGGTCATTCTGGTCTCCTATTATCTCAACAACTATTAACTGGATTACTATTGAATTAGCACAGACATATTTGTCACTTTGGGATGGATTGTAACAACTTTGATGACCCTCTTTTCATTTAGAGCCACCATCAGATCAAAAATTGTTCCAGTACTTTGGAAGATGACAAAAACTAATGCCAATCCCCTCAGTCTAAGTTGCACTTTAATGTTAGCATCAGGGATTCATTTGTGCCAAAACACGCCTGAACAGGCACTGGGACCCATTGAGACCGGCACCTATTTGATTTGATCTGGCACTTAACTATGTTATCTGTTCTCTCACTTTTGTTTTATCCCTTTGAGGTACCACAAAATCGCCTGTTTCGGCTATTTTGTATGCAGTTTTTGATATTAAAAGACAAAGAGAGAGAGACAGAACATGTCAATTAGTTTGTTGCCTGCTTGCTTTTTGTGGCTGTAAGTAGATGTTCCACTGAAATTCAATTTTACCACCAAAATAGCAATTTACAGACAGAGGAGAAACAACAGGGAAGTAAAGAAACAGAGAAAGACAGAGAAAGAGAGCAGCCATTTAGAATAAACAGCAATCATCCAATGTTGTCCAGGTACTGAGAATTTTTTTGATCACTCTGCCCTCGTCACTGAACTCTCCCAGTTTAATTAGCAGGACAAAAAAAAAAAAACTGAATTAGAAAATATCTCGTTCTTGAATTGAAAGTAAAAAGGTAAAAGACTGCATACATAAACATTTTTGGTGGAGAAGTTCATTACAGCTCTTAGGGTGCATTTCAGCAAGAAACATCCAATCGGTGAGCTTGAAACTTTTCAATTAGCATCACCAGTGGCTGAAAAACAAAGATACAGAGTTGAGAAAACTGGAAATGCAATCTGCACACAGTCAAAGTGTGTTACTTTTCCACCTTTCAGTATTTTACATGGAATATATCTTGGTTATATATTTGGTTAAAATGTGTCTTTACATTTGAATATTTCATACAATGTCGGTTTGCAGAAATTTAGTCTTTTATTTGGTGTGTTTCATTTTGTCACCTGTTGCTAACACCAGTCAAAGAATGAGGAACAAAGTCTGCCAACATGACTTAACATTATGTGAGTATAACTTTAAAATGTTACCTCTGCTGACATTTCTGCAGAAGAAAAAATATAATGTTTAAATTGACTGACTTTTGCTTGTCATCAGTGTTGGATGAGTTATTCTACTTTTATTAACAAATTCTGTGAAAAATCACAAATTTGCTTCAGCTTCAATTTATGTCAGGCTGTCTATAATTCAGGACATGTTTCACTTAGACCTGTCTGCTATGACAAAATATCGAGTACATTCTGATTTCATGGAGACACAGGTTCAAATAATTAAATCTGGTGGTCACAATATAAACCTACAGGATCATTAAAGTGACTGGGGAAATCAAAATAAGTTACCTTGAGGGTATTATAGAATAAAGGATGGAATCCCTACTTTTTCCCTGTATTTATAATCACATTGTGTACTGTTGGCATATAATATGAATGATTTTTCTGCCTCTGAGCTTCATATATAGTGAAAAAAAACAACAAACATCAACAAACAGCATCTTTATGCCCAAAGTTAACTTAAAAAGAGTGGTTGGATTTGAGCGTTTGGTTCAGTCAAATTTTCTACCCCCCTGTGGCAAGAAAGTCAAGACTCTGAAGTCTATTACATATATTGACTCTTACTGTTGTGAAACAAATAACACACCATAAATCACTGGGCTTTGTGCAAATGATTTTGAAAATAAACTCTGTGAACTGTTTACTTTCATCCTTTTCTGAGAATAATCTTCTTCTAAACAATCAAAAGTCAGATCCATTTTACATCTCCACAGAAAACAAATGTCGCTGCCAAACCATAAGTTACAATTTATCTACTGTGACACTAACTTGTAGGCTAACTCACATAAAGCTATCAGCTGAAACTGGAGGTGACAGGCGGATGGGAGAGAAATCAGTTTAAATTGGGTGGATGAGCAATGAATCCATGCACACAGCGAAAGAAATAAAAGCTCAGAGGAATAGTGAATGGGTGAGTAAAGTGCCAGTGAAAAAATGAAGAGAATGAGATTGAAAGAGAAAAGATGGAAATAAACTAACTAGTTTCTCGACAGTAATAAGGACAGATTAATTCAAAGCCACATGCTGCCACTGAGGTCCTTAATTAACTGCGTCTGTGTAGAGTCAAAGTTATGAGTTTGACAGCAGCTCTTTTCTCTGTCTTACTTTAGACCCACCTTCTTCCTACTGATATTTCATTAAAACACCCACATAAACAGTGTTATGTGCAACATCTAGAAATATACAGAGAATGTAATATTTGAAATATCAAGGGAAAAGGTTGGAATGTCATTTCTTTGCACTCAAAAAAAACCCCAACAAAAACTGTCTCTTGTTCTCAATTGCATCATGCAAAGTGTGTTTTACTTAGATAACATTCTCAGGTCTTTTATTGCCTGGTAAGACTTTGTTCCCTGCTAAAGGCGACATAATTGGAATATTAATGCTACACGTTTCTGAAAGACAGCTACTGTCACGTAGGTGTGATTGTCAGATGGAGACAATGGGGTCCCACTGACTTTACGGTAGATGGCGTTGTTGTGTTGTGGCTCCGACTTATTTAGCCAACAGGAAAATCACCTTAAAGAAGAGAGAAGGATGGAGTTAAGAAGGACTTCTGGGTTTTAAATTGAAGTAGACGTGTGAAAAAAATGGGCGCCACACTGAAAGAGAAGTTTGGGACAAAAGAGACTGATACACAGAGCACGGTTTCAGCCACTACCAAGGACTCCAAATAGACACCTTTATCAGCTAAATGACAGCAACAAAGGGTGGAGTGGTCAGGATTTCCTAGTAGCTGACAACTCATTGCGTGGAATATAAGATCTTCTCCTTGCTAAACTGGTGAGTCGCCAACACATACAAACCCATCCAGATATGCAAGACGACACTCATCCAGGGATGATAAGTTCATACTTAAATGTCTACTCCAACACATAGGGGGAGACACTAGGTCAAGTGATTGCTAAACTTTAAAGTTTAAAAGTTAGGATTTATCACAAACTCAGGTTAGCTTAGCAACATAACAGTCACATATGACATCGCTCTGCATTTCCTTGTAAAAGTTCCTGTCTAACTTTTTCGGAGATCATCAATTTTTTCAAAGATAATTTCAATTGATCTTACCAGACTAATCATTTAAGTTCCACTCTGTTTATTTTCCTGAACACGAGGAGTAAAATGCTAATCATGGGCTACATCTACAGTGGCGAGTAAAGCAAAGTTAGCCCTTTGCTAACTTAACAAAAACTAGAATGTTTTATTGCAGAAACAGTAGGGGCCACAGGTGTTACAAACCTATGGAGCGAGGCACTTGCTTTGTGATGCACGCTAATTGGTGGCAAGCACTTTCTTGCAGTTTTCTTCACTTCACTTGTTTATTCAAGAAACTCACAATGCTATTTATTCCATCTAATTTTATCAACTGACAAAGAAAGTGACAGGCACAGACATGCGGCTTCTTTTGATGTGATAATTGCAGATTATGGTGTTTAGCAGAAGCCTCAGTAAATGTACTAGCACAGTGACACTTCATGTTCCATTTTAGCAGAGATGATTATATAGATGTCTTCCAATAAAGTAAAAGTTACCAAGAAAAAGTTGGTTACTAAATAACTAGATTTCTTATCATGAGGTCTGGTGAGCGATTGCACAGGTTAACAGTACATGTGTCAGATTACTTTAAATCTAAAGTTGTGCTTCAGAAGACACTAAAATAGTCAAATGGTTCGAAGAGTATTGGGGCTGAGTAAGAGTTATAACTAATATAGTTTCTAGCGGCTAATTTAAAGCAGAGAAGAGAAGTGGGCTATGGATGTTTGGTAAACTGACTATTTTTTCTCACTCCACAACCCCAGACTTTTTCACTTCCAAACTTTTTATATTTTTAAGCCTTAATTGAGTCTGGTGGCATCGAGGTTATGTATCAGACTTTTCACAGCTCCCCCTGGATCCACAAGAACCTTGGAAGAACTTTTTTCATGCATGCAGTATTATTCCATAAGACCTGTAAACAGACTTTATTGTGTAAAATAAGTAGCGTTGCCCTCTTAGGTGCATACCACATAATGATAACCTCCATGACTCCATTCTCTGCATCTTTTCTGTCAGAGCAACATCTACCTAACTCATGGTTTATTTGCTCTGGCACATGGATCTGCCCCCCCTGCCATTCAGATAGATTTCCGGCCAACCTAGCCTGTGCTGGACCAATCATAACTGTTTATCTAATATGGGGCTAGTTTGATTCAATGACTGACAGAGGAGCATTACTAATTTTGCAAGGCAGTTGGACTGCTGAGATTTCAAGTCTGAAATCTCACAGGTCCATGTTAAAAAAGCTCCAAATGGATTCCTTTGTGTCCAGTCAGATTATGAATGGACCAACAGCGTCCTTTGAAGAGAAAGAGGTGGTAACTACTGACATGGTTTAGTTTTGATAAAGGGAGAAGCTGTTGCAAGCTTGTAAACAATGGCAACTGATGAAGAGGTTAGCATGGATGCTACAATAGCGGCAGTTTTATCAGAACTGGACAACATTCTCTTAATAAAAGAAGAGCAAAAAGCTGCATGTTTTCATTCTTCCCCTGACTGGTTTTTGGTAAAATAAATGAGACAGGTTGTGTACTGTTTAGTTGTAGTTTAAGAGAGTTTGTAATAAAGCATCCATTTTTTCTTGTTTGAAACCAGAGCGAGCATGAACCCAACTTGCGCATGTTTTCTCAGTGCTTCATAAGGTTTCAGTGCCTTTGGGTCACTAAAAGGCCAGGTTTTGCCCGGTCCTAATGTGTTTTACTCGCATCCTGTCGTCTCTCCTGTCTTTAAGTATTCAAGTCCTTGTCTCTCTGTTCTTTGTTGTCAGCTTATCTGTTTCAGCTTCTCAGTTCTGTCTCTGATCTGTGGTTTTGCGTCCAATTTCTAAGGCACCCTGGTTTGTTGTTTGATTCAGGGTTTTTTTGTTGCATTTTTTTTTTTTTTTTAGTTTTTTTGTATTTCTTTGGTTGCCCGTCTGATTTTTTCCCCCCTTTTGTGCTGTTTTTTTGCTTTACTTATTAAAGCTCAGCTTTTTTTTCTGGCTATGCTTGTGTCTCTGCTTTTGGGTCCCTTTATGTGAAGCTTGAAACAGGTTTTAAGATACCGCTCGACTTTAAAGTGAAGGAAAAAAACAGAGCCTAAGAAGCAGATTGAAGACGAGCATCACCTGATCTGTCAGCTTAAGATAAGAGACTTGCAGCAATTACTTGGACCAACATCCATAAGTGAAATATTGGCAATAAATGAAAAAAAAAATGATGACAACCAGCAGGTACTTCCACCTAAAAGTAGTTTATTTCATGACTGTAAGATGAGATTTGCAATGGCACACTTTTTTTTAACCATAAACACAATGGAAACCAAAACTATAACATTTTAATATGGAACCTTACATATACTCCACTGTGAACAATGAATGGAACACCTTGGAGTTTTAAATGTTTTTTTTAATAGTTTTACATCACAACAATAAGTGATGAGAATAAAAGGGCCTCAATTTGACAATTATTTATTTGGCCAATACATCAGTGAATTGATGGTTCTAAATTTAAATGTGGTTTTTCTTTTAAAGCCTGTTAAATGATTGTAGTTCTATTATGCTGTGTGTTTGGTTAAAACATTTTCTTTAAGTATACACAATAAAGTCTAAGGCAGTTCTAACTTTGTGTGCAGAGTCTAAACATATTCAGAGGATGAAAATATTGATTGATCCTATATTTGTGTTAAAAATGTCTACACCCACAGTTTAAGCACTGCTTTGTCCATATCCACGGTTTATTGAGGAGGCTTAGTGGGAGCTGACTAAGGTTTCCACTTGTTAGTTTTTTTTAAGTACAAAATTGTGGTATGTCAACATGTAGAGTGCAGACAAAAGTTTAATATAGTCTTATGGAACTGCTGTCTATCATCCTGTCTACCCATGTTCAGTGTTTACAGTAACGTCAGCATCCTAGTATCAAGTATTCCAGTTGTTCAGTGCTGTTTAGACAGCAGGTAGTTCTTCGGGTGGAGAAAAGATGGAGCTGACTGGGGAGACGAGCAGATGTGAGACAAATTGACTGAGTTGTGTTCAGAGCTCACTCAAGTTATAAGGACACCCAGGACGAGTTGTACTGATTTATTCCTTCTCACACACGCACGCTGCTTACAATTTGTTACCTTTTAACACACATGCACACACATATGTTAACCACACCATTTCCCATACACACACCCAGGGGGATAATGCAAATAGAATTGCAACAGCAGACAATGCTTGACAAAGAGCCTTATGGGCATATGCATGCTCATACTACACTTACACACACACACACACACACACACACACACACACACAATACACAAACACACAAGTAGTGTCATACATAAATTCATATGAATGAGAAATACTGTGGTACATTTTAAACAAGTTTTGGATTGATAGATTCATCCAGTTAAATTCATTTATTATCCACTTATTATCATTAATTATTTAATATGATCCTAATCCCAACTGAACTTCAGTGTTAAGGTGAATGCCTTTTTATTTATTCATTTTTGCTTGCCTCTTGGTTTCAAATTATTTTTAGTGAACTCGCCAGCTGTGCACCTCTTCTGGCTGCCATTCTGTCTGAGAGTGGAGTGAAACAGAGGAGCAGCTGAGCATAATGGGTGTTGATAAGGAATCCTGAACAGAGCTCTACATGTGAGCTCTAAACTGCTGACTTTAAAATAATTTTTGACCCCTCTATATACATTGTACACATTAGCTGTAAGCTAAGAGTGGATATACAGCTGAATGTGAGTGGGGATGTGCTTGTTAGTGTTTCTCTAAAGCTTTTGACTAAATTCAGGAGTCACTTAAAACTCCACTCTTTCTGTTTTCTCTTTCTAATCTCCTTTTCCTCTCAAGTTTATACTTTTCTAATGCAGCTTTTTTTTATCTTGGTATATGATGGCCCATGATTATAATGACTTATTGCGACTTTTGGGCGTATCCTCTCAGTTTTTGAGATTATACTGTCTTTTATTTGAAAAGTAAATCAACAGGTATTGTTCTTTGCAACCTGAGTCTGTGATGTGTGCAACAAGCTGATCACATTGGCAAAGAAAAGGCAAAGAAAGCCTTTTAGTGCTGAAAATTCATCACAAATGTATCTGTAAAATCAGAAAAGAGCACTCTAACATGAGTTAGAGTTAGCACAGCAAATTTTGGTATTGTGTGAAATGATGTAAACTGTAAAATGATATGTAATGATATGCAGTGCTCTTTGACCAACATCTATATATTTTTTTTCTTTTCCTATTTCATGTGTCTGAGTATTTGCTTCTAAAATCTGAAAACTAGCACTTCAGAACAAAACCCAGCTTCTCCATGTCTTTAACACCCTGGTTATGGAAAGTCAGGTATGAAAGTCTGGTCTTAGTTTTGTTCAATTAAGATGTAGAACAATCTCAGAGACGAACACAGGTGATTAGAGCTCCCTGTGCTCGCCTCTGGGTCCACAGTGGAAGCCAAGCTATTGATCATGGCTCTGTGGGTGAACATCGATTTTTATCTCAGAATGAGTGAGAGCTCTGAATCCACTCAGCAGAGGGAGGCAGGGTCAACTTTAACACCAAGGGACAGTGGGTGGGAGGGCTCGACTAATTGAGTGGATGAAACTGGTGTGGTGAGGTGCCTGCACAGAGCCCAGAGTATGTTAAATAAAAATACTCACCTCAGCCACAGCCTGTTCTCCCTGCTGCTGTCCGCCAAGAGATACAGAAGTATCAGCTGCTAGGCCACAAGACTGAAGGACAACTTTTTCCCTCAGACTATGAGAATTGTTTGTTTAAAGGTAGTTCAAATAGTTTTATTTTCATGCCCTACTTATCATTATTCAATTTACAAATGTTGTGTTTGATTGAACTTTATGTTATAAAACGGTAAATAATAAATCTTGTTTTTTGTAAGCCGCTCGCTTTTCTTGAGTTATTTTCCACTGCAACATTACTTTTCAAGTTCCTACTTAATAAACTTACCCACTGAACACATGTATACTTCACGTGTCAAACAGGAGACATCACAAGCTAAATTTTACAATACAAGCAGAACATACTACACAAAACAGAACATGTGATTTCAGACATGAAAATATTTCACATATAGTGAAGTCACATGTTACAGTCACAAAGTTTTCAGAGATTTTACCTGTGAATATAATTTAAGCTTTTTTTCAAAAGTTGAGCATACCTTTGTGTGAAATACTGTTGCAAAATGTTGACAAATATAAGATAAATTAACAAGACTGTATTTACCCACATTGATGCTTTGAGATAAATTCTAATATGTGACTGACTTTAAAACCACAGAGATGTAATACCAAGCAGGCCCAGGACCTCCACAACATTCTTCTTGAATTGCTTAGTAGGCCATAGCTGATGCAACGGTTGGTTTGCAAAACATCTCTGCACAAAGGGTTAGGGTAAGATGTCTTTGAAGATTCTTACTCATCCTGATCACGATTGTCCAAATAGGGTTGAATTCGGGTCATATTGATTTAGTTGTAGATATTTGAAGATGTTCCGTATCTCATCTGAGAGGCTTCCTCAGTTTGAACTGACTGGTAAAGAGGAGTCTTTATTAAGGTTGATGATAGCTCTGATTTGTTGGAGCTTCTGGCTGTTGTACCAATGGTTGTGTGAGGAAAGCTCAAAAGAGTCATTCTCACATGGGTTCCAACATTAGTTCACCTCATCATGCAAACAAGCAAATGTTCACTTTGATGGTGGTTGACATGGTGGAAAAATGTTCTCTTCATGCATGAATTCCAGTTTTTACTGTACCAGGCAGATGGCAGACAGGGTGTACGGTGTTGTGTGGGAGAGCGGTTTGTTAATATCAACATTGTGAACAGATGTGAACATGGTGGCGGTGGGGTTATGGCATTGGCAGGCATAAGCTGCAGACAATGAACACAGATATGTTTTATTTATGGAAATTGGATTGTACAGAGATGATGAGATTCTGAGGATAACTGTGGTGTCATGCATCCATTGCCATTGCCTCATGTTGTAGCACAATAATGCACGGCCCCGTGTTGCAAGGATCTGTAAGCTGAAAACATTCCATCTGTTGCATAACCTGCATACTCACCAGACATTTCACCCATTAAGTGGGTTGGGATGCTCCAGATGGGAATGTAAGACATTGTGTTTCAAGTAAAATTTGCGTAGCATATTGAAAGTGAATAGACAAACATTTCACATTTCACTCAAAAAAAACAAATTAAGCCTCATGGTGGGGTTGCAGAAAAAGTCACAGGACCACTATGAGCTATGAGTCATCCATGTTAATATATAATAGTTCATCCGGCAGTTGTTAAGATATTTTACTGAAACTCAAAAATGTCAGCCTCATTTTGGTGCTGGTGGAGAGGTCTGGGATCATCAACATCAGACGGATTCATCCCCTCAGGGATCATGAAAGCCATGTTAAATGTAAAATGTCACAGCAATCAGTCCATTAGATGTTCAGATCTTTCATTTATGACCAAACCCAAAATACATACAGACATTTATTTAGGAAATAGCTTTGCTCCTCTCAACTTTATTTCAAAATGAAAGCCTATTAAGAGGTTAATTCTGCTTTGTAAGGTTGTTTCATGTGCAGCAGAGTTGGGTTTTGGTTTCTTTGCATCTGATGAGCCTTCTCTAGCTTTTCTAAGAGTGCAGGCCTTTTTTTTTAATGCAACTGTGTTCTCTGACACTTACCTGACACTTTCACTCAGATTAGCCTGAGCTTGAGAGGGCAAACCTTCTTATATTTAAAATTGTTTTATTCAGGTTGCTCGATTGAAGAGGATTCAGTGCCTTGCACAAGGACATCTCAGCACATTCAGTAACAATGAAGCTGAGATATCTGATTGAAAGACCCGTTCTCCACACACCTTTGGCCTCCTGCTCTTAACCAACAAACATTAAAAAAACAACCCTAAAACATAGTGTACAACACATCATAAAGTAACCATGACTTTTTCCCAAAAAGTAGCGCTTTTGCCTCTGACTGACTGCCTCTTTTCACTTTTCTATATACTGTATCATCCAGTGTAAGTGATGAGTTTGTGCGTGAGCTGCCTAGATAGATAGATGGACTGATGGAGGGAGTGAAGAAAACTGAAAGAAATATTGTCTGATGACCCTGGAGTCGATAAGCGCAGCCCAGAGGTTATCAAATGATGACTTTCTAAGCTCCAAACCAACAGTCTGCATGCTGAAGTACGACAGAGGGAGAGAAAGAGAGAGACAGAGAGAGAGAGAGTGAGCAAACCAGGAAGCAAAATGAGAGGCCTGATGTCGATGGCAGTCAGCTAACTGGATTAGCATGTTTAATAATACCAGCAAAAGGTTAATGTTTACAAATGCAGAGAGGCTAATGCAGGGCAGCACTCCATAATAGAAAGGACGGGTCAATGGGACTGGTTAATCGTCCATCTAAATGGCCTGTGATTACAGCATGAGATATTTAGCGGTGGATGTGACTGTCTCACAAAAAACGTGACCACTGCATATGAACATACAGAACAGGATCTTTCAAATCCCTGCAGACTGATGGTAATGAATATAAACTGTCTGCTTATCAGAAACATACTCAACACCAGCATTTATTAATGGTATGTAAATGTTTAATATAGTTCTGACCAAAAACATGTTTTAATCATGTGTTAGAAAATTTTAAAAATTAAAATAACAAGGGGAAAATGTAATTAAAACAACTGATTGAAGACATTGTTATTTCTGTTGTTTCTGTGGAGGAAATGGATGATGTGACTGAAGCTAATTTCCCTGACTGAAGTTATTACAGCCTACCTGTTTCCCTCCTGGTGTGGCTTCTGTTTTATGTCTTAATCACTGATGTAATGTTGCGTAGTTACCCAAGGCTGCACCACAAGCCAGACCAATGAATGGATCCCTTGTGCGACCATAGAAAGAAAAAAGAAAACTGAGGTTGGATTTTATTTCAAGTGCTCAGAATGCTGCTACTAAAACTGAACCACACAACAACAATGAAAGGAAAAAAGAATTGAGGTCTTATATAATGAGTCAATTTGGATGACTATTTAAAAATCACCATGCATCAATGTGGTCATAAAACTGTTGCTGTTACATATAAATGAGTAATTTGCCTTTCCACACTTTTACATAGACAGTCTTGGGGAGTGCTTAAGACAAAATGCCAAAGACCCTCTTGGATTGTTGTGTCATCTATTGTATTCATAACTACGTTCTAATCAACCTTTGTATAAATCTGCTGTTAAAGTTTGATAAACATTGGATTTTTTTTTTTTTTTTCTGTGAGTTGTCCAAATGTCTACAGCCTTTGTAGCGTATCTTTCATGATGTAACTCCCAAAATCCACTGCACATGGCTGGATGATGTTCTGCCTCCATCATGGCCACTGGAGTAAGTTTATTGTTGTGTGTCGATGTCCATCAGATGAGTAAATGGAGCACATCACTGGTGGCTCACGTGCAGCTCTTCTCTCTGATCTACCATGTTTATGCACTGGATCTGTTTTGGCTGAAGCAATTTGTGTCTCTGAAGCGTGAAATTCACTTGTGACTCTATTGTATTTATTGACGATTGACATGAAATTGATATCTAATGATGCGTTTCATTTTTAATTGACTTTGCCCTCGTGTTTATCTTCAAAGTCTGTGAAGAGGGCAAAGAAATGCTTGTTTTCCTTGTGCTAGCATACACTGTTCAGAAATTAGATACAAAATAAACATGACAGTCTGCATGCAAAACTAACAGGTAAAGCACAGCAGAGTTTCAGTTTACACTTCACTCATTCATGTGCTAAAATATCATTTAAATGTGCATGTAAAGCACAAAAAATAATGTCAAAGCAACATGATTTGCATTGTTGCTGTTTGCTTAAAGAAACCCAGTTCGGGTAATCCTTCAGCGGACACGACACAGCTAAAGCTCAACCACAACACAATATTCATTCAGCAAAAAGTTGCTAAAAAGCTAAACCTCTGTGTCTAGGAAAAAATCTGGTCAAAGATGAGCTAGAGGAAATGAGGAGGTCAGGAGACAGTAAATGTCTTACACAGAGGCACTTATTGAGTACACTTATCAGTACAAGCAACATCCACAGGCAATCATGAGTATTTCCACCACCACCAGTCTGAGGCTGTCCTGAGTGTAAGGTATTTAAACCTTTGTGTGCCCACATGTCTCTATTTCTACACTACACATCCGAATAAGGTGAAGCTGTACACTCTCAGGATCTTACTGGGCATTAGAACATAAACATTTCTACCTAACTTTCGTTGAGCTTCATCCCAGTGAATGTGACAGTATCTCTTACCAGAGGTCAGTCTCTGAATGTTTATTGACATCATGAGCTATCCTCTTGCCTATTTAATATCAGGAAAAGCTAAGCCCTTAACCTTGGTCATTATAGCGAGGGCAGATGGGGAGAGTCTGCACAGATAACTGTAAGACACAACACTGATTATAACAAAGGGATCATGTGACACAGCCATCAACTTTGCTTTAATTAAGTGCAAAGAAGTATAGTGGCAGACGGAGAGGTAAGAAGGCCTAAAGGAGTGAGAGAAATTCCTTCACAATCTGCTTCTTATTTACCAATTGATAATAATAATAGGTCATATTTTTGATGAAAGTGTTTTATCTAGTTGTGAAAGCTCTTTGACTTAGCTTAAAATCCACATATCACACAGAAGATTAGAACTTTATGCTAGCTAGCTCATTTCAATGAAGGTCAAGATAAAACTCATGGTGAGACAATGTAGTTTGCATAATTTACACATTCACACACAAATACGTCATGAGGAGCAGGAGGAAGAGAACACCTGTTTTAAGTTGGACACATACACTTCTTTTATAAATAAATAAAGAGCAGCTGAAGAGAGAGGTGACAGAGGACAGGTTCTTTCTGTCTCTTGCTGAGATGCTCGTACATGCCCTTGACACATATTTCCCAATAAGAGTTGTCTGCTATGTGCCTTCGTCACCCCCACAATAACAATGTGCACTGATAAAAGACTCTTTTCAACTGTCATGAGGAGAAAAATGGCATCAGGGCATCAGTGATGATATACAGACTGAACTCTGTGTCCTTGTTCTTTTAAAGAGAATCTCTTGAATTGTTGGATTGTAACCTTAATGAAATATTTAACAAGCTGCATCAACAAGATAAAGTTTACAATTCCACACTGGAGTAGCCTATTGCATTTTTTAAAAGAATTTTTTATTGGTTATAGTTTTTGTTTGGTGCACAATTACATTTTATGCTGATGTTGCTGCATCTGCCATCCATGTGAGTGTACAAATATTTATGTGTGTATGTGTGAGAGAATATGTGGCGGCTCTGCAAGGCTATGCAATGCTTTCACTGTTCATCTTGGTGCCTGTAACTATATCTTTGTTTATGTATGGCTAAACTGTGGTGCATTCTGGCAGGTGTAGCTGTTTTGACTGCCTTTGGTTAACATATTTGTTTCAGAACCTATTGAATGTGATTGGTGTTAAGGAAATTAGGCCCACCTGATTTTCTCTGGGCCCACCAACACTATGATTTCTGCCCTTGCAACTGCTGTCAAGGGGCTTGTATCAGCCAACAGACAAATTCAAGTGCCAAAGATTAAGTAAGAGAACAAGAACTTTATGCCAAAAGAAAAAAAGTCTGGCCTTCATGCTTATTGGAAACCAAAAAAAATTGAATTATATGCAATCCAGTCAATACTTGTTGAGAAAATTCACCAGGCAGAGTATTCACCAAAGTCCAGAATGACTGACACTGTCATCCATGAAGCTGAAACCTCGACTAGTATGACTAATATTAAATAATAATAATAATACTGTAAAAAAATCCGCAGCACCCCCTCCCCTCATGTCATTTGCACTATCATGCTCCCTGACTTCCATTAAAGTTAAACCGATCATATTTTTCATTATCATCAAAGTAATTATTGGGTGTGAAGTTTTATTAATTCAGACACAAAATGTCTTGCTAAAAAGCGTCTTTACTTGTAATATATGCAATTACTTTGGCTCTAAGGCAGGCGCTCCATTTCCCAGGCTGTGTGTGAACAAGGCTATTGTTGAACTTAATCAATGTGGCTCGTAGCTTTCAGGAAATGATGAGGGGCGGTCAAGATGAATAGGCCTGACACACTCAATTTAGACCCCATCAGCAAGTCGTAAGTGTTGAGCAGGAGGGAGAATTATTTCCGAGCACCGTCTTCTCAAATCCAACTTCCTCATTAGCTGTTTCTGAATCATTTAACCTAAATAAGTAATCAGTTTTTCAAGTAAATTATATTAGCACTTGCAGCACCATAAATCTTCACTTTGGTCACATTTTGTTTCTTTTATTTGCACTTAATTTGAGTTTATTTGTCTTTCTTTGGACGGTGTCTCTGCCAGATAGTGAAGAGGGACTTTACGACTGTTTCGATCAGACGTTTGTGGTAAACAACAACCAGAGGAACACCCAAATGTCTGCGTTTTATATCTTTCCACTTGATAACTGGCCCTTGATCTATTGCTCAATGAGGCATTAGAGCCTAAGACTGAGCTCTCTTCGCTTGCTGGGTGACACTCCTCTCACTAAAGAATCACTTTGCAGTCATCAGAGATAAAATCAAATATCTGCTCGCTTGTAAGTGAAGAGCAGGAATGACTTTGCAGGGCAGAGGTTCACAGCTTTTTCGTGGAGAGATTTTGAGGTTACACTGGATCCTTTTATTTAAGAAGTACCAGGTCACGCATCAGAGACAAGCCTTATGTTTGCACAGCGACATAACTAATGGTTTCCTCTTTACGCGTTATTGAAATAAGGCTCACACTGAGGTGCTCAGGTACACATAATCCTTGATAGTAACCAAAAAGAAGTCGAAAGAGGATTAATGAATAGTTAGAAGTGGTGAAGTAATTTCTTTAATTATAAGTGTTAAGTACTTTGTAAAAGACTACTTGATGTGGTAAACACACAATAATTGATCACCGTCTAGTGATTGGCTTGCTTGGATGGAGAATACCTTAAAAAAATACATTCATTACTATATGAGAGCTCAATGCAGAGCTGAGAGAAAAACAAACTCTTTTAAACCTGCACTAATGGGTTATTTTAGCCACTTGGGGGCGATGAAAACACACTGATGTGGTGAGATGTTAGCGATCAGTTGCCTACACAACCAGCAGACACACAGAGTGGCATCAGAATTTAGAATAAACCTGATGAATATGCAATTAAACTTCACTTCCTTTGAGCTCTGTTTTTGGTCTCTACCAGCTCCTGAGGAAGGCTCTGAAGCGGCCAAATGCTTTCATCACCAGCTAGTCTCTAAGTTTGTTTTGAAAGCCAATCAACACCAGGCAGATAGTAGGCTACTCTATGTGCAGTCTTTTCACTGGAAACAGCTGCCTTGTGCGTATGAAGTGAAGAGTGCAGTGAGAGCAGAAATGGTAAAGCCAAACAAAGCAATTAGCTCATAGATGCTAAAACTCTCCGTAAATGGGAGTGGAAGAGTTGGGTTATAACTATCTGTGGGTGTAACACTACAAGCGACCCCTATCAAATTAAAAAGTCATCAGACCCATTGTTAATAAAAAATATTGATTAAAGAGGCTCTTAAAGTTACGAAAACATCAGCTCACAAATGGCTGTAGATGAGATCAAACTGCCAAAACAAATGTACAGATGCAGACTATTTACAGGGGGAAATCTCCTTTACTCATGATGCTGAATTTAAGCCTCAAGCTAATGATATGGCTAATATATCAATATATGGGGACATTTGCAGTGATTATAGTCATGCCAGATGTCTGAGCGGTAAAAAGCTGCTTAACACTGTGCAACAAGGTAACTGCTGATTACGGTTGGCTAAAGTTGACATAGCTTTGCAAATGAAATTCCTGTGTGTTGCACATTGTTCTCAGTGAAACATCCCTCTGAAGAGATGCCAACAGAAGAGAGAAGAGATGGAGGACGGCTGTTGAGAGGAAAGCTGGTTTTAAAGCAGCAGCCAGTCAACCTGAAGATAACACAGCCTTTTCACACTGAATGGCCTGCAGCTATTTGGTTCTGTGTGTCTTTTGTTAAAGTTGGATCTAAGCATGGTTTTATGGACTATAAAACTTATTTTGTATTTAATATAACTTGCATTATAGCCTGCAGCAGCATTTCCCAAACTTAGAGTCAGGACCCATAATGGGTTACAGATTTCAGTTTCACTGAGTCTTTAAATAGCAGACTATTATGCTCTGATATGTGAATTCATTTTCCTAATTAATGGATATAAACTGTCCTTTTTTGCTTTGCTGCTTTGTTTTAGCTTAGATGTCGTTTACCTCCATCTAGAAATGTTACCTTCAAGACAACCATTTGAACTAGAAACAGATATTGAAATTGAATGTACATTTTTTATTTGCTGTGTAAAACTTAGCAAATCTAAATTTTAATGTATCTGCCTTCGGTATTATTTGTTGTGATCTTTATTAGTAGTTTACAAATGTAGATTCATGATTTTATTTTTTTAAGTCTGGGTCCCAAGGAGACACCAAATTCTCTTTTGGGTCTTGAGGTGACAAAGTTCAGGAACCTCTGGTCTGCAGTATGTAACCCACATTACAGCACTTGTTATATTTTTATTCCATGTGATGAGAAGTAAAAAACTGAAGAATTTCAACATAATGTAGTTTATTATTCAGACTGATAGCTAAAGCTCACAAGTCTGTGTTTGAATGTGTGTGTGTGTGTGTGTGTGTGTATCAGTATGTGTGGATGTTAGCACTATTACATAGCATAGTGTGCCAACTCCAGGATGAGGACTGGCAGGGGCTGGCAGGAACAATCCTCCTAATCCTATTAGGGAGAAAGACAAATATGTGGATGTGAATTTTTATCAGCTCATTGTTATAGCTCCTATTTTCATTAAATATCTCCTTAATATACAATACACCATGGCTGCTGCAATTTCGTATTTAGTTTTAAGTCTATTTCTTGTGAGATATATTCAATACTCCACACACTGTATATATCCAATATATTCAGCATATATTGAAAATTTAGAAATTACACTTGAAACCAAACAATAGGAAATTGTGTACACAGAGCGTGACAGCATAGGAAGGATGAAATTGCTTTTTGAAGCCTGGCACAGTGACTTGGGAGGAAAAAAAAAGGAGAAGAAAGAAAGAATGATAGAAAGGAAGGAAGAAAGATACGTGCAAAGAGAGACTGAAAGAAAATAAATGAAGGAAAGAAAGACTAACATGAAAGTAAATTGGTGAGTGAGCGACACTGTGTGTGTTTCCCCGCTGAGGCTCAGCGTCAGGCAGCCAGAGACGCTTGACGGATGGAGCTTTTAATTGACTCCATCGACGTGGGACAAACGACGGCCAATCATCAGAAGAGCTGATGCAAAACAACCGAGGGCTTTTGTTTCTAACAGAAGGGCCTCCATTAGACCAGATAATAGGCCAAGCTGTTGATATCTCCCTGCCCTCTATTGTGTCTACTGAAGGCAGACACGCTATCTCTCAAACCCATCCAGGTGTTCTTCATTTGGCTCACCCATCATTCCTTTTGATGAATCTGCTGCCAGAGTGCCTCAGGAAAGTTTTAGCCTCTTTTTATTGTGCGATTTCTACTCATTTGCGCAATAGGAATCAACATTAAGACAGTTATTTAAAACAAAGTTGAATCAAGCTCACGCCTCCTCTGTTCATGCTGTGTTTGCATGTGTTCTGTATACAAAACACATAGTTTGCCTTAAAGAAAACAGAATAGAAATCTATCTTTACTCATATGCCCTTTCTTTGAATGTAAACCTTGTAAAAAATCAAAGCAGAACTCTTATGCTGTAAATTCTCAAATACTAATATTTGCAGACAGAGACAGGTCTTCGTTTGAACGAAGCTTTTGTTCTAGATTTGCCTTGCACTTTGCCTGTTTGATACAATTCTTTCATCGCATTTTACTTTGATGATTCACTCACTTTGTTCACTTATTTAACACAATGGTTGAACAGGAGGCATATAACTTTTTTTTTCACAGAGGATATTTAAGAGTTAGGATAAAAGATCAATGCATGTACCAAATGTACAAAGAAATACCCCTCTTGATAGAGATACATATCATAAAGTATTAATTTCAGGTTGAAAAGCAAGAATTTTATGGGAACAATCAGTCAAGAGACAATATGCAATGCGTAATGTGAAACTTGTCACTTGTATTGACAAACTAACTGATGATCACTTGTTTTTATAAGAGTTCTACAAGTTCAAGTGAAAGCAAAAGTCAACAAAGTCCAAAGTCCAAGACCAAGTTGTTTTCTTTACTCAACCTAACTAATCAGGGAATGTTTTACCTCATTTAACATGTGTTGGAAAGGCTGAATAGCAGAAAGGCTTTCAGGGTCTCAAACGGACACTCAAACAAAGAGGTACCCGGTGGTAAAGTGATGCCAAAGAGGTGACTAAACATTATATGACGAGTTAGCAGGAAAATACCACGATATCAAGAACCGTTAATGTTCCTTTTTAAAACGGTACTTTTACTCTTTATTTAAGCATTTTGTTGGGCCACTTCTCTGCTTTTTACCTTCCTACATTTGCCATTTATACCTTTGTTACAAGTAGTTTGCTATCTTGCTATTTATATTTACTGCAATAAGCTGTCATTCAAGCTGCTTCCACACAGTTACAGCTCTCAGGAGAGCTTTAGCTCTTCTACCTTGAGGTTCAAAGAGACATTAGCTTGTGCCAGATAGTGATGAATTGGGCAAATACCTTCTTGACTGAAGGTTTGATCATGTTGGCTGCACACAGTATAAATACTGCAGTCAGATTACTGTTTTTTTAAATATATTTAAAGCAGTGTGTTTTTAAAATTACTAAATAAATAGTAATGGATAAACAAAGCACTTTGCAAGAATGGCATTAAACTTTACATTAAATAAAGTTTGATTGACTGATTAATTTATTGATTGGTACAAGTTTTTTTAAACGAAATCACTGAGCAAAAGCAAAGCAAAACAATGCAGGCCTTCACTGCACTGCAGTGGTGAGGACATTTTGTAGGCAAAGCCAGAATTTAGCATGAGCTACTTCCCTCAAAGAAAAGTCGGTGGGATTTTTGGGTTGTGGATTACTGCAGAAACAAGCTCTGTGATGAACAAAAAAATTGTGTTACTTAAACATTTTGTCAAACAAGATAGTCTTCTAATATGAACAACACTGTTATGGTTTTAGAAGTAAATGTAATTATCACAAATGAAAAGCAAACGTTCGACTGTGAAAGAACTACACCATAATCAAATGACTTCAACATCACTACCTAAGCCTTCTACTACTCTACATATAACTTGATTTGTCTGGTTTGAAAGTTTAAGTACAATTTAGAATAGTATGTAAACATAAACAAAAGGCTGTAATGGCAGACTAGTGAGTAGATTGATTCTCATATTCAACATTGTAATCATGGTGTTGTGTGCATTATGTAATTTGTCGGAAATGTTTTTGCTTATTCTCCCATAAATTTCAGACACTGATTACAACAGTCCTCTCATTGTGCGGAGCATGGCTTTTTGATGCAAATGATGTCTTATTTTCTAATTTGCATTGATTGCTATTTGCTTTATATTGATGCCCAAGGCTGAGTTTATTAAACAGAATGTTGCTGGTTAAATGTATCATAGCTTTTACTCAGTAGGATACCAGTTGTTATGTATTCATGCAAGATTTATTTATTTATTTATTTATTTATTTATTTATTTATTTATTTATTTATTTAACCAAAGCTTTAGGAGAAATGGGTGGAAGATCAGTCCTGTTGACCTTGAGTCTTATGCACAGGTCTGCCAACATGTATTGGCTCACCCTACTTCATTAAGGATGGGCTGCTCCTGTGCTGTTGCCACAATAATTCTTTACATTTTAAATATTATGTTCTTTTAAGCTCTACAAATAATCATACTGATTCGGGGGCCTGTGTATTTGAATAAGGCATACGTACCAGCACCATTAATCAACATAATTTTTACTTCTCTCATAACAACATTTTTAATTATTAAATGCCCAAGTCATATCAATATCCCATTCATTTCTACATTGGCAGATTTTTTAAAAATTCTATAAAAACATCTTGTCAAATAGTTATAAGCAAACTTAACCAAACTCTTGCACAACTGGTCCCAAAGTGTCTCTGTGATGATCTCCAAGTTGTACTGCAGCATTTTTAATAATTAAACACTTCAGTCATACTCATGCATTTCTGCAGGCAAAGCTTTCTAGGAGATAGCAGTTGTTCGTCACATTGACAGATTCTGCTGCAATGTTGGTTGCCATCAGTGTTTTGTATACTCACTGCAATAATGTATTCACAGAACTGGGTGTTAGCAAACCACATGGGGGTTTCTTTCTGGGGCATTTCAGTCCTAATATTTGGTCTGTCCTAGTCTGGCGAGTCACCGCAGCACATGCTGCTGGAGTGCTGTAAATCAAGATAAATCAAGAGAAAAGAATTGGATGTATTGAGTATGACACTTAAATCAACATTAAAATTACAGAGGACCTTCAGGGTATTCTGAGGAGAAATCACCAAAGGAACAAAGAGAATTATTCTGTTAATAATGTGTAGAGTGAATGTGAAAAAAAGATGTTCAGCATCAATTAGGGATGTGCGAGTGCTAAGTGACAGCGCGCTCAAGCGAGTCCATACAGAAGTTGTAATCTTGATGAACCTCCAGAGCTCGTCTCCCTTGGCACTGACGGGATCTTTGATACTCTCTACTTTTCTTATTTCCCTTCAGATGTGACTGGTTATTGTTTACTGCTAAATGATAAATTAAAACAATTGTGAGTACACAAATTTAAATACCATATGTCTTCATTTTTACAGTCCATAATAAGTGGAAACACTTTATGAATAATAATAAAAAAGGCATGCACGGTGATAGTTTGCAACTGTGTCGTTCTCATTTTTTCTGGTTATTCACAGCTCCATCCAAAGGGAACAGTACTGTTTAAAAATGGTTAGTGCTGAGTGCTGCAATACATTAAAATAATGTAAGATTAGTCATTAGACTCCTGCTTAGTTTTGTCTTGGTTATTGTACTAAATAAATGAGCCATTTTTGGAAATTCTAAAATCATATAAATGGAAAATGAGGTAGTAGAGGACATACCTTTGTTACACCTTAGTCATTTTTAGCAACATTATTATTTTAACTATGACCAAACAAAACCAACAAACAAACAATAAGTCAGGTAGCAAAAGCAAAAAGCAAAAGACACAACATGCCTCAAAGTGTAGCTCCCTGAATGTCTATAAAGGCTATTCAACATCTACAGACTATTTAAATTTAGTTTGGGAAATGAACAAGTCACATTTCTGGATTCAAAATGCTTTCATAAAGATAATTTTTGTCGCGATGGCTTAAAAAATTCAGTGTCTGCATCATTTTCTCTTTTTCAGAATTTCATTGAAAAGCTAGTCATCTACACAACTCAGACTAATGCTAATCCTCATCAACCTTATTATGCCTTTCTCTTTCGCACAAAGTGTCATTGAGATACAGACAGTTCTTGTAATTTACTCAGCGTTACATTGCTGTGCTAACTTTATATGTTCTGCCTCTGAGGACAGCAGGCTAGTAACCTTTTCCTCTCTAAGTAAACTATGTCCTCATTTTCTCCGTATTTGTATGGTTTCTGTGGATGAGTGCGTGCATGGGTAACTCAGCTTAGCCACGATTGTTTTTTCTCCCTTGCTAGCAGCTCTATGTATGGAGCTATGTAGCTAGTGTGGTTAGATTCGCTTAAGAGCTGTAGTCCTCTGTCCGGGCGGCCAGCCTCCCCTTCATTGTTGCTGTTCAGTTTTTAACAGGGTAAATATTCACAAGTTGTTGCTGTAACCAAACTCTGTCTATAAGCCTCTTTTGTCTTAGTTAATTATTATCTTGCAGTGTAAAGTTCTCTGTTTTTGCGCATCCACTCCAACTAAACCCAGAAGTCTTTCTTTCTTCCTCTTTCTCTAGGAGAGGCTAGTAGCTGAAGTGAGCTTGAATAACAGCGAATACAGTGAGTAACAGCCCCCTGCATACCATCAGTAGGGCCCTGCTTCTCTTCACACCAATTCCAACAAAAGACACCTATCATAACACTAGATAAAAGCAAAAACAGATTCAGGCTATGTTTTAGCTAATAGGAAATAAGTATTATAGCTGACAAAAGCTAAACAGTACAAGCCTGGCATGAGCATCAAACCTGTCCCTCTATGAAGGACAAATGGGCACATGCAGGTTGAAGTTACAGGTTCACTGCAGTGACAGAAGGTTGTGCATTTTTATTCCACGGTTTATTAATTTATTTTTGTTTGAGTAAATAGAACCGACTGATTTTATGTTTGCTGTTACATTTAGTATACAAATTCTATTTAACATTGCCAGGTCAAAAGAAATGTAATTTTAGAGAATTAACACACCAACTGAACACAAGAGAGAACAGAGCAGAGCAGAGGGAACATTTAAGCCAGCATTATGCAACCACACTCACACAAGAGATGGTGCACAGTCAAGGAATTAGTCTCTCAAATTTATTTATTCATTTCCTTCAAAGAGGCAATTTAACGCATGACTTAATCCATCTTTGTGATGTTGCTGAAATGCCTGCTGCACTGTGTGACACGAGCTGCATATTTGGGCCACAGATAAATAACCAGAGCCAGACCTATTGGATGGTAGCAAAACAGACAAGAGAAGCAGCAGTGGGAGGAGGAGGAGGTGGAGGAGGAGGAGGAGGAGGAGGAGAACGTGGGTCGCAGATGCTAAGCCTGGCAATCTCTCTTTCAATCTGCAGCCGTATATTGGCCACTTAAAGACAGACACATTGTATTCGCACATGACTCATGTGTGAGTAAAAATATAAGTGAGTTTGAAACTCGGCCGAGAAGGGGAGAGATTTTCTTGTGGGTGCTCAACCTGAACTGATCCACAGAACGGGTCCGATAGGCCAGATGGACCAATCAGGCAGCCAAAATCAGAGGAATGTTCATAGCTTATCAGGCCCTGTTGTCATCAGGCCCAGTGGCACGGCTCGCTGTGAGCTGACTGTAATGGGCTGCTAGGACAACTTAGCTGGAAGCAGATCAGCTCGTTGCGGCGCCCACTGAGAGGAAAAGGAAACTCAGTTCACACAGATTGTAGTGTGCACTGGTGAGCCGAGCATCTGCGGGGTATTACATGAAGGTTAAATAAAAAACAGACAAGACACAGAAGCCATCCTCCTCAGTTCAGCAGCAGACATCATGTTATTGTAGCTGTGCAGGCATGCAAATAGGATTACAGTCATCTGATAGGGAAAATCTAGCCAATAATTTCAGTTTCTGAGAGTGCAACCGAATCACAGCAACACAAAAAAATCTTTGCTCCATCATTTATTATAATCATAAGAACATTTTTACAATTACTACCTTCATAGATGATGACAGAGGTAGTGATGATGACGATAATGAGGGTGGCTGTGATTGCGGTGATAAAATATTTCAGACTCATGCTGTCTCATCAGCACATTCATCCTCCTCCAATTGATCTGGGCTAAGCAGAAAGCAGGATGTCGTGGTGGAACGGTGGCAGCAGCTGCAAAATTAAGTAAACAACCAGAGGATGCATGTCGCATTTCTCGACACCCTCTACATCTCTCTGATCTCCCCTCCTCTCTCCTGCTAAGCACTGCACGACAAAAGGGAGTGCGTTGTTTTGTTAAAAGTTTTGTCTGAACATCCTCCCTGTTAATGGGCAAATAAAATGTTTGTGCACTTCAAGCTCCTTGGGACTGCTTGACTGCTATAGCCCATATCAAGACACTGTTCAACTGCTCAGATGACCCAATTATGCACAGAGAGCGCCTTGTGAATTACCTCCAGCGCCATCTGCAATGACAGAACCAGTTTTACGAGCGTGTGCAGGGAAAAGCCTCCGTACTTTGAGCTTAATTATTTTCTGTCTCATCCCTGGCTTTACTAAGACCTGCAGGAACGAGCAATAACGTCTTCATTACTCTTCATTAGTAGATTTTTGAAGAGAATGAATGTGGATGTTTTCTTCAATTAGATGAGGCCACGTTTGACTCATCATCATGCGGCTTCTTCTCAACTCTCTTTTCAATGACTCCAAACAGCCATCGTGGAAGTGGTGTAATTTCATATGAAACAAGCTGTGCAATTACGAGCTTATCAAATTGGCTTTGAGAAGGCAAAAAAAAAAATCATGTCAAATAATAAAAGAACACTGGTAAAGTTATCCTTGACTTGTTTTGCATTCCAGGTGAAAACATGCAATATATATATGCAGTATAAGCATATATTTATATTGCTCTGACACAGAAAATTACATGCATCACAAATTATGACAATTATTTTAAAAACATTAAAATCTGGTACGCTTCTCACATGAAAATGCTATTAGTCATGCCTTTGCCCTAGAAAGCGTTAAATCCTTTGGGATTTGGCATATTTTGCAAATTATATAAAGTCCTAATAATGAAGCTAATGCCCTCATTATGTTCTTATCGTCTGCTTATGATGTGTTATAATCCCTTATCACCTCAAGCCAAGTGTTACTGATGTGCTCATTAGTTCATCGCTTAATTCGACCTCGAAGACCACACAGTAAGAAGATCCATGAACTGAAATGACTGTATTAATAAGTGATTGATCCACTGTGGTATTTTCTTCCCTCAGCCTCAAGGACAGCGGCAGCTTGTTTCTTTTCTAACAGCTCCCTCTCTTCCTTACATCTCTAATGAATTCTCGTGCTCTTTGTCATTGCTGCAGCCCTTAGTGAAAACCTTCTCACCGCATCTTCCCAGCGGTCCAGTAAAGTCAGCATTGAGGAATGCACACGGCAGCCAGGTTGCTTTCCTTGCCTTCCTCTCTGCACAGTAAAAATTTAATGGAGCCAAACACGCCATCCATCCATTTCAGCGACTGAGGAGCAAGCAAATTGCAATCACACTCTCTGTGCCTGCTCTCCGAAGAGACTGGAAGCTACAGCATAACACACTTTCATCTCAGCGTTATGACACACAAAACAACACGAGCGCTTCATAAAGCCCGCTCTCCTTGTACACAACAGATAACTGTAACCTGATTTAATGCAGCTTGTGGCATAATGCCACCTGCCTCCTCTAAAATTTTGTACACGTTGGAATAAATCGCTTGGCGTTTCGACTCAAAAGACAGGAAAAAACGAACAATAGCAAGTCTAAACACTTTTGTAGCTGCTGTGAGCTGTGAAAAAAGGATTCGGCGTTCAGAGAAGAACATGTATTTTGACAGAAAAGTTTCAGGCAATTTCTTGTAGCTGGTAGTAGACATGACTCAGGGGCCTGCAGTGAATTGTTAATATTTCAGCTCACTCTGTCGGTCCCATCTGCCCGGGCCGCCTTGTTCAACTGGAAAGACAGTCTGATGTTCATTTTGGATCACAGAGTAACACTGGATCCATTTGTCTCTCTGTAGGAAGAATATCATAGAAATCACCAGACACTGGCTCAACAAACTTTTATAGCTTGTGGTCGGGTGGAGCTATGTATTCTTCCAAAGCAACATTACACTCCTGGCTCTCCAAGGACTGCTGGAAGTTTGTAATTTATATTTCCTTCCACTAATGTCTCCCCTGACTCACTAAACGTCGCAGCAGGAGGAGAGAGAATGAGGCAAGAACTCGACGGAAGCACTTCCACAGACACTCTTTCTTCAAATCCCTTCCAGCTGTATTAACAGCAGCACAGTTCAGTAACAGTGATGGGCTAAGCAAGCACTTCTTACAGCCGACTGATTGCTTGTCAGTCTATTGGATGCCAAATGAGACTACCTTGTCTCCCCGCGGAACAATGATGTTTATGAAAATGCACGGAGAGCTTCTCCTTTGTAAGGATGTGCGTTTGCTTGTCATCTAACAAAAAGAAGAACTTTGAAAACCCATTAAAATGCAAAACATAGACATACAGTATGTTGTGAGTAGGTCAAGGGGAAAGCATTAGCGGTGAATGTAAAGCTTTTTCTGCAGTCCTCATCCATCATGTTCCACAAAAAGGGGATTCTCTGAACGTATTCATTGCAAAAACTGTCGGGCAGACAGGTGATCTGCACCCGGCAGGGCTGAACAAAGGCAGGGGGTAATACAGAAATAGAAGAATATAAAAAAAAGTAGAGTAATACACCACCTGAGCATTCGACCAACCGTCAGGCTGCCTGCTAAGTCACATCATCTCTCTGATGCCTTTTCAATGTCACACTTCATGCTTTTGCACATTCCTCGCCTTCTAAAGCCAGTGTTATGTCTGTCAAATATGCACAAAGTGGTGATTCAGTCGCTGTGCACATCTGCTCATTTACATTGGCAGCTTTTGAATTGCTGTGAATATACACTGTAATAAAAGGGATCTCTGCAAATCACAGGTACCATATTTAGCATCAAGGGTGAATATGAATAAACGGTTACCAGACTGGAGAAGAGAAGCGAACACCAAAGCCTTATAACGCACATAGCCTCCAAAGTTATGTCGATATCAAAGGGTGAAACAGGAGAATAACAATAAATAAATTCCTATTGCGGAGCCACCCACGATGGGACCACCATTCAGAATGTACTGCAGAGATAAAATACAAGATTAAGCTGTGATACCACTGGAATGCAGTGATGGTAATTGCATTTATTGTCTTCAGACATGTGCAATGAGACTTGGGGGAGCTGGAAATGGTGTTTGGTTTTGTCTCAGCTGAAATATGCAGAGGCTTTAATGGTGTCTAAATGTTGCTTTTAGTTACCAACGCTTGTTCGTCTTTTAAACAAAATCAATCTCGAGCTCTTACCCCGAAAAAAAATCTGCATTTTTTTAGTATTTTTTCCTGACAGGCGGCCCAGTAATAGCTTGATTGAATGGCACAACGCCATTCATTTTATGTCCCGCTGATCACAAGTGCTCAAATGACTCTACTCTGTGGCAGGACCCCTGCTGCTATGATGGACTCCTGAGTTGGAGACCTTAAAAAAAGCCAGATTATTTAATATTCATAAGAGGATTCAGATTTCTCAGTTTATTAAAAATTCCAATAGTCTGTGCTGCACAAACCAACATTACTTGGCATGTTTTGGATGTGTGATACTGAGACTTATGCTTTAAGTAGCTGACATAATGTATGATTATGTCACACTAGACTGAGCCAAATCCAGTGGCTCACTTTATCTGTTTATATGTTGATTTTAAAGGAAAAGCTCAGCTTTGTTTGTGTGTCTTCACATCTGCTGCAGTCTTGCGAAATCGTGGTCTATGCCTTCACTTTTACCTCTCACTGTTTCCCTTTCTTTCTTCTTTCCGAAAAACCTCAGAGCATTGGGTTGTTGCAATCAGAGAGCGGAGGAGTGCTGGATCCTAAAGCCCCCAAAACCTGATGGGTTTTACAGTCTCAACACAATCACACACTACAAGGGGCTGCTGCCTTAATAACTCTGTTATTTGGCTCTTTTTCTGCCATTGCTGCTTTCAGACTTCAGTGAATTCCAACAGATGTGAAGTCATGGATGAAGTGAATTTTTTTAGAGAACACATTAGCATGCATACCCCTGTAGGTATTGAGTTTAAAGACAACATCAAATGCGTGGACAGTCAGGCAAGCGCAGCTGATTCTAAACACCCACAATGAACACACACACACACACACACACATACACTGATAAACACACCCCTGACACACTACCTCCAATCCTCATCAGCCACACAGCTGTGTGATTTGATAAAATACTTGGCAGGACCCTGTGGCTGACCTTTCCATCCGTGCTTAACACTGCTGCTCTGTGAGCAACCTACCGCACGTAACCAGGCAACACCGCCTCTGATGAGATCTGAGGTCTGGCCATTGAGTTTCTCACAAGCTTAGAGATGTGATGTATGTGTGCGTGTGTGTGCGTGCGTGTGTGTGTGTGTGTGTGTGTGCACATCGCTGATGTTTCTGTTTTTGGTGAGTTGTGAAAGTTGCCTGCTGGGGATTGAAGCCCTTTGAGGCTTCAGAAACAGTCTGCGTAGGCCCAAATGATTTTATTTCCTGTCCTTATATTAGCACAGATGTAACTTTTTTCACAGTTTGGTGAAGTTTTCTAGAATTAAAGGGATGATGTTGTTGCAGCTTTAAATGAATCCATGTGTATGATTGTGATCTTTTGATTCTCTATCTTTGATGTTGCAAAAACAGGCTGATTGGCCGAATGAATTCCGGTCCCAGCGCTTCCCTTTTTCAAGCTGAACTTTCCGCTGCTCTGATAATCTTGCCAACTTTTCTTTTATCCACTGAGAACAAGCCCCTCCCTCTCATCATCTCTATATTTTTAAGAGCTTTACAGTTTCTTCAGCTTGCTAAAGAAGGAAAAGGATTAGAAGAAGGTGGCAAGAGGGAAAATCCAGAATAGAAAGATGGAGATTCAGACAGCTGGACAGAGGCAGATGATCCCAATTCCCTCTTAGCTTTTAATACCATTGAGCAATACATACACAGTGATAAGTGATGCGGGCAGTGTTTTTCGGTTTTAAAACTCTTAAAATGAATTCGGCTAGATGGCAATGCTGTGCCAGCTGGAGGCATTAATCTTCTTTAGCACCAAAAACATTACTTCCATATTACATGAGCACATCTGAAATAGGCAGCCTGTGGATATTTGTCATATTTCTAACTTCTAACTTGCTTTTATAAAATCTTCTCCTATTTCATGCAAACAGTTCAAAGCCATGACCCAGAATCCTTGTAGGAGATGTATTACAAATGATAGGTTAAGTAATTCATTCTCAACTCTACAATAGACCTCGCCCCTTGACAGTTACCATCGTGACAGTGTGTTGGTGGATGATCGGGTCGTGATGTGCTGTCTGAAGTGTGGGATGTGCTGTTGTGACACCGAGACATTTAAGAGGAGACACAAAATGTAAGTGACGACATCTGCTCTCGACCTGACGATGACCATAAGTGTGATGTCTCACATAGAGGTATTTTTTTGTTCTGCTGGCTGCTTCAGACTGAATGTGTGTGGGTTTTTTTTTTTTTTTTTTGAGTGTGTGTGTGTGTCAGTGGGCACACATTCTCACGCATTCACAGCCTCTTGAAAAACACTGCAAACAAACTCAACAAATGTTTTTGTCTTAATTCAAATTTTCTACTGGGAGCTTTTGCCAACATCACTCGGGAGGTTTATTCATATTCCTGGGAGATGGAAATGTAATCAAGCCACAGTAAAAACATCAAAACCTCTATTTTTTAAAATTACCTTAATTGCAAGCTGACATAAGAAACACAGCAGCTAAAAATACAGGTGTATGAAAGTAATCACAAAAAACACAATCATGGCTGTACTGTAATGATTGGACCTGAGGTGATAACAAACATCAATCACAACATTTTGTCTTTCTCTTTTTAATCCTCTGTAATGCCGGCATCAGTTAATACACTGCTATAGTATTTACTATTTACACTGACACACAGGCTGTCGGCTCTGGAGATATCAAAAGCATAAAAAAATCCCGCAGATTGTATTTGTGATTAGCACTTGACTGCAGAGCATATTTATGGCTAATTTCATATGCAGTGCATGCAGCATACAGCAGGCAGGATGGCCTTCCCCATACTTGGACCCTGCATGCCCATCTCATTTGAATTTCAAACAAAGAGAATTCAGGCCCTTTTTTATTTTTGCTTTTAATAGTGTCATGAATACACTCTCTGATTAAACCAGCGGTACTGAAAAAAGAAAAAGGAACAGTATGTGGATATTCACTGTCACTTTGTGCAACATAAATACAGCATAAAGTGACATTTTTAACCTTTGTATTGTTTATTTGGTGCATAATAAGAAAACCAAGGATCCAAGGCAGCCTCTGAGATGGGATATAAGGTGAAGGAGATCAGTTTGGTTCTTGGAGACAATGGCATAGAGGGATTCGTTGGTGAAAAGGAGGATTTTGGTGGACACAGTGTGACCTTACCATCTGCATTACTTTATGTAAGTAAAACCTGCTTTTTTATTATTATTATTTTGGCTACTTGGGAGCAGCAGAGCAAGCTGTAAAGAAAACGCTGATATATTATTAGTCACGTTACCTTTGGCATAACACATCCAGCAAATGTGGAGAAATGTTAAAATTCATCTAGGGTCATGCTTCTGGTCATCTAAATCCATTATTCACTCTCCTTTAAGCTTTGTTTCTGGTCTTCACCATCTCGTGCCAAAAAAGCTGGCTCATCAGTGGAACAAATTTAGCCATTCTCAGTGACACACAACCATTAATATTTACTGTACAAGAATGATTTTACTGAGAGAAAACACCAAAGTTTCTCAAATGTGAGGTAATAGAAGTGCAGACGTTAAGAAGTGGAGTTATTCCTCTACCCTTCCTGCCTGCTCCTCCCCCAGCTATTGAAGAACTGTGTTCTTCAGGGCTGTGAGAGATTTTCCATCAACTCGCTCGGCCTCCTCCTGAGCCTCCTAAACTCCCTTGGTGGACATTAGCAGCACATTACTCCCAGAAGCCTTCCTGCTCAGGGACATGATCCTTTTTCCCATCTCCTGTTTGGCAAGCGGATAGAAAAGCACACCTATTATACATTTTGGTGGATTTAAATGTTGAAATTGATGAACTATTGTGATTCACATACACACTGTGTATACAATACACTGTAACCTTTATCTACACCCACTGGTAACCTGTTTTACAAATAACGTTGGTACAACCCAATAAATTACTTGTAGATTTAATTCAAAACTATCATTCATCTCAAAAATTCTCTGCAGCAGGTTCTTGACATCATTGAGGGACATAATACTTTCAATAAATTCCAATCCCATGTTTGTCACATACATGGCACAGAAAAAAAGCACTTGTAAGGGTAAAAATGACATCCTTATGCAAGCTAACCACGGAAGTTAGTCTGTCTTGTCCTGCAAGTCAAGCTCTGCTCTTGACTGGCTCACATCCAAACAATCCAATTCAAAGTTTCAGTTTGTCATAGATGCTCCTTTATCCTCTGGAGTTACGCAGGGTTCCATCCTTCATCCTCTTTTATTACCTATTCGCCCTTGATAATCAATTCAGCTGCATCTCACATCACTGATACATGAATGACATGCAGCTGTATTTTTCAAGCCAAATAAAATTGGCAGTGTAGATACCCTCCTGTCTGACTGCTATGGATAAAGAAAGGATATCAACCTTCAACTAATAAAACAAAACTAAAGTTCTTTTCATTGGTTTTAACTGGTTGTCTTAGAAGTAGAGTCTGTATTGATCCTTTGGTCACCAGAGTTGAATCTTTTCTTCCGAAACCATTATTTTGTGACCAACACCTGACCCTCACACAAACAAAATTTCTAGAAGGATATTTCTGAAAACACAAATAATCATTTCTAGAAATATGCTTTTTTCAATTAAAGAACCTTATAAAAAAAATTTTCTGCCTCCTTTGCAACACTTTGTATGGCAGCCCCGAGGAACAACTAAAAAAAGGTAATCTTAGCGTATGCCAAAAAAAGGGAAAAAAAAGTATCATTTTCATAATTTACTTTATTATTTAGCTGTCATAACAGAAGAAAAGAATTGAAGTTTCCATCCATCCATCCATTTTCTATACCGCTTAATCCTCTGCAGGGTCGCGGGGGGGCTGGAGCCTATCCCAGCAGAC
>JAPZDY010000010.1:4420492-4436220 GCA_029783645.1 Ctenochaetus hawaiiensis
GGATGAAAAATATTTGTTATATGAGTTCTGTTTCCTCAGCTTCATAGAGCAAAAAAAGGGTTTGTTTTTAACTTGACATGCACAAAAATAGATATGTTCTTGAAGACAAAATTATCATTTTGAACAAATGCAGCTGTGTGGAAAGTGTGGTGTCAGTGTGTATGCAAATACAACTTCATTAGTTTAGGAGATCAGGAGATTGAGGTGAGGGTACAATGTGTTATAAAGGAATGGAAGGCAGATGACAGACCTATTTCCTTTGAGACTTTCCTGTTCACTGTCTTCTATTATATTAGACCAAATCAATTATCCCAAAGGCAGCATGCTATAATAGGAAGCTGGGTGGGCATTTTTAAACAGAGCAGACTTGCTTCTTAAATCCAAACACGCTGTGTGCGATTACAGTGATGAGGGCATTGAAATCCTGTAATTGAGACATGCAACATTATGATTGCAAACTGATTGAATATAATTAGCCATGGCTTTTACTTTGTTTGCTTGCTTCCTTTAATTAAAATAGTTTTCTTTTCACTTCGTCAGAGTAGATTCACATTATGCAGAGATGTTTGATAAGTGATTAGCCTGGTAAGGCTCACTGAGATAATTAACTGTCCAATCGTCCAAAAGTGTGCTGTGGTTGCCAAGTGGTCCCCCCCGCCTTGCACTGCCTCAGTGGCTACACTGTAAATAACACAGCAGTGTCCATGTTTAATCCATACATTTGATTCGACTAGTTGAGAATAATGTTTGCGTTAATGTGCAAATTAAGGCACACTCCTGTGCAGGCAGTCATCCTTATTCCAGGCTAGCGTGAGTCCCTGATAAGCAGGTGTGACATGAGCTCATCCAGGTTAATTATCTCTGACAGGTGCATGATGAGCTATATCACAAATAGGTGCTGTTGTTGCATCTTTAGGTTCAATTACAGTATATACTTTCTTCTTAATCCAGCAACCGACTCCTGTCTCGACACATCTCTCGCATTCCCACAGCTACCTACCCATCGTGCTGTCTGCCCGCCCGCCTGCCTGCTGTGAATATTAAGTCTATTCTCCTTTAGAGTCTCTGTGGGTGTGAGGCCTTGTCCTTGCAGAGCAGAGCACACTCGATCCCTGACGAGGGCTTCGCTTTTATCACCTGATGCTGGAAGAGCCAAATGAGGGTTCGGCCATGTTCAGCCATTTATCATCCTCGATCAGTGAGCAGCCACAGGGGCAGAAAGGACCTTGGCTGCATGTATGCACTCTCCTCCTGCCATTTGTTCTTAAAGTCGACCAGGTTTAGTGTCACTGTGCTCTACTGCTTTCTCTGCAGGGAAAACAAACATCAATGTGGCGGCTTTGTTTATACACAGCAGGCCTTGTGTCTGGAGCTTTCGTACGTGCACATGCTGTATTTTTCCACAAAATATTCTCCTTCAAGGTAAAGCAGATGATGATGATGATGAATGTGGCAAATATGGTTAGAGGTGCATTAAATGGGGTGCTTATTTATTTTAGTCCCGATGTTCATTCTGTTTGCCAGCTGTAGTGCAAAGCGTTCAGCTGAGAAATGTCTGCAACTTATAATAAATTGACAAATTTGTACACAGCAGGAAAAGTTATTAGCAAGCATCATTTGACAAACAACTGTGTTGTTTTTTAAGGCGTTCACAGTCTTAAATCGAACTAACTGAATACCTGCATAAACCTTCGAGCTCCAGGGACAATTTTTGTTCATTTAGAGTTTGATGAATGTGTGTAAAACCACCTCAACAAGGCACTGAAATGTTTATTGAGCTTGCACAAAGGGAAGGCTGGGAGGTAAATTGGTCACTTTCCCTCAAATTTTCCTAAAAATAAAAGGGTGTGTACCTGTTTCCTTCTTTGTGTTAACAAAAGGGTTGATGTTCCCTTTCATCAACCATCTTTTGCACTACAGTCCCACTCCCTGAGTAATGGATTGTTTGGACTCGCTCTCTGACAAATACTCTAAAAAACACTTATTTGCTTCGTCATGTCTCTGGCTGGTCGAGTGGCAGGGAAGGAGTTCTTTTTTTATTCACTGTAGAGGGGCTGCACTTCACACCCACTTCACTATTTCTTGAGTTTGCTCTGGAGGATATACTGCTGTAACAAATGGTTTGGAGTACTAGCATCTTAGATACAACAAAATTTCCTTAAACTTTTTTTTTCTTATAATCCAAGCTGAAATATCACAATGACTTAGTTTGCAGTTATATTTGGTCTAGATATTGATTTTCCCCAGAGGATGAATCCTATAAATTTGGTGATCCTCTGACTTTTCCTTATGTGTCACCATGAGGTTGACATGTGTAAGTGTTAGTGATATATTACAAGTATTGGATGCATTTCCATGAAATCAGAAACACACTCTCATGCTGCTCAGGGGGCTAAATCCTCGTGACTTTATTTGTACTTTGGATTTTTCTCTAGTGCCGCAAACAGGTTTACATATTTGGTTCAGAGTGAGTTATTTCTTGAACTGTGCCGTTATATCTGTTATAGATATCTAACACTCTCTGATAAATTTTAATGTTTTTGATCATCCACTGACTTTTTCTCCTCTCTAACATCAGGTCAGTTTGATCAGATTATGAACATGATACCTGCTTCACATCAGAGAGTTAGCATTTAGTTCAAAGCACCACTGTGTCTCAGCAGTGCCTGAGCACAGCCACAGCATGGCTGTGCACTCATTAACCAACAATAACTGATTTTGTTCTTTTTTAGCAGTAGAAACAAGTTGTGAGCACAACATTGACAAAACATCAACTTTTAAGTTATTGGTGGCTTGTTTATGAACAGTTTAAACACTTAAATATACATCAGGCAGTTTTAGAGCAGCATTATCATTAATGCTAACTGAGTTTCTGGTTTCCTGATAAATTCAAATCCAATATTAACTCTCTTTTAGCACTACTTTTGGTCTCTATTTACTTCTGGGGGAAATATCTGGCTCCTTAGCCACTCTAATGCTCTCTTATGCTCACCAGCTAGTTTCTAACCATGTCTGTCTGCTGTTAGGCGCTGAGCAGGTAGCGTACAGTGTTTTAAGAACTTTTTTATGAAAACAGTTGTCTGCTGTAGATGGAAATGGTGCTATAAGAACAGTGGGAGTGAACGTTCTGGACTGAAAATCACAATAAAGCTCCATAAAGCTGATGAGAGTTGCAGATTCAGGTGATTATTCTCTTCACTATGAGTGACTCCTTGAACATTTTCACAGTGTTGCCACATTGTCATTTGATTCTTTTTTTTTTTTATCATAGTCACTTTTGTCTTGTTTGTTGACATTTTACTTTTGGTTTGAAGATGTTTTGTTTTTACCATTTTACATCTCATTTTAGATAAATGCCATTAACAGCAGCCCTGCTCCAAAATGAGCTTTGCACATTTCTAAGATATTGTCTGTTTTTTGCCTCCTGTCTTTACAAAACAAGTGGAAAATGTATTATTTATTAGTTTGTTCCTCTCTTAATGTAATTGGTATTTGGATTAGGAAATCCAATGAAAAGGTCACTGACAAACTTTGCATGCATGATTATAAATTTGTAAATTCAATTTTCCATCTGTGAAATTTATTCTCAGCACAATGAGTCTGGTGAAACTTGTGTTCCTAACTTTTAAATTGAATGCTTACACAACACTCTACATATCATCTATAATCATGTTTTGCTAATGCACTCTATATTTATAACAGCCAACCCTTCAATCCATACCCCTCTGAATTATAATAACAAAAGCTGGATGATTTATTCCTGCTCCTTTTGTGGTTCTGTCTTTTCTCCCACCTGTCTCCAGGAGAAAGGAGTGATGCAATAGCCTGATATCAACATCAGTGCCTGTGTGAAGACAGTGCTGCTCGGATAAGATGCTCACATGTGCACAGAGGAGGGCTGCACTGTGAGGGAAGATACGCAGCACAGACAGATAGAGAGAATAGCATGTAAAGAAATGGCTGCTGCATAAAATCCCATAGAAACTTTAGAATGACCTCAACAGATATAAGGCTCTCCAACACACAACAGCTTCCTATTGAGTCCCAGTATGGCTGTATGCATTATCAACAGTATGGAAAAACATGTTTGTTAGAAATAGAGGGGATTTTTTTGTGTTTGAATGTTTTTCCTCTCATTTTAACGTTAGTTACACTTATGGCAGTGACTTGGATATGTTATGCAGTGGCCATGACACTAAGAAGGTTGTTGTGGCTTAAGAAACGGCAGTTTTTAATGGGAATAAAAATCTAAAAACATAACGCATACTTTCAATCCATTTCATCTGACATTGCCTTAATCTACCTGGAATTTATTTCTGCCTGGATGGAAGAGAAAATATCAAGCCTACACCTTTAGCAATAAGTGTCCCACTTACTTAAATACATTTTTCTTCTTTTTCTTCCCTTCTTTTTCTGCTTGTTATTATATTGTTTTAATGCAAAAGCACAAATGCAAAACAAGCATGAAAACTTGTTTTGACTTTATACATATAATTATAATGACTGTACTGTATGTGATTAAAGGGCTAATGAGTGCAAAAGCAGTAAAGCAAATGAACTGTAGCTTTTCTTTTGTGCAGTTGTAATTGTTTCCCTGCCTCTCTCCTTCTCTTCCCTTCTGTTACATCCCCCATAGGTGGATATGAATGCTATGAGGAGTTGATACAGTATCTGTGTTGCTCCCCAGGCTCTGTGAGCTCTCTCATGCTATCAGCCAGTGAATCTGTGGACAAATCGCAGGCCATCTGTGGCTTATAAGGAGTGAGTATACAGAGAATTTGTATTATGAGTTATCTGTGTCAGGGCTAAGTACTTTAGCTCCTTTCCATGTTGTTGTGAGCTTAATGCAGATAGTTAGGGTGGAGGTTGTACTGGTTGTAAAATTTCTGTTTATCAGGTAATGAGCTTAATTATTTTTATACCTCATCTCCAATATTTAACTCAAATAAGTTCCTTTTCTTTACTCTATGTTTAAGATTGTGGTTTAATTTTAAACAAGTGCTCGTTTTAGTCTGTGTTCCCTCTGGAATTCAACTTTAGCTTCCATAATTGTCAATAAAAACTAATCTGATGCATTCTCCTAAATCAGTGTTGGTTCCAGCTTTGCACACCTTCATCCATGTAACAAGGAGAAAATTTACACAGAAAACAGTTAAAATCTGTGTGTCTCATCAGAACTTAAGCAAAAAAGAAAACATTTGAGATCTTTAGATAATGTTATTGACAATGAACAAAGCCAAGAGCACCTCACAATATAAATCTATGCAGCCTTTCAGGAACTGAAATGATCATAGTTTTCATTAGGTTTACGAAATGATTATGGTTTTGGTTAAAATATGGTAATTTACATATGTGTTGCAAGTTAAGTTTGACAGTTACATTTACCTGTTTATGTAAACTAACTCATGTAATGGCACCCTGGATGTGTCACTGATCATTGCCATCCATCCACCATGAACCTCTCCTTATGCAGACTTTTTCACTCTTCAGACTATGATCCCATGCTGAATTGTCTAATACTGTTGTTTAATAGTTTGCACTGGGCTTTAGATGAAAGCTTTTTCAAAAGAAATAGTTTAGGCAAAGTGTGTCTTCATGCAGTAGTCCACAGACTTTGATAAATGAGAGTAAAGATGTAGCTATTACATATTCTTGTTGTTCTACTTTTCCCTTTGATTTAGTTTTGAAAGTAATTGTTTACAGATGGAGGGTGAATGGATACAACTGTCTAACTAAATTAAGTATGTCTTACAATAAGGAAGAAAAGAGTCTCAAACAAACCCATAAAAAAGCTGCTTTAATTCATTCTAAAATGTACTCGCTATGGTGACTGAGCAACAGTCTGGTCGCAGGAAGGGCCGAAATTCTTAGCGGGTTTCTTGTCTTGCCTATGGTTCTCCTACAGGAGGCGTGCTGCGACACAAGGCATGCTTGTTATAGCTCATGGCGGCTCATCAATAAGGTCGTGGGGCAGCAACACAGATGCTGGCTGAGGTCTCTGTCCTGAAGAGAGTAGCTAATCACCATCTCGGTGGGGAACAGCAGGGGAGCAGTCTGTCTTCTAATGCTCTATCTGCATACTCACACACAAACAGACATGTGTACACACTCCTGGTGCACATACACAGCAAATATGAGGCAGACACTCCTCCACAGGCGCACGCATAAACATGTCTTGAAGCACAGGATGTATTGTGTGGTATTGCCTTCCCTCTTACATCGCTTCTGTTTATTGTCAGTTGTGTACACGCTTACATCCGAAAGAGACATTCATAGTTTATAAGTGCAAATATATTGGGGTTTAGAGGCTTGTTGCATTTGTGATGCTTTAACACAGTCATAAGCATATGCAAATCCTGTGCTATCACAAATTTAGCAAATATATGTGGAATGTTGTTGGTGTATCGTGCACTACATATCTTTGAAGATCATTGAGTCAATAATATGCAACATTTCATGAGCCATTTTCAAGATGAGAGGTTATTTTGTTTAGCCTTTATGCCTCAGATATTTTTATGAAACGCAGAATGCAGATATCACATTTGCAACATGCAGTGTTCAATGTTCCCAATGCAATGTTCCCACAAAAGGAGAGTTCTGTCATTTTACTAGCATGTTAGGGTGCAGATGGTTGCTAGTGTGTAGCCAGGCGGTTATCAATCAGCTGCTATGGGTTTTCAGGCTGGGTGGTCACTAGGGTATTCCTAAAGCGAGCTAGGTCATCAGTAGGTGGTGGTTAAGTGGTTGCTGTGGTTTTCAGGGTTGTTGTCCATTGAACACTTACAATATGGCACCCTTAGTGTGTAATTAGTATTAATTATTATGGGAGGAGAGAGTAGGAAGACACTTTTACCGAGCGAAAACATCAATGCAGGGCTAAGTCAGGGTGAATGGATGGATTAACAAAACATCATCAGACTTTAACACAGAAAACTGCTGTTTGTTTCCCATCTCCTACAGACAGACTGCATTGTTTTTGAAGCATCACCCCATATCCCTCCACCACATTTATTATTGCAACCACGACGGGAAGGAAGTCATTTGAACCATGATCTTAGCTTAAACCTAACCAAACCTTAATTAATGTATTATACTGTACTCTTAAATTTTTCAACATTTATCTTAATCAGCTCTCTTTACCAGGTTGTACAAATAGTTCTGTCATGATTCTTAGCTGCTCAGACAGAAATACAAGGTACTCTTTAGTACCTGCATGAAACGCTTGCAAGGTAGTCTTACAATGTGCTTCATGTTGTGGAATAGTCTGTTTAGTTAGGTTTGGAAAAGATAACAGTTTGGATTACTTTTTGGAAGTTGTATATGTTACTTAAATTAAATTATGTGCAGAAGTTTAAATAAGGCAACATTTTGGTCTGAAACTTGACATAAACCATAGTCTGCTGGGAGAACGTTGTGTATTTTACTCATCAACCACTGCTGGCCTGTTGCTCTTCTAATTTTACAGTGGATGATTTTACATTAGAGGAAGTATAAACACTGGAGCCTCTCTCAGACTCTAAAAGGCACCACTGTGTTTGTATGAGACACCAAGGAGCGTGACAAAATGTTGATATTTGACCACCTGGCCTGCTTATATGTAACACTTTTGAAAGACACAGAAAAGACCTGCTGAGTCTCTCTGAAGTCTGATAGCAAATGTGAAAGCAGCTTTGTGTCTGCCTTTGTCTTTGTTTTGACGGAACCTCTATCAATTTTTTATTATATCACTTGTAAAGTTATTTTTCAAACTTTCAGCTGTGTAATTGTTGTCTAGATTTTAGTATAAGCACTGGCCTACTGACATGAAATTCTCTTGTGTCTCTGTGTAGTTTTATTGCAGCCGAACCTTGTTTATGCTTTCAAAAAATCTGTCTAGTAATTTTCTCTACTGAGCTTTCAACAAAGCTTGTGTCCCATGAAAACGTTTATGCGATGTCTGATTCAGTTGGTTAAAAATATACACTCCACATGTTTGCTGTATCTCTGTATAAACTGAATATAGGGATGTAAAGGTATAGAGGGAGAAAAAAAACACACTCATAATGTAATCCAATCAGCAGTAAAACATTCCCAACCATGAACATGTTCTTAAGACCACGCTCAGAGAAAATATAGTCTGTACAACAAAAGCAGAGTGCCAGAGGAGACGCTTTAATAAAAACACACAAACAAATGCACACACCGGTACATTCACTTTAATTTTTTTTTTTTTTTTTGGATTCTTTCATAAGCATCTTCACTGTTGTCACTCATCAAAATGTAATAAAGCTCAATGCACAACACAGAAAAGATTTTATTTAGAGCTCAGAGGCCAAGGACATTCATGCAATTTTAAGAGGATGAGATAGAGTTTGCTTTAAATGACAGATTCATTTTGAGACATTTCTATGAGCCCCGGATATAAAGACAATCTTTAAGCTTGTGATTCATTCAACTGACACAACTTTAACATTGACCCTCAACTATCATATTTAATTTGTGTCTTATGAAGAAAATGAGGTTCATTAAACCTTGTGACAAATGTCTAACCAAAGAGCCACACTTAGTTATTGAATACTTTACCTACTCTCTGTGATCAATACTTAATTACACCAGCTTTTCCTTGTTTAGTGGATTATTTGTCAGAAAAGAGCTTGTTTGAGAGATGGGAGCCACCCAGAGAGCTTATAAAGACAGAAAGTATTGGAGTGATCAGTGACCATGCATCATTACTCCGCAGTCGATGGTAACAAAGTGTCTTGGATCATGCTTAACGACATTAGAGGCAGAGAGTAGGGAGAGGAGCAGCAGATGCCTAGTTTGTTAGCCAGGCCGGTGCTGATGTAACTGTGTTAGCTAAACCACCACAGTGCTATTATCTGCTTGGCAAAAATGGGACAGGACAATTAATAACCCTGGTTGAAAACATATGCTTCAGTTTACAGCTTGGAAACTGCTTTGAGGAATTTGTTATTGATAAAAATAATTGATGTGTAACCTTTTTGACCTAAAAACCCTGCAGGACAATGTTCATCAGAGTTTAATTTAAATATACTGGGAGGCATCATGAATCTGTTCTGTGTCATCTAGTTATTCAAACTATTTATTCCAGTGACATAAAAACATTATTGTATTAAAATTTGTCTGTATCACATACACAGTGACAGGTACAGTGATGGCTAGTCTCTCATTTTGGCTATGCTAGCAGCATAGCATGGTAATGGACCTTTTACAGGTTAACATCAGTCCAGACTGACATATCTTAACAGCTTTTGAGCAGGTGCCATAAATATTGTACAAAAATGATGGGCCCCAGAAGATTGTGACTTTGGTGTTTCGTTGAACGGATTTAAATGAATAGAGAATGAACCCATATGACTTTGGTTGCTGCCTGGTTTTTCAGTTACCACCACCATTAGGTGAATGTTTTCTCTTAACCAATATTAGATCTCAACATCTGCCTGATGTATCTGCTTAGCATAAAGTTTTAGATAGAAAATAATGTCCCTAGAGGATGTAACTCCCCAGACTTTTCCTCCCACACTTCAGTTAATGGAAAAATGATTTCAGTGAAACATAGTGAAGATATGATTGCTTCCATCAAGATAAATGATTTCGGTGATCATTAAATGTATCAGTGTTTTATTGTTTACTATTCCAATAACACATCTGAATTTCATGTAAGAGCTGAAATAATTAGCCTACAATTGAGTAATTATTTTTATTCTATTATGAGATGTAGAAGCTCATTTTCAAGGGGGTCTAATAGACATAAATAGAGAATGGATCACATTATACCAAAAACAGTGTTATGTAACAAACATACACAAATTACACAGATACAGAATGTGTGATCGCCCTCCACCCACACCCACACCCTCAGCCCTCAGCTGTTGTATGAGAAAAAATGAACATAATGACCTGGGTAATAAATAAATATATTACAATCAATTAAATCAGCAGAAAAACCATTTGACTTGTCTTTGCACATTAAAACAGCACACAAATTAAGACATGAATATATAGACGTCCTGAGGCAGCGAAAACAGGCAATAAATCTTAGAGCAAGAGGGTAATTTTTGCAGTCTGATGCCGTGCTGTGTGTAGAAATGACCAGCATCCTACTTCTACACAAGACTCAGGGAATAAAGAGAAAGGGATGTTGCACATGTCTAAGCAGATACAAAGATCTACATGGAGCCAAAAGCTGTTTCAAATAAGAAGGACAGTCGAGATGAAGACATTTGAAAAGAATTTGTTACCAATGAAAATGTCTTTCTACAGTTGGGCTGCAACCGTGATATCAATTCCTACACGAAGCTATGGTGCACTTTATGTGGACACCTCATAACAAATCTACACATTGATTAATACTGAGCATTCAAGGGCTCAAGATAAGAGGCAGAGATGCTCTACAAGGCAACATCAGCATATTAATAATAGGTTATATCACCTGAGAAATTAATCTTTTTCTGACTAAAAATATAAAATAATAAAGCAGTAAAGTTAACACTTGACAACTTTATGTCCTTAAATTGATTAGCTGATTGATAATTAATGCTGAACAATTTTATGGTCCCAGCTCCTCAAATGTAAGAATTCATTGTCTCATTGTTTGGATCGTTGGATTTTTTGTTGAGACAAAAAAAAAAAAAAGTCATTCAAAGACATTACTTTGGGCTCTTGGTAATTGTGCTGAGTGTTTACTGCTTTGTAATACTTCTGCATAACAAAAAAAAAAAAAAGATGTGCTATGAGACTTCAATTAACTCCGCAGTTACCTCAACAAGCATTCAACCTTGAGAATCTGTCACCCCTACACATAATGTACCTGATATGAATAAGCCTCCTAACTCCCTGTGAATAACATCCCTGGTAAATTTGAACAAATCACCACTTAAAGACAAGCTATAGTGGAGATTATCCCTCCCATCAATCTGTCCTTTCTCTTTTTCTCTTTTCTCAAGGGCAGAGGCAGGTGTTAATAAGACTCATTTACCACAATGCAGCAAACGAAGGCTCACCAGAATGCAAAGATAATGAAATAATGAGATAAGAAGATTGCTTTGAAGTAGATAAACATCCAGTAAATTTTCCTGGACTGTCACAGGTGTTTTTTTTTTGCATAGAAGGTGTTTAATCAGAGCTCATCTACATTCACAATGCGAAAGGTTCGTCCTCTGGAATTTAAACAAGGGTAAAAAAATAAGGCTCACGGTTCAAACACTCTACTGTATATCATGAAAAGCATTTTAATAAATGAAATAAGTGTTTCTGAAAGAAGGATGAGTCCGCCCATGCAATCATATTAGTAATTTCATAGTTGGCTATAATTTCTCAGATTCCCTTATCATGCTCTTCTCAATATCAGAATGAGGCGAGTGCTGTTAACCACACCAGCTATTTTATATGTTCATCAAAGGGAATAAAAAAAAAAAGATCCTTTTGGCTGATGTCAGGGACGGTAGCTGTTATTGAGCCAACGGCTAAACATCTATGCCCGTATCAGATCAATTATAGATTAAAGACTTTGGGTTGTTTGCTTGTTTTTACAGACATGTGTTCTCTTGTGTAACAATCCGATTGATTTATATATAAAGAAAGTGCAGATTAGAAAAATATGTATTTGTGCATGTGGTAATCTGTGTGGTCATGCAGGAGCTTGTTGGCAGGTGCAAATATATGTGTTTGTGTTTGGAAACCAGAGTAATTAGAGCATAGCTGTGAAGACTGGCAGGTTAGGAAGTTTACCTTTTATGCATCTCTGCACGGTAACTACTGAAATTTAGATTCAGTGCTCGACACAAGCAAAAATACTACCCGACTGACCGCACAGCCCCCACCTCAATGAGCATTCCTGGAGAAACATATGAAGCAGTCAGCTCCTGTCGAGTCAATAGATTTTTAGCAACCACGGCTACGCTTGTCAGCTTTAGCTGATTGCCTGACATATTTCCTCAGTGTCTCTTGGCTCATCTACACTTGTCAGATCTCCAGACGTGGCTGTTGAAGCCATGTCCCTGGTCGTTCAGTTAATTCCCCATACAGCCTTTCTGTTTTTTTTTTCTTACCTGGACTCAGGCCAGCTCTGTCATTCCTGATGTCTCCATTTGCCCAGAGTGGCTCTGTATTTCTGGCTCTGGCCTTGGCACATTACATTTTCTCTCCTTCTCTCTGTCCCTCTAGTTCCCTCCTGGGTCCCTGACCTCCCTTTATTTCTCTCACTTCCCACATTCAATCTTTTCCTCTTTCATCCCACTCTATTTTGCCCCTCTACCCCTCTTGCACAACCTTTCTTTTGCGCTTTGAACTTCTGCAGCAATCCCAGAGGTGCTGCAGCTGAACAGACAGCAGTGCCATATCAGACGCTGTCACACATATGAAGGAATGCTGACCGCCCAAGCTGGGTGACTTCACCTCAGCAGCAAAGTACCAACGATGCGTAACTGATAAAGACCTTACGAGACTAAGGTAAATATGTCGCAAGTGACATTAACAGCCCCTATGGCAGCTTGGACAGAAGAGGTTGTTTTATATAAAGATTCGGACTCAGTCAAATTTGGCTTCAGCCCCCTGTTTTCCTTCTCAGAGTAGCTTGCCTGATGCAAATCAATAAAGTAATTTTCCCCCAGACTTGTTGTAATTAACTATGTGCCATGAGTGCTCAGGGGAACTGCAACATTTGAATAGAAGCGACTTCCAGCTGCTTCTGGGACACCTGTGATTTAAGAAGTTTAAGACAGGAAGGCGAACAGAGCAATATATGACTAAGCATTTAACACGGCCCACACACTCTTTAGCAGTGCTCGTTATCTGCGTCCTTAAGACTGATTCCACCTGACAGAGAGAACAAATGTCTATTTGTTTGTTGAAGTGTTGGTTGTATTTTGGGGGGCTAAAGATATTATCCTCTTGAAAAACAAATTACATCGATAAGTCAAAAATAATCACTCATCCTTTCGTGTCAAAAATACAGAAGAAAAGAAATGTCAGTTTCACAGTGTAGCCGGTATAGAGACTCTACTGTAATAGGCCATACATAAAGCTTTTTAGGTATATTATTTTCAGTGGATCTGGGGAAATGTTAAGTAATCAGAAAACAAATAGATAAACAGGCATTTTGATTATCAAAAACAAGAGGAGCTTCATCTTCTTTGTAATATTTACTGATCTTGAAAAAAATATCTCTGTTTCCTCTTGTTATCAAGTAATTTTACATTATAATGCAGGCCCAGTGGATAAGGCAGGAAAGGAAAAAAGGTAAAAAGGAAAAAAAGGTAAAAAGTTTTCTTATTTACATTGTGGCTCCTTAGCTACTAACTAGCCATTGCTAGCTTTGCCTACAGTTCGTTGCCAGCTAAGCCATCCCTTTAGGACGGAACATTTTAGTAAACAATGCATGCGGGCTAACACTCGGCCAATATTTAAGCTAACCAAAGCTGTTGATAGTCTGTTAACACCTTTACAGAGGACAAAAATGTATATTTAATGCAATTTTCTTGTAAAGGATTTGGAGTTTTTTAAAAGACATCTTTGACGCAGAAGAAAGTAAGGAATTCCTTTTGATTGGACCATGAAAATGATTTCCTGTCCAATCATAACACAGAACTCCTTTGAAATTTAGCTGGAACCCAACTATTTTAATGAATTCTTTTTTGGATGTGCATTTTTCAAAAAAAGAACATGCAAGGTCTACCTGTTTCTTCTGGAGCTTTTGAGCTTCTGCAGGAATTCATTTTCATTCATATGAGCACTGAGGAGATATACTGGCTACAAAGCTGAGCTTCTTGGTCTATTTTTGACCTTGGAAGTGGCAGCTAACAAAACACTAAATATGTGATGAAGATTGTGTATTATGGTTTAAAGTTCCATAACAAGTTAATGAGGTCATTTCAAGCTGAGCAACTCTGGCCAACTCCTACTCTAAGGTTAAGACTGAGCTGTAAATCTGAAATTGCTATATTATAAATATGAATACATCAAAATATCAATATTATTGTGACAATAGTTTTAATCATATCCACTTGATAATCTTAAATCAGTTGCTGAAATGACTGCGTGTCAAATAAAATTCCACTTTGCCCAACATTAGAACCAAGGATGATAAATTATCTCTTAGTAAGTGTATGCATGTCCTTTATTTTTTATTTTTTTTGCCAATATTTGCAGCAGTTTTGGCACCCTATTGTCTAAATGCTGCATTAATACAATTCCAGGGAGAAATACTCATGAACATAAAAAGCAACAATCAAAGGCAAACTGAGATGTATGAGTTTTGGAATTAAGGAAGGACACATTTATCAACATGTAATAAATGTAATTATCCCAGAGAAGGCAAAGTGAATCCTCACAAGTGCCTGCATAACTTTTCCAGATGATTACACTCATTTCACCACAAATTTCTCCCTCTACAGACTCATCATTCCAGAAAAACAGCTCACCATTGATGAGAAATAAGTAGCTGGCAAACACAGCAGTGGTATTAGCCATGTGCAAAGCTGGGTCCACATAACGTACATTAAATATGCTCTTTGATTAGAAATACACTGATAAGGTGAATTCAGGTAAATGCCATTATCCCTCACCGATTTGCCTTATTAAATTAATGCCCATCACTAAGAAAGGGACGGAAATGAAGAGAAACAAGGGGATTTTAAAGCTTAGAGGTGATTTTGCCAAAAAAAAAGTTTAATAACAGGAAGCTATCCTCAATATTTTGCACATACTTTTAAACATTTAGAAATTTTATGTTCAAGGGGTCCTGAGAAGAATGTATCTATAAACTACTAATACAACAAGTTATGTAACTCAAACCAATGACCCGACAATATGAATTAATTAAAGTTACTATTTAGACATGATCTGCTTTAAATAATATTTTTTTGACATGGTTTTTCTACATAAACAGTAAAAAAAAAAAAAAACAAGCTCTGAAAGGTACTTGCAGTACATTCACTCTTTCTCCCTTACTGAGAACTGCAGGATCTATTAATCACTGGCCTTGTGCCTGCTTTCGCTAGGTCAGGCCACAAAGGTGTGCATCAGGAAGGCTAATGGTAGTGCAGAATAATGATTGAGTGATTCAGCTTTTTATTTGAGCCTCAGTCATGTTGTGACTGACTGTTACGCACCAAAATCAGCAACTAGCAGTTGTATCATAATAAAATTTGTAATTTGAATCTCATGTTTGTTTCTGTTGTTTGTTAGCTTGTAACTAGCAGTGTCTGATACAGTGTTAGTGTGGTAATGCGAACTGTTCCTCTCTGGGCTGGAGGTTGCAGATATAGATTTGTCTTTCACATTTGCACATACCAAATCTAGCTTGCCCAGTGCATATTTAAATTTCAGTTTTAAAATGCACAGACACAGCCCCCAACAGTAGAGGAATGAGAAAACACGCCTCTGGCGACAAAATTTGCAGATACAAGTTAGTATCGTCAAGAAAGAAACAGATTTTCCCCTACTCTCTCTCTCTTTCTTTCTCTCTTTCTCTCTTTCTAAACCCACCCAGGGTCTGGGTCTGCTTGAGGTTTCCTCCTGATAGAAGGGGGTTTTTCCTCACCAATACTCATCAATTATCTCCACATTGACTGTTTGAGTGGTACTTTACTATTGTATTTATTTTGGGTTATCAGTTAGTCTTAGTTGTGGGTACTGGACACCCGGGCAACCCGTCTGCCTCCGCCCTTGTTTGTACATCAAGAGCAGGTCTCTAAATAACCGAATATGTGCTTGGTTGGGCATTTATT
>JAPZDY010000010.1:4436320-4448236 GCA_029783645.1 Ctenochaetus hawaiiensis
TGTGTGAAATAGAGGTTTTCACTGCCACCATAAAAATGGAGAGCCCAGGTGCTAAGTCAAATTTATGTTTGTGTTAAATTGCATATTTCTCTGCCCACTGTGAAATAAACTGACCACAACAGCGTTGAGGGAAGTGGTGCTGTTAAAACTGCAGTCTATTAAGAATATGGGGTTTAATGTTTACAGGAAATAATGGGATTCACATAGAAGAGTGTCACTAAAGAGTCTATGAAACTATTTGTGAAGCTGCAGCTGGAGCAATAACTTACATTTGCTGCAAAGATCCGCCATCAGTGAGTTAGTATATGTCTAAGAAATCTGAGTTGTCTCTGGGAAGAGGCAGAGAACTGTGACTTGAGTGCCTCCATTGCTATATGTGTTTATGACATGAGTGATGATTCCAAGGGCAATCTGAACATGACAACCTGTTCCACCTGGCAGCCTGCAAGAAAAGAGAACAGACGTGTCCTCCTTCAGCCTCCATCTCACCATACTCTACCGTACTTATTCTTATCCTCACCTCCTCTCTCTCCGAGTTTCTGTGTGCCAGGTTGAATGTTGATTGGCAGCTTGATAAAATGAAATACAGCAGTGAGTAGAAACGAGTTCTGACCGTGCACACATTCGATGCTTCACTGCCCGCTATTTGGGGAAGCAGCAAACAACAAACTGTTTCACCAAGATCAGGCTGCCGGGCCAACATATAAACAAGATAAACAATGTCTCTAGAGCTAAGCGAGAGGAGCAGAGGAGGCAGGGAAGTGCTGTGTTTGTTCTCTGATCGATGCCATACATAGTGCATGAGTTCCCTTAGAACTATGGGTAGAAGTTGTTCACTTCTATATGAAAAAAGTTCAGACAAAGGGAGAGATGAGCTATTGAGATGAAGTTAAATAAAGGTAAACTATAAGAAGCATTGCATTAGGTTGTGAGTGAGAGAGAGGTGGAAGAGTTTTCCATCTTAGATAATAAAATGTGATGTCAGATCGATCCACGAGTTCAGCCAAGCAAAGGCCAGGGACGGGCCTGCTTTAAGTAGGAAAATAAAGAGTGGAAAGCAAAACATTTTGATTAAATCGTCATATCCTTTCACCGAGGTTTGATTCTTTCCAATCAACACGAATAAACCCTGGCTATTGCCGAGCTCTCAGAGAAAATTAAAAGCCAAAATTGCCTTCATAAATATTAATCTGTGTTAGGCAGAGGTTGTGCCCTTCATAATTATTCATGCTCTCTGGAGCGCATTTGTCAAGAGTAAACAGTTTCCTCCTGTTTACCTAATGCAAAACATTCAGTAGGTGAGTGGGAATAATTGATGCCTTCATATTCTATTCTTAAGGATGTAATTAAACAGTCTGCTATAGAACACATGCATTACTCTTTTTGCTTCCTCTTCCTCACACAGACACACATTCACACACACTGCATGAAGCACACTCCCCTACATTCACACTCCTATCCATTTCTCAACAACAGTGTCTTGGTTCACTTGGAATTAAAGGTGGAATGAGAGTTAATTTCACAGCATTTTGCCATGTTATTAACACTGTGGGGCCTGTAAGAATACTGTAGATGGCCTCTGCCTTGGTGACTTTGTTTTGTTTTGAGGGAGGGGTAATATATTATTAGCTGCTTGCTCAAGTGTGACGGCATCATTAGTGAGCAGAAAATAACTTATTAATACCTTTCTCTATGGCCTGATATGTTGTTATTGTACATGATGTATGGATCATAAATGTCTGTCAAACTGTTTTCACCCATAGTTTACACTAGAGATCTCAAATATGGATAAAATCCTCTTTGAATTTTTTATTTTATTTTCATTTTAAACTTTATATACATGATAATGATATATATTGTTGTTGTAAATATTTTGTAAATTTCACTGAGGAACTGTTTTGGTGCTTAAAAAAAATAACACATTCACACTTATTCGAGCTCATTAGCTTCTGTTTGCAAATGCAAAGTTTGTTTTTTTTGCCACTAAGACTTTCTAACACCATGTTTATGTTGTAAAATGGTCACAGCTCAGTTAAGGCAACAAAACTACATGGTTTGCTTTTGAAAAAACGACTATGAATTTTTCCTGGGAGCTAAAATCTGGTGAACTGGCTAAAAGTTCTGTATGTGATCTACTGCTCTCCTCTGACCTTCAACCCTTAACGTTCTCATCAGTATTCATTAAATACTGCTGCTTTGGTCACACCTTTTGATGTTTCATGCAGATGCACAAAGTACCCTTTTGCATTCCTGCCACAAAGCCTTTCTAAAAGTGTGTGGTTCATTTTGTGGCACTAGCAGTTTGTTTAGGTTTTGGGCAACAAAAGTGCTTGATTAGGTTTAGAGAAGAGTTCAGCATTAGGAAAAGATATACACATGGTTTGTTTGGTTAGAAAAGATCATTGGTATAACACTTTGAGTTTCACTTGCATTTATGCAAAGGTCTCAGGCCCTCCACTCTGCCCTGCCCTCCTCCTATCTCGGGACTGTGTTATCACTTGAACTGTACAGAGTGAAGTTGCCATTAGCTTCTAATATAATGATGTGAATAGTTTACATTGAAGCTTAATGAAAGCTCAGTGTGTCTCTTTTCATTTGTATGAGACACTAAGGAATGTGACAAAATGTCTGTATCTGATTCTAGGAATGAAACCAGGTTTTCCATCGCTGCTTGGGAAGTTTTTGCTTTCTTTCTCTATTTTGTCAGGTTGCTATAGCATCCAGTACTGCCATTAAAAGGTTTACATTTGAGTAACTCAAAAGCCCAAATGTGTTGTCAAAAGGTGCTGTAGTTGTATTCCCTTCTTTAAAATGTGCCACCAAAGGGTGCTGTGATGAGGTGGGAGTGAAAAGCACTTAAATAACCAGGACTGGTATTTTTAGCTGTTCCAGAGATTTAAGTATCTGACAAATTAAAGATGAAAAAAAAGGCCCAGAATCCCCAAGAATGAAGTCAGTGTTTGACAAAGCTGCGACACGCAATTGATCGTTCACTAAGCTTCACTCCCCATATTGTTTCTGCGCCTCTGTATTTTCACACAACACAGAGTGTTGCAGAGTGCAGCTAAAAGGATGACAGCGACAGATTTAATGTTCAAAATTAACTTTGTCATTTTTTAAAGACATTGTTCCAGAGTTCACAAGGAGCAAAACAAAAGCGACTTCTAATTTCTAGCTGACAACCACGTACTTTTACCAGCTGGGATGCCTGTTTTTTTTGTTTTTTTTTTAAAGCATGACCATGATCATCCCCAGACTCTTGTGAAGTAGTTATTTTAATTCAAACCATTAGGTTTCCGTAACATTAACAAAGTGTTTATTTTAACTCAAAACATTTCCCTGAACCTCCAAATAACAAACACACTTAAATATTTTTGAAGGCACATACAAATTATGTCCTCCTGCCAGTAGCAGTGTCAGACTGGAAGACACGTCTACGTGTCGTTTAAGAGGACATATTTTGTCGTTCAATTTGAAGAACTTGATGCACCTATTAGAATTACTGAATCAGTCTAATGTGTTCCAAGGTTTTTCAGCTTAAGAACTGAAGGAAAATTTTGTCATAAATTGCTATAACATCTACATTTATAAGCTGCTGATAAAGAGCACAACAAGCTCTTTATAAATTTAAGATGTTCATGAAATGTTTTTATTTCACTTCTTTATGTCTTTGTAAAAGTAAATTACAGTGATAATCTAATTTGCCAAATGTGATGTAAAGTTTCTTGCCACTTTATAATAACTTTGAACTGTGAACCTACACTGAAAAATGAGAAAATAAAGGCAGTGAGACAATCAGTTGACAAGAGTGGGAAGTGTTGTTTAGCGCATAAAGTAAATTACAGCATTTATCAAAGTTGCTTAGTTAAGTTACTCTATTAAGAAACCCTGACCCCAACCCTAAACAGGTATGCAACCCATTTTGGGTCTTGACCCAGTGTTTGGGAAACACTGAATTAATGGTAACAAAGAAGGAAACCTGGCTGTCTCTCCCTCTGTTTCACACTGCTGCAAGTGAGGAGTGCACAATATTTGCTGTGACTCAGAGTATTATGAAAATTCTGTTACTACAACGTTCTGTTGACATTGTGTGTAATATAATGATTTTATGGCTGTATTTCTCATGTGTTTTCATGGATGACTCAATCCTGGTATTAGACAGTTGTGACATATTTATCTTTCTGCCTGTCTTTGTTTTGTCTGTCCATTTGGCTGTTTTTTACTGTTTTTTTTAAAGAAACAGCTTAGCACACAGCAAAACCAACACACACACACACCTACTGTCTTCTTCCTGTCCCTCCTACGTTAGGAATCAGGGGTTCAGCTTAGCTCCGGTGGCTGGACTCAGGGGAGCTGCTGGTCTACCTGTAGACAGCCACATCAGATCTTATTCCCTGCACAGGAACACAATCATATAGGGAGAGGGAGAGGCAGCTCCATCTGTGGAATACTGATGCAGGAGGAGGGCATTTACAAGACATTTCAGAGAGGCTGGAAGAAGAGAGAGGCCAGGGAAGGAATTCTTAAGATACAGTCTGCAGGACCAAGCAATGTTTTGGAGGGGAAAAAATCAGAAAATAGCAAAAAAGGGCATGAGTTTTTGGCTGGCTGCACAAGAAGAGCTGAAAGGGGAAATTAAATGAGACTGGCTTAGGCTGTTAATTGGAAAAACTCAATTTTCTTGTCATGCTTCCAAGGTGAAGGTTAAATTTTAAAGGGACAGCCATTGTACCCATTGTACTTCTTTTGACTTTACTGATCCCTTGACTTTTCCTTTGTGTCGGTTAGTTCACCACTTTGGCAGACCTGCCAACCTGCATGCATTTGCATGCAAGGATCACGTTTTGACATCATAAGTGGGTAAATTTGTTCCTCTATAAAACCTAAAATACTTGGGAGATTTATAAGTTGTTCTGTGTGTTTGCAGTCCTTGAGCAGCAAGAGGCAGTAGCATGTAGCCTGCCAAAAAAGCAAAAGAGGAGAAGTTTGATAGTTTAATAATATCAAGCAAGAGTGAATTTGACTGACAAATAATAATAACATTTCAAAACATTATCCCTGTTGTTCTCTTTCCTCACATTGGCTGACAGGATCCTTAAGTGAGGATGGTTCTTTTAACTCTTTGCAAAGGAAAACAGGTTGACATGTATGTGGAAAGTTGAATTGGTGAATTGGGTTAACTAAAGCTGGCATAAATCCTTTAAAAAAACTTTTAACCTTGATAATGTTAAATTAACCATAAGTAATTTGCAGGTTAGCTTACTTGGATTGAAGCTTAAAAAGTAAGCTAATGTCATACAGCCATTAAATTGTGAAAAAATCCTATTTAATGCCCCTCCAAAGCATTTGAAATTACTTTGACTCTAAATGCTGTCTTAAAAATAAACTTGTCTTGCCAAATGGTATGTCGATATAAATAGATTAAATAATTTGTTCATAAATAAAATCCTGAACAGAAACTTTATTTTTATTAATAACGGACCATGTTTTAAATAAATGAAGTTATTGTGTTTTTTTATTTCTTACAAGAGATTTATATGATGGTTTATGTTATAATTTAAATTGAATGACCATGACCAAAATGGTGCAAAAACATGTGAACTAAGCTTTACACTATTGTGATACTCAAATATAGTTTCTCAAGGTTGGCAAGTTGCTGTTATCTACACTGAAATATTTTCACATCTAAACAGATTGCTGTAAGGTTTCAGACAGATAATGATTGGGCGCAGAGGATGAATCTAAATGAGAATGACGAAACCTCTGACTTTGGTATTTACATTGTTAACATATTAGCTTGCTGATATTAGCATTAAACGTTAAGCCTTGCATAGTCCTGACCAGACAACTAAAAAAGTACTCTGTGACACAGTTACTTAAAGAAGATGCCTCTCTGCTGTTGCTCCATGTCTCAGTCACGTAATAATAAAAGATCATGAAATTCTGCATGCTGTTATTTTGACTCATTCCTACTTACTTCACATACTTAGTTTACATATCTTATATACCCCACCTTTTTAATTCAAACCATGATCTTTTCCTTGATTTTACCAGGTAGTTTGGTTGCCATACTTTGAAAATTTCAAAACACTAACTATTTGACAATAAAGGTCCAGCATAATCCGGGCAAATATGTTGCATTTGGTATGGTCATGTTATTTTTGGAGCAATCGGCTTTTGGGGTTATTTAGGTATGAGGATTTGTTGTATGTAGAAACATATGGAATGATAATAGACCATTTCCACCGCTGAAATATGAGACACTGTGAATCTTTGACTCTTCCTTCAACTTAACCTTCTAAAGTCACTCTCAAATCCTTCATGGAGGTTGCATTAGCCTAAAGCATAGTATGAGGGAGACTTGTGGCCAGAGGGAAGCCAGTTCAGATCTAGACCATCTGGTAGCCTGACAAGAGAAAAGAAGCATTCTTTCCCCTCTTTACAGCTGACATTAATAAACCCCATTTGCTCCCTTGAAACTGTTCAGAGGCCAAAAGTAGGAGCCTGGTTGTTCTGAGCAGCTCCAAAAATTTATCAAGTATAAGTGCACAAGTGAGAATCAGGTTACTTTTGAAAAAAAAAAAAGCCAAGACACGCTGGAAAATCTTGCCTGAGTAAATAAACATTTTAAAACACTGTATTTAATTTTTGTTTGTGCTACTCCACAAGGATTTCTCTAAGAGCTGTTTATGTCTCCCATTTCAGGTTATTGGAATAGTACATGCAGACTGTGTAGAGCAATCAAAACACTGCAAGCCTTTTTTGGTGAAATACAGTATTATGCTCATCTAATAGCTGGCTTAAAACGCTAATCATGCATGCTAATTCCTGGCTTAGTGTGCCTATGGATTAGAAGCCCATGTAATGTACAGTTAATCCCATATACACTGCACTGAAAATCCGCCTAGAAGTGTTTCTCATCATCAGAAATATTCCCTCTAATTATGTCTCCAGAGAGGAGCTCACCCCCCACTTGAGATGAGTCCATCCATACAGTATTCTCAGGTTCACATGAACATGGAATACAAAATATGTGCCCTTGATCAGGCTCAGCTATCGCCATTTTCCAGGTCTATAATTTGGAATTGATGGATGTTCTATTGCATATTATGCAGCTGGTAATGGAAATTAATCTGATAACCAGGCAGAGTATTTCTATCTTCCTATTCCCTCATATCTGCAATAATCAGTTTTGCTCCCTGCACCTATAAAGTCACATTCAATAATCAGCCAGTCTCAAGTTCAGAGGAGATTTTAAGAGGGAATTTACTGCGTGTTACCAAACTCGCAAACAATAGCTGAAATCAAATTAAATGTGACTCTTATTTTAATGAGTGAGTGTTCTTCTGTGCTTTGCTGAAATATTTAAAACTGGTTAATTATTGGAAAACTAGGAGAAATAGTGGGAAATGGGAGACAGAGGGATTGAGGCCGAACAGATCTAAGAGAATACAAAGAAAAGTGAAAAACAAGGCTGGAATTGGCTTCATACTCTCCAACCCTGCAGATTCTCCTCAGAGACTTGTGATGGTTCTGCCCCTTTCAAAGTATCCGCCTGTGGTCTCATTTCAGAGTTTCTCTCATATTTTGATCATATCTATAAATAAACGCACTATATTACTGCTTCTGTTATTAGCAGACTCTATGACCTAGCTGGCTTGGCTCTGAAACTGTTTGCCTTTATTGAAAAACAGAGTATAGAGTATAGAGTTGCAGCTTCTTCAAGTTGGAGTTTTGTGTCATTCCTCTGTGAGCAGGCTCCTGTGAAACCAACAAAGGAACCGACACGAACGAAAATAGAAGATGAATCCAAAACCTTTGGTTACATTCAGTGCCAGTTTTTTCTAGCACTGTATCTCTTGGAACTTCAGTTTTATTCAGAATGTTGGCTAAGTAAGAAATGTTAGCTTGCTAACATGCTTAATTAAGACAGTCAACACTGTACATGTTATATGTGATAAATGTAAGCATACTGGCGTTGTTAGTTTGTAAGCTGCAGTGTGGTTTAGGACAGGGGAAAATGCTGGTATTGTCAAATAAATTGTGATTAAAGCATGGTTTGGATAAAGGCAGAAATGCACTTTAATAATGATGTTTTACATGAAAAATATCAGGGTTTATGTTAAATAAAAATGCTAGCATAGATAGCAAATCTCTGATAGAAGTACTCTGGTCTCATGCATAAATGCCAAACATGATACGCACTTATACACCAACCCAAATTCACACCCTTAAATTTAAGTTTTGATATGTAAAAGACAAAAGACAACCACTGTAGTTGTACTTAACTGGACATTAATCAAAAGTTGCAGAATTGATCAAAACAGATGTGATTCCCAGGGATACTGGGCCGTGTTGAACAGGAAATCTTGCCTATCTGGAGCCAAAGTACTTGTAAGTACTCATGTTTATTCCTGTTTTGTAAGTTTTTCTGTGCTTTTTTCTCCATGGCACGTAAAAGGGGAAAGATTCCTCTTGACTGGACCATTTTTATCCGACTGCCACAGGTAGTAATTTTGCGGAAAAGAGGGAGGCAGAGAATTTTTACATACAAAGCTGAAGCTGAGCAGCAAAAACATGATGCATCATCAGAGCTGACACTAGCCAGCAGTACTTGGTGAATAATACCTTAAGAATACCAATTTCAGATGGATGAGATTTCACAGGGTTTTTCCCTGTTGAACCACAATGTGCAGGTGTTTGGGTTGCTGCTATCGGGGCAGCCCAACAAGGTTAGTAACAGTAAGTGCAGTGTGCAGTTCTGGTTACCATGCAACTATAAAAATCAGCCAAAACATGAATTTTCTCTGTGGAAAAAAACAAATCTTGAGGTTTCAGGCAGCTTTATTTATTTTTTCATTTTTTTTTCCTTTGGCACTGATGTCAAGTTTGAAATTTGGAATGTGCAGAGAAAAGCTCAAAAATGTCCAAAACTTGACAATTCTAATCATTTGAGGCATGAGTTTTAGTGATGCACAAAATTTGATGCAAATTTAAGGAATTGTTATCCAAAGTTGTGGTGATGGAAGCGAACTCTGTGCAATTTCAAGAAGCCAGATGGACATTCATGATGGCAGTGGAAGTATTATGCAGATTTTGTGGTAAAATGGGTATTTTGTTGGTGACATTGTTTTTTCAATGCAAATCTGTAGTGACTTAAGAGTTTTGTCTTGCAAATGGTGGCATAGAGATTGGTTATGCAAATTTGTGGTGTCGAAAAAATTTAGAAAGAAATTACTTTTTTCGTCTTTAAATGAGTGAAAAAGCAATTTGCAAAGAAGGTGCTTCTGTTTGCACATGGATGGCATAAAAGTAATGAAACTGTCAGCATACATGTGCAAAATACATTCCTGCTGTCTTTATTATCTTTGTTAGTCAGTGACGGCTGAAGCCAAATATGCAAATATGGTACATCTTATATGTTGCTACAGTGTAAATATATATATATATATTTATACGAACTTGATTATCTCAAGTATACCTTTGACCTTTTGTAAGATGTAATGAATTTAAATTGTATCAGCATTTCCCATGAGATTTACAGTGTATCAGCTGCACAGAGCTCACTGATTTATATTCCTGCAGTCGCTCTAAACCCTGGATATCCTCAGTGTCCTGTACCTTGTATTCCCTGAAGTCAGTATTTTGCCAGAGAAGAATGTAGCAACTTCATCACTAATGCATATGCATTTTCTGACATTTCACAATGCACTTTTAGTGGTTTGGAGACCTTTTCTGTAAGAGGCATTGTCACAAGTCAAATGTGCTTCTCCTCATACACTTTTTTATAACAAACAAGTTTTCTGTCTCTTGAAGTCTTAGTTTTTGAGTAAGATGGACGATAAGCATTGACAGTTTCTCATGTTAGATCATTTACATAGAAATAAAATATTCAATTTCTGTCTGCTATACCCACCATAGCTTCCAAATAGCAAGCATAAGCATATGAAAAGGGTCCTCATCAAAGATTCTCTCAGAGTCAGAGAGACGTTGCTCTTAATCTCCTGATTTGCTTCTTGTCTGTGAAGCTGTAAATGGGTGAAACAAAACACTCTGTCTTCTCCTCAGGATATTGCTGCTTGTAGAGCTAATCAGGTTGGAAATGATGGCTGTGTGTGTGTGTGTGTGTGTGTGTGTGCATGTGTGTGTGTGTATGTGTGCGCAGGCAAACCCACGCAAGGACACACTCATTTGAACAGCCCTTATCTCCTGTCCTCATTCAACCTCATCCATACAACACATTAACCTCTTTGACTTTCTCTAACTTGTTCACATATATCGGCATTAAAAATGTGCATAGAGTATCAAAAATGCATTATGTGTACACATCTTATCATAAAGAGGACCCTGCTTCATTTGCACACTGACAAGTGTGGAATAATGTATGTACATCTCTACAAGTTTTCCCAGATGTTTGTTGGGCTCTTTCATGCTAACGAGCATCATAAGCTGGTCCCTGCTGACCACATTGCCTCAGTTTACAGAGATTATGAAGGCATCGCTGCCTGTCATGAAGGTCATGTAACTGTGTAAACTCAGCAGGTCTCCGCATCAAAAGGCAGCGTGCATGCAAACTATAAGTGTTATCGTCCAGAAGCGTGCTCTGAATTTCATAGCATGTTCTTCTATGTTCAGGATCTTGCATTTTACATTAAATGTTTAATCATTAAGGTTCCCTTTGATTCCTTCTTTTTTTTCTTTCACCGACACTTAAAGTACTTTTTTTTATCAAACTGTGAAAAAAAACCCTATGTGTTTATAGAGCTAATTAAGAAATGTGTAAGCTAGTGTGGGAGGATATACAACAAGATTTCTAGGTTTTTTTTATACATTTATACTGTTCACATAGTTAAGTAAAGAGCGTCTTTACAATACATTTACTCCGTAATCCCAGCTGGTTTGAGTGTGTGTGTGTTTGCGAGAATGAGGTGTCACTTACACTAACCCTGAGGAATATCAGATGAATTAAAAAACATTAAATAAGAAAATTTACTCAGACAAATGACTGATTCATACCTGAGGCTGCCAAATCAGGTGCATAAGATTGATTTTAAATGAGCTCAAATTCACATTCCTCGATGGCTGCACCAAGGCAGATGTTGTCCAATTTCCCTGACTTACAATTTTCAATTACCCAAAACAGAAATACCACAAAATTTTGTAACTTCAAATTGTCCGTAAATTACTCTAAGACAAGAACTACATGTGCATGTTACGAGGAGCCGTTAAACTCATCTCCTTTTACCGCAGGCCACAAACCTATCATTCACTCTCGATATGGAGTGGATCTTTGGTAATACTAGCTAACTTCAAAAGCCACCACTGCTGGTTTGTCTTCACATTAGGATGTGTAGTTGTAGATAGTGGCAGAGTATTAGTGGTAACTTCATTCATATAAACCCACTGCTGTAAGTTAACATGCCAGTGCTTTAAAATAACTCACTCGAGCTGCACTGATTTTGCATATTAAAATCTGTGTACATGTCTTGAGGAGTACTTGTGCATACGTGAAAAAAGCTGTAACAGTAGTATTTCATGGCTCCGGTAAAGCTACTAAAAATCTTGTGAAATGCAAGTTGCTACAGAAAAGAAAAGAAAATTTGGTAAGTGTAGTGACACAGAGGGTTATGCCTGACTCACACTGCTTGAGCTGCATGTCTCTCCTTTTAAATGAGGGTAAAAATCATGCTTTTATCAAAGGTGAACTCAGTGAAAAAAAACTGCTGGGATAGTAGTAGCAGTTCCAAAGAAAAAATAGCGTCTGTGTTGTGACCACATGCTTGTGTGCCACAGCAGTTCAGGCTCAGGCAGGCAGTGTGTCCCAAGGGTTCAGTCAGATCTGACGGGGCTCTTTTGCTTGCTCCTAATCTCTGTAGCTAGCATCTTGAGACAACTTCAGTCGCTATTACTAACATA
>JAPZDY010000010.1:4478947-4499155 GCA_029783645.1 Ctenochaetus hawaiiensis
CTTGGGGGATTTCCAGGCATACCCAATTGGTTGGAAAACCTGGGGTAAAGCCAGAACTTGCTGGAGGAATCATATATCTTATATGACCAGGGAATGCTTCAAGATCCCCCAGGAGAAGTTGGAAAGTGTTGCTGTGGAGAAGGACTTCTGAACCATGTTTAGGCTGCTGGAACCACAACCTGACCACAGCTAACAGAAAGACAATAATTGGATAGATAGATGGATTCATTAAGAGTGGAGTCTGACTTTTTTCCACCGTGTAAAAATTATAATGGCAAACAAATGCATAATTCCTGCAAAAAAAAAAATAATGATAAAAAAATAATAAACAGCCTGCAGAATTTGCAGTTACTACAAAAATGAGCTGGTCTGATGAGTCTTAGTGAAAATTGTTCATTTGATGAAGTGATACACAGAGTTGGTGATTCAGTTTGTTATTCATCAAAACAAAATTGAACAGTAGCTAAAATAAATAATTTTGTTGTCTTATCTGTGGTGTCTAATCAGCCAAGAAATGTGAAAAAAGTCATTAAAACCTTTTGATCTGACAGTTTATTGGCCTCTCTGAAAATATGAAACTTTTTCTTCCCCCAACATCACTGCTTTTGTAGCATTCTCTGCCTGAAGCAGTGGTTACCCAACAATGCTGGCTTGTGACCCTTTAAAAAGTACAGCATCAAAAGTTTCTTTTTTTCTCTAAGCAAAAAGGGGATTTTTTTCTTCTTATTCCATTCATTTTTAGTTTGAAAGAGGTAAAGCCATACTCTTTGCGCAATCCTACCTTCTAGTTGAGAACCACACGGTCTACAGCACGTCATAAAGACCTCACTTAAAGAAGCTTTACATCAATGACAGTGTGAACAGATTTGGGTTGTTATGAATCAGCATGACAGTGTGAAAAGAACTTTTTTTATATGTATTAAGAGAGATATACAGTAGCAATTAAGACTGAAACAACTACGAGAAGGAAAAAAATGTTGGACACATAAGCAAACTTAAATTAAACACAATATTTCATTTTACTCAGACACAGAGCGTAGTAAACACAGGAAATAAGTTAGTGGTTGCTGTAGCCAAGAGGGCCTTACCCTTAATATTCATGTTTATCTTTGTTTTTCTTTCATGTGATAAGTCCGTCCTTTGGCCTACAAGCTGTTGTTCTTGCCATAAATGTCATTAATCATAGCAGCATTTAGCACTCCCTTCACATTAATAATCGTACTTATTTATTTAAACCCTTATTGGTTTGACAGGAGCAGTAAAAACATGTGGATGTGCATGTATGTGTGTGGGTGTGTGAGAAAGACAGAGCGGTTGTATGGAACACCATGTGGCTGGAAAAGACAGAAATAGATAGAAGTAATGCCTGAGATATATTAAAAGATAAAAATTTGGAGACAAAATATCGTGCCTAACTTCTTATGTTTAACTTGCTTTCATCACTAAGATATGTTGTTGAATTAGTTTTGTTGCTGTTAATTGACTGAAATTAAATAATTTTTTATTAAAAAAATAATTTGGAAAATAGTCAAATGTAGAACAAATTTATTTGTGGAATACCAAGTCAAAAAATCAGAAGATGAAAAGAGGAGAGTTTGTTTTTTTTAAGGATAAGATTTTTTCTTTTCCTGGCAAAAACAAGCCTTTGTAACTAAGACATATGGCTGATAATATTTATTGTATCATAACTTTGGTTTATTTAGTAAAAAACACATTAGAGTGTAAGTCAGACATCAAAGTTATGAGATACTTGGTCAAAATTAGAAAATACTTAAAGTAATGGGATTTGATGTTTTTTTAAATTTTTTCTTCTTACAGACAATATTTTTTAACTTTAAATGTTAAAATTGGCTTTTATGGGGATATATTCTTTATTTAATATGATAGTTTTAATAATCTCAGTAAATAAAATTAAAACTTTTATAATAAATCTGTATATTGATATCAACAATCAAAATACTTTCGCTAAAAAATTATAACATTCTATGTCCATTTCTGACAGAAACACGCTTTAACAATTAATTTGACTTAATTATTCAACAATACAAGACAGTAAGTGAACATACTGATAAACCAATTCAAAGGTGTAGGATACAATTTTGCTTTGTTGGTTTTTTTAATTTCTCCTATAATCCAGTCTTTTCATGTTGGACTGTGTATTTTTGTTGGCAGAACAAGGCTTCCATATCAGACATTTCCAAATTATTATGACTAATTTAGCACCCTTTGCTAGATGATACACATAAAACTTGTGAGCACATATTTCAAGCATTGGATCTTTGCATTTTCTCTTTATTTTCTTAACTAGGTGGATTCTGCATGCATGTGTGACTACAAACCACATGACTTCCATTATGAAACCAAATATGGAACCAAAGGTTCAATGCGAGATGCCGAGGGAGAAGAATTTTCAGCCACATGCCAACAGCCTTTTTCAAGGCTGTGTGCAAAGGAACTTCACGTGACAAGTGTGTTTATGAGACACTTAACAACATTGATCCTGATAAAAAATCGTAAACATTTTCACTAAAAAAAAGAAAAACACGCCTGCTGCACTCTGATATTGTCGGCCCTCTTAGCCAGTAGAACCAAACAAGATGCTAAGAGTAACCTCCATGCACAAAACACTTGAAACATTGTTATAAACATTTCTTTATTCATATTTATCCTGGCACAGGGCCAGGACAGTGCTATTCATAACACAAACAAAACAGGAAATGCCTCCAGCATACTAACACTTTATCTTAACATCGGCACAGTGTTGCTCTCTTTTGCACTGATCCACACTTGAGTCCAAACACATGGCCTTGTTGGAGCTAAATCCTGAGTGCAGTGAAGCTCTTCAATTAAAACAAGCTGATGACAATGTAGGCAACATGATTTTTTTATTTTTTTTTTAAACTCTGACGAAGACTGATCCAACATTGAAACAGTATATAAGACAGGAGTGTCTCTGACTGGTAGCTTGTCTAATTTACTTGGACAGCTGTGCAATGACATCAGGAATTAGTCTTTGCTCATGCAAATAGAGTGCATATGCTAATACTGGAGCTAATTGGTGGAAAGAGGAGGGGGGTGGTAGGATGGCTTGTCAGTTGGACGTTAGCTGGATGGAGACGTGTGCCCACTCTGCACTCAGCAGTCTGAAAGGCTTCCAGCAGCCCTCATTATACACGTGGAGCAGACTGAGCACTGAGATAAAACCATTCAGTTTTGACTAATACAGATGGCAAATTTGTTGAGTCCTTACATCTCTGCCACTTTGAGCAGATTTGAATCTCTTTCGCTTCAAATACTAGATGTGATGAATACATTGACATTTTTAATGCTAATACACTCAGTGATGAATACCATGATTATGAATAAACCAGTGAGGTAATAGCTGCCATTAGCAGCACTTAACCACCTTTATGAAAGTAAGGGGCACTTTTCAGTGTATTATGGCCTCTTTACCACAATTGTCATGTGGGATATATTTTGTGAAAAAGGTGATATACACAAATGAAAATAACAAGCCATCGCTTATCAGATGGGATAACAATAGCCTCCTTGTCACTGAGAAGTTGTATATTTGGAAAACTTAGTGGTTATTAGCAGTTTTTCAACAAAAGGGAGCCTTTTTGTGGAATTATAGGAACTGTAAGCACAGTGATTGTGTTTGAGTCCTCTGCTAAAATCATTTTTTTAACTAATCACCACAAAAAAAAAAACTTCTAATGACATTTTATAAAGAAGGATAATTCTAAAAAACTAAAACTTAGAATGACAACACTAGAGAAGAGTTAGCAAGCTCACTCAGTGATATTCTTGTAATGGATAATAGCCCTCTGGATTCCACTAGCATTAGCTAACAGTAGCCATTTTAAACTTCATACCACACAGTAGCAGTGTTGAAGCAAAAGCAAAACTTGTACTGAATTGAGCAAGGGACGAAGTTTTCATTTGTAAGGGCATCATTGTGTCGTTCATCTTTCTTTGCCATTAAGCAGTATCACTTTATTTCCACGTTAACAGATAACACAAGGCTTTATCTAATCACTGTTTTTAGAACAAACCTAACCTACCTTTTATCCTACAGTAAGTAATCTTTATATACAGAACCTAAAGCATGTAGTGTAAATAGAGCAAAATACCATCTCTCCTATAGGAGGTGTGTAATTGATGAGACAGACAAGACATTGTACTGTGCAATAAGTAACGATTAGCTAAAATGCCTCTGATTGTTTCTTCATTTGTACATTGTGCAGTTGCTCCTCAGTTTAATTTAGGGAAAAGTTAAATAAGGAAAACTGGTTCTCTTTCATGTTGTATTTGTTTCACTTGTTAAATTTCTGCTTCCTTCTCCTCCTCTAATCTTCCCCATCGATTCTGCTTTCCCACTGAGTTAGTGTTCCTCCTGTTTACAAATTCATTCCTCATCATAGACAGCCAACCATCTATCTGTCAGTCCTCTTCAAAACAATCTGTTGTTTAATGTTGTTCTTCTCTTAATATTACTGTGATCAAAGCACCATCTTTTCATCACCACCACGATCCTCTGACTGCTCCACTGACATCTAGATTTTTGGCTTAATTTATTGCACGCAAATGCCTGTATCATGTATCATTCTCAACTTAAAAAACACCAAACCATAGACCCTAAACCTAACATAGCTACTGAACAGTCCCAGACCATTTATTTCACCAGGCTAAACACTGATTAAATATGTAACATACACTAAATAGAGACATATGGTAAGAGAAAATAACAGTACGGTTTAAATGAATTTCAGAGTTGCATAATTAGTTCCCAGGTCTAGACTCCAGGGTGACCCTGTCCTTCATGGACCTACCACGAATTTTTAATTAACATGCTGCATGTTGACAGAGTCTTTCTGCCAATGTGATTCATTTCCAATTATTATCTCCTTATTGAACCAATTTCTTGGGTAAAACCATGACAGTCGGGGGTACTGTGGCCCCCCAAACCAGCTCTACTGCAGACCACCAGCCGCTCAGCCAGTGAGCCGATCAAAGGACAAACCTTCTTGGCACTGTGTTGCTTCCTGGGTTCACATTTCCAGTTAACCAAACTGGCTATAATTAAGATGTTTGCCGGCGGATAAAAAGAACAGATCAAGCACTGGACAGGGAAAAAAAAGATTTGTTCCTGGCTGCAGCTCAGTATGCCTGTGACCGCACACACTTATAAAGACACAAATAAATGCACCCTTGTTTTATTATTTTTCACACCGACACATTTGAGTGCACACGCACATACACACACATATGTATTTATATAGAAAATCAAAGAGCCTCTCCTCTCCCAAGGTCTCCGCCCAGACCACACAGACCTCCAGCCTCTTGAGGCTTGGCCCCGGCTGCTCTGACCGGCTGGTCGGCTAGCCGTGGAGCAGCGTCAGGGGTCAGAGTTGAAGTCAGAGCTTTATTCCTGGCAGCCGAAGCTGTGTTGACTGGCAGGGAGGAAACACCAATAGTCCAGATTCCAACACTGACCCCTCAGGGATTGTTGGGGTCAAGGACTACATCCAGTCTGGCTCCATTGGACATCAATGAATGCACATTTTCAGCATGGTGCGTCTGAGCTCATGTTCTTCCTCTCCTTCTCACTAATTGAAATAAAACAACTCGAAATGAAGTGGATTACGAGACATAAAAACATGATTTATTGTCACAGTTTTAACACTTGAAAACACTACACTGATACATCATAGCATACCTAATAATTCACACCATCCAAGCTAGCCAACTAAAATGTCACGAACCACAAACAGGAATAACTACAGAAATAACAGGTTGTCAATACTGTGACTTTGCAGCGCTGGTCTATTTGATGTCCCTCAGACCCTTTGTAAGGTGTAATTTATGATTGTTACATTTTTAATACAGACCTCTCAAATCTGTCAAAGTGCAATTTGATTCTTTTTTAATGTCTTTGATAGACTGGATAAAAAAGAAATCACTGATTCACTGATTGTGGGGAGCCTGCCACCTCTCTCTCTCTGCTGGTGTACTGAGCAGATGTTGAAAATGAAAGGAGCTGTTGTGCTGCAGTCTGTTCAAAGGGAAGACTCTCAGGTCTGCTAATTGTATGGCACTTTTTAACAAGCTGTGTACATGCATGCATTTGAAGTAACTTTTTTTGTAATCTTTAGTTGTAGTCAACAAAATTCACTCCAGCTTTCTCAATGCAGTACAGTTAGTACTTCAGAAAAAACTGTGTTCTGTATTTGGTAAAATCTGCAGATCCATATCATGAATTCTTAAGTAAAACCTTCTACCTGCATGTTGCTGCTACTGTCATTCTTAACTTGCAAGACGCACAAGTCACGTTAGGAGACAAAGCGAAACTATAACGAGATGGGGGTTTTGTTCGTTTTTTTACGTTTATACAAGAAAATAATGTGTAATTTTGAATTCACAGGGTTTCTTGAAATCAGCTACTAATATTGTGCTGCTCTATGAAGGAGAAGGTATTGTAAAATTGTTATTTTTTAATGTTTTTAACTGCTCTAAGCTGACATCTCTTAGTCTGAGAAAATAGAAAAGAAGGTGAATGGTGTCTGAATGACCGAAACAACATTAAATGAGTCACTGCATTAAAAAGCTGTTTAAAATAGGGTATTTGAAGTGAAGCTATTAAAATGGAGAAATTCTTTGACAAATATTACTCTGAAAACCAGTTACTCTTCAACTCAACATGTTTAAAAAAATTCAAATAACTGCGTCACAATTACTGTTCTTGTGTTCTTGCAATAACTGAGTGACTGACAGTCTCTTAATTATGGTTTCATAGGGTTAAGAAGAAAGATACACTTTCAAACTCCAAGCCAAAAACCTGCTATGATGAGGTCCTTAAAAAGCTCTGGATAATGAAACTTTTGACACGTGCAATCCAGGGAGATCTCATTTCAAAACACTGCAAATTAAACACGAAAAAAATGAGATTTCTCTGCAGCTCTAACTATAAACCAACATAAACATCAAAGAATATAACAGAAGTAGCAGAGTAATTGTAACTGTTGAAGTACTCATGCCTTTTTTTTTATGGTACACTATAATACTTTACGAGCAGCAAATGTGTTAGAAGCATCTGCCATCAACAAATCTTTTTCCTTCTCTTCATTCTAATCCTTCATTAGCCTCTGCATGCATGTTACACTTTCTGTCTGCCTGCTGTCATTATATTCATAGCATAATGTTGGCTGGTAATTACATGGCTGCTGTATGATGCTCATTTCCAATACTGCAAAAAATGCACAGCTTGTATCCAGTAAATCTAGTGCAGTGAGATTTATTGACATTCCTTGTGACGTTGCCGATTTATCACTCCAAAGTGAACAGAGAGAGCCTTCAGACGAGCCCTGTAAAAATTACTGTTTCCCAACATGACTAACACACTGTATATCAATGCATTTTTAATGGCTCAACTAGGAATAGTAATGTCACTGTAAATCCCGCAAGATAGCAAGTGCCATCACACATTCAGCAGTTGACTATGATATGTAAATATTTTAGTGATTAAAGGGCGACTGCAAGGGATTTCTCTTAAAGAAATTAAATAAAAAAAAAACAAGTAAAAAAAATTATATTCACAAATCCTCTAAGTGAGAACACATTTGATTAAAAGTTGGGTACATATTCAAATGAGTTCATTATGGAGTCTCAGTCACGTAAAGCCTTTGCATAGCACAGATTATAATAGGTGGTTGCTAAAATTGGGATGTAAATCTAATTATTGGAGTGTGTTTCGAAGACTATTCACATCAGTCTTCCTCTCCGTCTGCAGAAACGGCGCTCGCAGCAGCACCCTGGGACGGCCTGATCATGTAAATCGCTGAGTGTTTTTAGTATGTACATATTTTAACATGTTAATCTATCTGACAGACCAAACGTAATGCTGACAAGGCCTTCTCCCCTCGGTGCTCTGCAGGCCAAGCCTGATAGCATGTGTGCTTTGCTCTGTCAGAGACAGAACATAAATAAACCATTTAATTCATTAATATTCAAGCCAGACCTTGTCTGTTTTAGACAACATTGTTAAAACAGTTACAAATCAGCATCGTACTCCCCGCTCCCATCCTCCCCTTTTCTGTCTCATTTTAATTCTGTCGGCGCTTGCAGCTGCTATAGGTGGCAAAACTCTGTACTAAAACTTAGCAAATGTGTCTCTGTTCTACTCCTCTGATCTCAGTGGCTCTCTCGGGGGAGCCAAAGAAGTTTCTGGCTAAACAACACTTGTTTTTTTGTGCTTTTTCACTCCCAGCCTCAGAAAGAGTTCCATCTGCAGTGGTTGTCAGGTAACTGTGCCGACACATCTGCGGCTGGTTTAGGAACAGTGCAGCTGTGACCTCTGGTTTGATGTGCAAAAAGAAAACATCTAATATGGCATTCGCCATCTGCAGGCATGTGGGAAAAGGGGAAAAAAGGCATAGATAGAGAAAGAGTGGGGGTTGAGGGAATGGGAAGCAGAGGGGGAGAGAGGGAGTGAGCGAGGGAGCGTCTAGAAATCCCTGCCATTTGTTCTCCGAGTCACAAGCTGCAATGGGAGGGAAAATGCTGTATTTGTTTTGCGCTCATGCGTTGGCTGCCTCCACTTTCTCTTCATCGGAATGAAGGCACGGACAAGATAAACACAATCCTGTGGCAGTTTCGCTGATATTGAATGACAGATCCTCTATTTGTTTTCTTTCACAGGAGTATGAGAACACTTTCCTCTTTGCAGCTGATGCATATAAATTTTTTTTTAAACAATCTACTGTATCAGGATTGACTTGCCAGATTCAGATATCAATTCATTATAAATTGAGTGCCTTCAGATTGTTTCTCCCTCTCTTGATAACACAATTGATAACATTTTTGCCGCTCGCAGATACTGTAGTGAGACATTTCTTCAAATGCTTACATATGAGTAATGTCTGATATGTTGAATAAACTGCGAGATGACACATGTCACTGGTTTTTTAAATGGTTATCTCCAGTGGAATGTATCTAAAGCATGAGAACCCATTGCACTTAACTAACATATGTGTGGAATGTGTCCACATTTGCTTTGGATACAAAATGACGCCACGGAGCAGAAACAGAGTCTGAGCCGTCGGCCCTTTGGATGTGTCGGCTCCCCGCTGGGCCTCCTACGTGTTTGCATTTAGCCCCTTCAGAGTTGATCTGGAGGGGTCTGACAGGTAGGCTGCTGAGAGTCCCCCCAGTGCTGCCTCTTACATAGCAATGGGATTAACAAAGCGGCAGAAACCTGTGTGTATGTGTTTCTGTCTGCGTGAGTGCGTGTGTGTGTGTGTGTTTCAGGGTTGCGTGCGTCTGTGTTTAAGGTGGAAGGGAGGACAGAGGATGGGGATTGGGAGGTCTGGGGGGAGACCAGACACCCTGTTGTGCTGGCGTCAGACTGGTACTGAGTTTCTAACACACTCTCTCCCCCTCTCTCTCTCTCTCTGTCTCTTTCAGACACACTCACACGCACACACGCATACACAAGGTGAATGCTAAATACAAGCCGTCTCCCCAGTGTTGGTCAGCAGCAGACAGCCATGTGTTCAGGTTCAACATGTTTCAGTATAAATTAAGTGTATAACACAAATCCAGGTTTTGAGGAATACAGTCAAAGCTCATTTTGTCCAAACCACAATATTCAACCTGGGCAAGTTTACGACCCGCTGAACTGCTTTTGCAGATGTGCAAAAATAATTCTCTATTAACAGCATATGTTGGAGGCTTGTATTTCACCTCCAAATTAGCTGTAAGGATTACAGTACAGTTGCAAAAAAAAAAAAGAGTTACTTTTAAGTCTGCAGCTGCAGTGGTGGGTTATATTATACCTATGTAATGTCAAGTAATATTACTACATTGTAGCATTGCACTTTATACACATTATTATACATTATATTATATTTTTCTACACAAAATGAAAGACAATTGAAATTTCTGCTTTAAAAACACAGCCACACAGACAAAATGTGGCTCCCAATTTCTCAAAGCATCATTAAAAACAAGCGTTCATGGTTCACACGTTCCCGTTCTGAACATGACATATAATTGTGTTCTACAGAAGGGAGCCGTGGTCTTGTCTTGGCTGAGCAACTGTTATGACACTTTCTGTGGGTGTTGACATTAGGAAATGAGGCGGCGTGACTTGACATTAAATTATTCAGCACAAATAGAAGGATAAAACCTAAGAGCCCAACAAAATGCTGCACACGTCGTATGAACATTTGAGTCATGATGACTCCCCATGTGTCAGCTAAGGAGGAGGCATCGAGCTTATCTGCTGGGAGATAACACGACATGTTCCTCTGGTACAAACTGTTGAATGTAATCCATATTTGTCTGTTTTATTTTAACATGTTCTGTTTTATTCTTTTCTCTCTGACCTCTGATCAAGGAGCCATTTTTATCAGTAGATCTGATGCTAAGTGATGTGTTGAGATGCTAAATTAGCTGCCATGTCTGACACCGGTGCCCATTATGTGCTCAGAGGCACTTTGATGACAGGTGTTGTCCGGTCTAATGAGTTGATCACAGACTGAGACTTTTGAGGTTGTCAGCGTGCTTTGTGTGAACAGTCACCTCTTTGTGACTCACTGTCTGCAGGAGAGAGCTGTTTACATAAATGTGACAGTATACCTAATAAAACGGGATTAAACTGGGTTTTATTTTGAAGTCAGCGTTGGCCCTTGTCCAGTGGTGATGCACAGTGTGAGACTTTTCCCTCTCTCTGTCTTAGACTAGGATTAAAGGTAGACAAGCTCCCTGCCAAAGCCTCCCAGCTTCCACAGTGATGACACAGAGCTCTCCACTCTGAAGATAAGGGAGTCAATTATCAAAACTGACCAAACTCCAGTTTCTCTTCAGCCAGACAGCACCGCACGCTGCCTCTTCTCCAAGTTTAATGGGGAATGACCACTGAACATCTCATTTGTGAGGTCACGCTGTGAAATATACAGAGAAAGCTGTGAGTGAGCAATTTGGAAACCTTTGTCTTGTAACATGCAGGTTCCCAATGGCAATGACCTTACAGGCTAACCTAATTACTCATTCATTTTCTCTATCTTTTTAATTATTTTCAGGGTCATGGCTGACTTGATCTGATCCTGGCTAATTTTGAACCAAGGACAGAAGTGAAACCATGGAAACAGATTCAGATATAAAAGCCCATTGTTCTGATTTAACGTATTTTGACTGATCAGCCTTGTTTTTAAGAAACAGAGATTAGTGTCCAAATTGTAAAAATCTGGGTTATATGTGCTGCCAAATACACGTAAATCTTTCCTCTTGAGCCCAAAGAACTGAGGGTGGGCCAAAAGTGCCAGAGCCGGAAAAACAAGCTTAAACTTCTCTGTAAGGACACAGTTCTAAAGATGTGTTTAGAGTTTTGTGTAAGTTTGAAGGCCCGGTGAGTGTGACTGTTCATCATGTGTTTTTACCTCAAACAGTCATTCAGGATCCATGGAGCTGAGCAGGTTGTGACAGCGTGTTTGGAGTTCTTGTCTCCTTTAATTCACAAATTTAAGGATAAGGGTAAAGCATTTGACAATCTCGCAGACACGTTTTCACCCCAGTTTGCTCTGTCCAAGGTAAACTAACGAACTCATTGAAAATACTCACAGGTCGTTGCACATATAAGGCAACACAAATACAGTCTTAAATATATGCTGACTTTCTGTACTTTGCTCTCAGACACTATTTTATTTGACTCAGCAGATGAAAGAGAAAAATGTCTCTCTTTTTTCTTCTGGGTGCACTTTTGTATACTTAGAAAATTGCATTAATTGTATTTCAGCTGCTGCTGTTGCAATGATTTTGGATATGAAAAAGGCTTTTTTTGAACAGTGATAGTCAAAACCAATTATGGCCACTACACTACAAGTTCCAGAGGGCTTGGCGACATTACATTAAGAGAGTGTTACAAATTGTTTGTAGTCAGTTAAACTTACAGTTTGTCTTTTGGAGTAAATCAGCCCTAAAAGTGTTTAGGGAGGAGGAATTTATTGGTTATAATTGAGCAGAAATCCAACACCCGATGTCTGTCTATTGAAAAGGACATTCTGAAAAGAAAATGAGTATGTGATTTAAAAAACACAGCTTACATCAACTGAACTTGAAAACACATTATGACAAGCTAAGAAAATGTAGAATTTGCATTCTGCATTTCAGAAGTCATTTTTTTGTTTGCTTTGACCAGAGAAAAGGCTCAGAGATTTGGTGTAATTCATCTATTTATTATGTTTATTCAAGGAACCTTTTTTTTTTTATCAGGACTGTCCTGATTCTCATCTTCTAAAGAGGCGCTCAGTCGCCTTATTTGTAGGTCAAAACAGTAAATAATCTTTACGCTTCAGACAACTAAGGATTGTGCTTTAAGGCGGCAGTGCAGAATCAGGCAACTGTTTCACCTTTAACTACCTTCTGGCTCATATGGTTTCACTCTTGTCTTCCATGTCACTGTGAGTCACAGTAGGAGTCCTGTCTGGTCGACCAAAGGAGCCTCCTTGATGGATTAGGAAACATGCTGCCCGCTGCAGCACCAAGGTGAGAAAGCTCACCTCTGACAAAGGGTGATAACTCACGGGATTACTATAGAATGAAGGCAGAGATGTTGGAGCAATGGAAGTGAAAGAAGCGTGACGCCGGGGAGGGTGCGCTCTTTGCGGAGGATGGTTTCAATCCATCGACAGTGGGGTTATGGATGGGACTGTAAGAGTAATCCCCGTCTGAGGAGGCCAACGCATTATTGCCACCGAGGCAATAACAAAATCTTTCTGCAGTTAAGGGTGTTCGGGGTCAGTGATAAAGTACATATATATCATGGGCTTTGATGCAGTTAATGCCTGTGACACTGTCAGCTAAAATTACATGTGAGTAAACACTTTGTAGTCATGGCATCAAACAAACCCTTTGACATAATCCCCTTGAAGGAACACACATGGGAACTATACTGAAATGTGGGATATGTTCGATCATGATGATGGTTAACAGAAAAGTTCTTGACTAAATGTATTTCCAGTTGCTTGAGTTTAATTTTTCTATAACATTGTATTTGCTTCACCTCACTGTAGAGACAATGTAATTGCTGTAAAATTAGTCCTTTTAGTTATATAAGAAGGCTTAGTTACAGTCACAGGTTACCACAAAAATGAAGGTAATATTAGGATAAAAGCATTTACCAAATTGTATCAAATATTATTTAAAATTTGGGAAAATATACATTTGTTTCATTATAAAGGATCGTGAATGATTTTGTTTTGTCAACTGTTGTTTTTAAGGTGGCATTGAAATAGTATTTTCATTTGAAAAAAGAAGAGTCTGTGCTATAAAAACAGATTAAATATAAAGCCTCCGCCCCTTTAACGATACAACATATGCTGTTTATTCACAATGATAACAGTCACATGTAGACAGTAAAACTGCAGTAAGATGTTGACAGCAACAATCAATCAAAGCCACACATGAAAATGTTTCAGTTGCCTGACGCAGCCGTAAATAAAATTTATGTCTGCTCAGGATAAAAGGAAGGAGGCTCTTTGGAGTTCCTTATTTGCACTGACTTCTTCTTGACGTGTTTCACAGCTTCAGATGTCAAAGACAAAGCTTAAATGTGATATTTGTAGAAGCAAAGCCCTTTATAATGCAGCCAGTCTTGTCTAGAAAACATCATTTCACATCAAGAAACATCAAGTTCATTTTCCAACAGTGTCCCTTTTTCACTCGGTTTGAAGGTGTAGTCCATGACACACAGAAACACACTCCGTCCTCACCAGGTCCACACTTTTTTATATCTTAGCATGCCGACATCTGTGTCAAAACAAGGTTTCACACAAATGTAAAAACAAAGAATTACATGTTTCCTCACTGTTTGAAATCATGAACAAACGAACATGAACAAAAAAAATGTAGCCATCCCCTTAAAGTTTCTCTCACAAAATAACTTTGATCTAGAAATGTAAAGATTATAATTCCTCCTAGCTAACACCTCATGAACCTCGTTTGACAAAGGATGTATATATTTATTTCATCTGTCAAATTTATAAGGAAGAAACACATATTGACTCAATTGGAATAGCTAATTAAAAAAGCAGCTAAACGGTACCTGTAACTACTTTATCAAGCTTCATATATTCTTAAGTTGTGTCTCCTTGAACGTTCTTACAAATGACAGATTTCTATTTATTTGAGGTCTGAAAAAATAAATGGAGCTCTGAAGCAGAATTGAAACACTCAAACGAAAACAGCTCTCTGTTTTCCAAGGACACTGTCTGTAAAGTAATAAATAAGTACATGGTACTGGAGTATTTCAAGTGTATGTTTTCTTTCTGTCTATTGACCTCCTGAGCTTAATGCATGTATTGATTTGAGAAGATTATCACATGTTACAAGGAAAATAATGATACAGTTTTTCTTCAGAATCATAAAAGATAAGTACCGCAGTTATTTCTATTAGCTCAGCAAGTACCTTCCTTCAGTTTTTTTTAATTTCTTGTATCTCTCTTTCTCTTGCAGTTTGGAGGACTTACAGAAAGAAAACAAAACAATGTTAAGTTGTGATTATGATTAATAAAATAAATAATGCATTGTTGTGCTTCCCCACAGTCTTTATCCATCTTCAGAAGTTTCACCTTTGAATTCATTTAGCAGAATTGTCACCCCTGTGGAGCGATTAGTCCCACGCTTGAACACTGCTGAGTTGCCCTACTAAGATTTCGCCAGATTTGTGTCACTGTCACAGGAGTGTTTCTTGAGGGAAAAGTGAAATTATGCAATAGTGTGTCTGCTCAATAAAAAAAGTGACTGACTCTTTGTTCTCTCTTGCGGTCCTCCTACGTTCAGTGAAATAAACTTTTTATGATCAAAGTTGAGGTCTGTCATCATCTGAGCTGCCAACTTTTTGACTTCAACTTGGAGCAAGGTTTGTTTCCTGGGAGTTGAGATGGGGACATAAAACAAAGACAGAAACACTGCAGCTCAAATAAAGTTTATTGCAAGAAAAGGATAGTGTTCTGGAGTTCTCTTATCTCTTGCCTATGGATATTTTCTCCTATACATCTCTCTACTAGATATTGGATGTGTGAATGAGCCTTTACAGTCAATACTTGTCAAGTAAACATGGTTTACATCCATGGTCAGTTAATATTACCTGCTGAATATTGGATTGTCTTTGACTGAGTAACTTGAGTAGAAGTAAAAGTAGTCATCAGAAGTGGGTAACTAAAAAAAAAAAAGAACAAACTCTAACACACAACTGTGTACTTCCACAAGTTTCTTATTTGATGTGGATGTGCCTGAAGTTCTATCAACCACAGATGTTGTTCCTCAGATGAAGGTGCAGATGGGAACATTAAATCGGTTTGTATTTATAATGAAATGACAAGTCACCATCTCCTGATTGGACAACCTGCCATATAAACGCCAGGATATATATTAACATTCGCAGTCTATACCTCTAAAGGTAATCACAAAGTATTACATTGACTTTCCACTCTGTTGAAGTTCCAATGAAATGAAACCGTGCATCCACATATTTATGTGCTTCCTGTAAAAATGAAAAGCTGGGGCCAGTCTTGTCATGGATATTGATTGGCATTTACAGTGGCTAATAGAGCTGCACACTACGACCCCCCAACCCTATGCAGCTCATTAGAGGTAAGAGACCAATACCACCATTTAGCTGACTCTGCTTGAATGGAAGCCCTCAATGAACACCATCTGGGAGAATGACTGGATCCACTTTGAGGACTGGGAATATGCAACTGAGGTGTTTTTTTTTAATGCACAACTAACCGAGCTAACTAGCAAACCGTCACTTAAACAAGTATAGCTGTGCATAGATGCCAAAGCACATCTGTGTCTGTATCCCCTTTAGTCAAACTGGCCTCGCTGGTGTCACTAGTCCAGTACAGTTAGCAGCAGTTAGCATTAGTGGTCACTTTTGCAACAACACTAATCATTCAGTCCAGAACTGAGGTTTGGCAGCGCTGCCGGAGGACTACAAAGGTAAATCAGGAAATATTCTCTGGCTGAGATATGATCTAGTTTTACCCACATCAGGTGTGAGCCCCTCATATTCAGGTCTCTTTAATCACATAATGACAATGTGATAATAGTGCCTAGAGCCATTTGGCACTGACTATGGCTACTTCTTCCTTTGGATATATTGTCTAACAGATAAAAAAAATTCTCAACCCATTATTCAGCTGTACATAAATTGATATGCTAACCAGAAAAGGGTTCATTTTATCTTATTGCAGCAGAGAGGTTTTACCTGCTGTCTCAATGCTTTCAATAAAGCAGGCTGAGATGTGTCCTTTGGATACACATGGGTACAGATCTGAGTGGGAAACACCTGCATTACAACTACTGATCCGAATACAACTATGCGCATTAAAGCTACTTTAACTTCTGCCACACTGCTGTTTTATGTCTTTATTGCCTTTTGTTTCTATTTCCTTCCTTCCTGCCTTGGTGTTTATATTTCCTCTTTTGCTCCTCACTCATCTTCTCTTCTTTCTCTCCTTTCATCTTTTCTTGTTTTGTCCTTTGACCCTTGTCTCTCCTCACATACACTCAATCACACACACCACACCCGCACACAAACACAGCTGTATTGGGATACAGATGCTGCTCTTAATAGAATGGAAAGCAGTATACATACTAAAGAACTATATTCAAATTTAAGCTTCTTGTCACAATTTGTGCTGCTTAGCTCTTCTATCCTGCTACATCTGAAGGGAAAACCTTGTTCTTTTTACTTGAGTACATATAGGCCTAACTGAGAGCTGTGACTATAACTTAAGTTATTAATTCGAACACAAAAATTAGATTGTTTCAAATAAAACTTATTAGCATCATGTAATAGCTAAATTAAGCTTGACTTTGTTTCCTTAGTAGACTGCGGAGAATAAATATTTAAAGGAGCATTAGAACTTGTCTCAAGGCTCACTGTGGCACTTCATGTGTTTGTGTTTTTGCTTTCATCCCTCAACAATCTGTATGTTATATCTCTTTGCACAGCAGCATGGCATTTTCTTTAGAAAAACTTTCGTGTGTGTGGTGTAGTAGCTCACAGCTAGATTCTATGACAACAAGTGTAACTGCCACTTGAAAAAAGATGAAGACTCTCATTTTTATAGCATCATGTTGTGACGGGAGTTATTGTCATCTTCGATATATAGCTCCTTTATACCTAGGCACACAGATACTCTATAACTGAAGTTATATATGGCTAATGTCAAGGGCAAAACCTACATTGTCAGTGAATGCACTGATTATTCACAAAAGAAAATGTTTTAGAAAGGAACTGAAAGCTTTTGGTGAACACAAAGGCACATAGGAAAAGATTCAGGGGAGAAAAGCAATGCGATTAAAGAGAGAAAGAGGGAGAGTGATTCCCACAAGACATGCAAAAGAAATAAACACCATTTAAGTATCCCACCCTTTGCTTTTTACAAGACCCGTGCTCCAGAGGGGCATTGGTCCATCATCCACAGATCCGCAACTGCCAATAAATCCCAGACAAGCTTTTCCTGCTGTCTGACACACAGTCAACGCAGAAAGAGAGATGTTTTACAGTGAAACCACAACCGTGTAAAAGATCCGTCTACCTCCCTCGGGGTGAGGGTTGGAACAATGCTGTCTCTTTCCTCCATGGACTTGGAAATAGAGAGATCTTTACAGCACGACCATCACACACGCACATGTGGTGGGTAGCTTTCAGGGGCGATAACCTCTAATGACTCTCGCTGGGCCAGCTCGGGGCCAGATGTGATGAGTTTAAGTCAATGTTTGGCTCCTTTTTAAAAGGAGATGTTGCTGGTGTTTTTAAATCAAGAGAACAAAAAAGGGACTGAGTCTGTTTATAGAAACTGAGACATGATATGAAAAGAGTTCATTATTTTTGTCATAACCAACAATGTTTAAAAGCAAGAAGCAACCAAAAAATATTGCTCTTTTAAAAACACACAGTCTGAAATCAAAGCAAACAGCAGGTTCATAACTCATCATCTCATCACAAAATGTGAAAAAAAAGTGAACAAACCTCTCACATGTTGCAAGTTCAAAGTAACTGGAAACAGATACTGTGGTTCACAAAGGTCAGAGATCAAGAAAGCTGACCTCTGCATGTCTTTAATGTACTCCACAGGAAGCTGTGCACTCCCAGCTGAAGCTGGCAGGCCCCATCCACTCGTCCACAGGTCACTGATGGATGCAAGTTTTACAGAGACACGGGACATGACGGACAGAGTAAGATGGAGAGAGCAAAAGGTGGAAATTTGGTCAACCCTTGGTGCTATTCAGTTTGGAGAAGAGAAGGAGAGAAGACGAGAGGTGGAAAAGCAAAAAGGAGTTCTTCTTTTTTCCGGCTACATGCTCCTCAATGGAGCAGGGATTAGGGATTTGTCAAACTGGCTAAAGGACAGGACAGTCAAAGTTGAAAGAAGAGTACAAAGAGGAAGTGGTGGCGGAGGAGGTGGTAACATTCTTTCATCTCGGATCAGAGATGGCCCCTTACAACCTCCGTCCGAGCAAAAAGAAAGAGAGAAGGAGAAGGGAGGGAAGTGGAGGTCAGAGTGGGGGAGTGTCTGCTGACTAAGCTGTTTGAAAGGTCATGTTATGAACTCGTTGTTAACCTCTGCATCCTGTAGGGAGGAGGACCGGGGCCTGAGAATGGTGTTGCAACCTAAAGAGCGGCTCTTATTCAGGCATAACTCAGCTGAAGACAGCTAAGTGTCAACGCTATCGGAGCAAGCGCTCCTCCCTAATTTATCTCAGCACAGTCTTTTTTCCTCCCTAGCTGATTACATTACACTTTTTAATAGTCAGTCTCCCTCTCCATCTTTTTTTTTTCCACTGATTTCTTGTTGGACACAGCTGGTTTAAATGCAACAACACCATCCCCACAAAGGAGTGTTTTGACGTGGGGAATCTGGGCTAATGCTGGTTGGGTTATACGGATATGGTAGCAGGCCTCGTGTCAGAGCCCCTCAGGTGTCGAGACAGCGGCAGTTGTCAGGGTTATTACCAGTCAAAATGCTAACAAGCATAGCCAGGATCCAGAGAACTCTATCGCAGTGATATTAATAAATCTGCAGCTCCACCAAGGCTGTCTATTTTCTGAGCCATATTATTATAGGCCCTTATTGACACTGTCGCCACATCAAGACTAAATCAATAGCCCATTCAGTGCACTGCATGGATTAGAAAACAAATCAAATAAGATATTCTAGGCAAGTAAAATTGCTTGAGAGTATTCAGTAGGTAAGTGCGGGATGTTCAGAAGTCCTTTTCATGTTAAGAGCCGGACACCGTTGGAATATCTGTCTGAGGCAGATGGTTGAGTAGACATCTGCCACCATCAAACTGAAGAGTGTGTCTGATATTTTCAACATCAAAAACACCTCTTCAGCACATTTATATTCTGCCTGCCACAGGTCATATCGAGGAAGGCATACACAGTTTTATTTCAGAGGCGAGTATCAGCTTAAGCTCTAGTCAAAGCCTTTGTTTGTCAGTGCCACAGGTGCACCGTTATAAAACAAGTGCAGGATCTGAAATATTACATTTCCCAGTATCTCAAAAGATGCAAGATGATGGCGTTTTATTTTATGATACACTGGAATGACAACTGCATATCTATGAAGCATATGTATGATTTTTTTTTTTATATCTCACAGTATTCTTAGACCTGTCTCATCACTTCATCATTTGTCATACACACCATGTTACATACACTGCCCACTGTGCCAGATATACTACCTAGTAGACAGAGTATAAACCTGAAACAATGCTGAGTTGTTTAACTGTGAATATTACTTTTTTTTTACACTTGAAACATTCACAGTGAGACAGTTTAGGAACATTTGTCATCAGTGATATCATGTCTTGCTCACACAAGAATCTGAGTCTCACCAACTGACTGTATAAAACACTGGACAAACCCTCCGTGACGTCACCCATTGGTTTCTACCTGAGTAAAAGTGAAGCCTCGGAAATCTCGTCCTGGGTGCCGCCATTAGCCAGCGCCTGACTCCGCCAAGAGCCCGCCTAAACGACGAAAAACCAAATATGGGAAAAGAGGCAGGGTTGAAGGACGGACAGCACACCCACTCAGCTAACAACCCTCGGCTATATGTCAACAGGCTGTCAATCAACAGCCGAATAGCCGAATTTTAAGCTTAAATATAAAATAAACAAATGAGTTAG
>JAPZDY010000010.1:4500135-4511913 GCA_029783645.1 Ctenochaetus hawaiiensis
TAAATTTTTTGTTCCCACCCCCCCCCCCCCCCCCCCCCCCATCCCTAAGTAATGAATAAGACACATGAACATCAGACACCCTCTCACATCTTTTTCTTTTTTTCCTGTGAATTCCTGCCTCAGTTCCCAGCCTCTCCACCTGTCATCGTAGCTTAAAATAAAGGGAGCCGAGAGCAAGCGATAAAAGAAACACACACACTCCTCTTGACTTTAACATGCTCGCTGAAACCCACGCACCATTACTGTATGGCACTTTGATTTATCTCATCTCTCATTCTGCCTCTGTACCTTCCCAAATTCACTGTGCCACATGCACACGCACATACACCCACACACACATCTTTGCACACCCATTTGTAATCCACAAGATACACACACACTAATCACCGACTACTGTCTTTGCCCTGGACATGTACAACATTTTTAACCTGTCCTGTGAACTTGTGTGTTTTAGCCTCTTCAGTTGATCTCTCAGCAAGAGTTCTCAGGAATTTTGACCAGAATGTACTTTAATTATAAACCCTGTGGTATTCAAGGAGTACGTCAGCATTTTCAGTATTTCCTTTCCCGAAAGCTGAGGAACATATGAGAGGCAGAAAAAATGATGGCCAATATAAATGCAGCAGAAGTCAGAACATTTTATTCTAACCCTCCCTGCCTGGTTTCTCGCCACATCATTCAAATTCCATGCCACCTGTCTTTAACATAGCCCACTAAGTATATGAAGCCTGATGACTCGAGATAACCCTCAATGGCTTGACAGGTGTTATTTTTTCAGCACCTTTCAGACAAAGTCCTTGTCCAGTCAATGCAATGGCAGTTTAACATAAGTCCCCTATAACTAAAGGTAGCCCTGTCCCTAAAAACTGCAATCTTTCTAATGAGACTTTGTCTGGATTCAGTGCAGTTAGATTGAAATAAAAGCACAAGATTAAATACACACAGAGCACAGATAAATACAGTGTGTGCATGTAGGCGTCTGAGATGCATCTCTGCCCACCGTCTTGTAGAGGTGTTCTGACGAACATGCTGTCACTTCCGAGTCCTTGAGGCTTGATCAGGACCCCTTGGCGTCACTTTTTAAAGCACATGGTGCTTGCTTGTGTGGGATATACTAGGCTTTCAGCCAACTCCAATGTAAACCCATCTGTGATGATGTTGGTCGCTCCAAGCAAAGGCTCTATCAGCAGTAGAAAGACTATAAAAAAAAGAGAGAGCAGAGGTTGAGGCTGGAGTAGAGGTTTACACACAGGCCCTCTAGCCAGGAGACCAGGGCTGGAGACCAACAGGAAACAAAGTTAACAATCTTTTCTCAAGACTAGACTTTTCCTTTTTGTTGCCTCACTAAAATCACTTCTTAACGTTAAGCATGTGCTCAAAAAAGCAACCATTTCACTCTGTTAACTACGCAATGAGGCGTTCAAAACATAAACTTAAATGGTACCAAAGCATTTAAAATTAGAATTCAGTTGTTGCAATTAACATATGACATCCTTGTACATGCTTATTTTAGTCAACAAGCTAAATCAGTTAATCTAAAAATAAAGACTTCTAAAGAATGATGAGCTATTGACCACTTAATCTTAATTTGTGTTATCTGATAAATATTTTTGGTGTTTGTTTATCAAGTGGCCCCTTTCCTCTTGTTATTTACAAAAGGGGCTCCTGGGAAAAGCATGTTAACTGTCCCTGCTGTATATGCTTTAACCAAACTATTTCCTTTTGTTTGATCTAGAACATGATGACATGATGACCTGAGTCTTATTTAGTATAATCAAGCTATGAGTAGTTTGGGAAAAAAGAAAACACTGCAATGTTCAGAGGTTCAGAAATGGGAAAACTCACTTCAGAGCAACAGAAGACATCAGTTCTGTGTACTTCTTCTCACATCAAGTACTCTGGTTGGCATGTGTAAAAAGGGGTGGAATCTTAAATATTGTATGAGATGAATATGTTCTACACAGATCACATTTATTGCATATCAGTTCCCCCTGTTCTATAACGCTTTCCCCTTTTGAAGCTTTTGATTTGCTTCATTAGCGACAGTGACTCAGATCAGATAAATGGCATTCTACGCTCCTCTTTGTTGTGTGTGAAGGTGGCCTGCTCATGAGGATCACTCTGTTACTTTCCGCACCATTTCTCTCCCTCCCATTCAGAGGAAAGGACATACATTTCCTCTCTTGATCTCTGAGTGGTTTCAGAGGTAACAAAAAAAAAAAAAAAAAAGCTCTGTAAATTCTGCTCCTCTCTTATTTACATTAGTGTGTCGGAGGTCCTTGTGCTAATTCAGTTGGTTCCAGTGTTTCTGGGAGGGGAGTGCAGTTTGGGTTAAGCATCCATTACCAAAGGCTGCTGGCCTTAAGGTTGGAAATTTTGCTGCACAATAGCCCCAAACTTATCACAAGCCCTGTGTCTGTTCTTTCCCTGGAGTCTTTCACAAGCTTCTGAGGCCACACTTGCTTTCATCTCCGGAGTCTTTGCAGCCAGCAACTGTTTAATTACATATTTTGAGCTGTTTAACCAACATTAAAATAGCCAGAGTGCTATGCTGACTGTACAAATGCATTTTATATAAAATAATACGCTGCATATCAATTTCCTATTCATTGTTGACTGTTCATTAAATGTCATATATCTATTACTGATGTCAGAATGTGTTATTTTACATTATGCAGCATCAAACTACTATAGATTTAACTAAACTGAATTCAGTGCTATTGCTAAGTATAAGCTCAGTCTAGCCATGTTAAAGTAAAAACCTTAAAAGAACCAGTATTCTGCATGTGTTTAAGTTTTTGATACCTTAGCTGAATGGCTGTTTGGGTATCTGTCTGTTGATTGATTGATCCACTAAAGTGTCTCAGCTAATCTTGACTTCACTATTGTTTTCTTAGTTTGATATCACATATAGTCCCCAGAGGATGCCAATATCTTTGGTGATCACATGAACTGCCATCAAGTGCCATCAACAAGTTCAAGTTTTCATTTGTCTTCTAGCTCTATGTATGTATGTATGCACGCCAAATTTTGTGCAGACATTTACAATTCCCAGAGATCAAATTTTATTGAATTTGGTCTCTGTGAAATTTCTCATTAACTGGATAACTCCTGCACCCAATGACCTTATTGTAATGCCACCATCAGGTCAAAATCTTTATTTTTCATATACTTTGCCTAAAGGTGTTAAATCTAGATCATCTGTCATGGCTATTGTAATGGCTGTCCCTGAAGACATTGGCGTTACCGGCGGCCAAGTGTAAACAAATGTCGTTAGATTGATCCCTTGAGTCCAAACGGAAATGGTTTCTAAATCTTTTGGGAAGGAATGAAAGGACAGCATTCAACAACTGAGAGTATCAGTGACCTTGATAATGACTCCACTGTGGTTAAAACCTGTGAGCCTTCACCAGTCAGCCTGTAAATCTCCCTGAGACAGAACTGAAGAGGCCCCTTGAGAGTAAAAAGGTTTTGGAGTATCTACAACCAAGTCTAGTTGACCTAGATTCCCCCCTCCCCTTTAGATTATCCTGACCTGGATGACTAAGAATCTTAGGAGATCTCCTTATACTTTGGTATATTAAAAATCTAATTACGTTTCTATCAGTTTCACGTTTGCTTGGTGTTCAGTGCTGACAATAAAATGTTGCCATGCTAACATAAGGAACTAAGTGCTTGTTTAGCGAAGTGAGGGGTTGAAGCAAAAATGTGAATTTTCCCATTCATTTTATTGTAGACTGTCTTAGGCTACAGCGGTCACAGTGGTCCTGCAGAAAAAAGGTGAGGGAGTATCAGCTTTAAGGTAAATGCAACACAACCTCACCATGAGAGAGTTAAAAGGCTTAAATCAAATTTGCAAATTGGCATTAGCATTTAGCTTAAAGCCTAGCTGTGCCAAAGTACAGACTTGCACAGTGGGTTTGCATGTCTAATTGTAATAGAACTACAGTTAGAGCTCAAAGTTGGCATTTAACTGGACCACATCACTCTGTCCAACTTACTTTATCCAATTTTCTCCAACTTTTATAAATACCTCACCATTTTGCGTTGTCCACATGTTATAGAATATTTAACTCCTTAGTACGAGTCAGCATTAATGGCTGATGACACCTGCTTAACTGTGTGCTGTTTGACTGCAGCAGACTGGCTCTAACATATAAAACATGCACAGACTGCCCAGGTCATTTTTGGTTAGATTAATATGTGTATATGTCACATACACATAAACCTATGTGTAGAGATGCCAAGTTCCCGAGTTAATGATACCATATACCACACAGTAAGTCAAACACATACAGATTGACACTTAACCTTTACAGCATAATGATAAAAAAAAGGGGGAAAAATCCTCGAATGGACAAATTCTGAGCCAACATTCATGTTTCTGAGCTAGAAAGCCCAAAAGAGGTAGACTCTAAAGTATCCTTCCCGAACATGGAGGAAGCACAGGAAGGTTTTTTTTTCAGGGGAGTATATCAATAGTCTGAAGCAATTAGGCTGTGCTCAGACTTCAGAACCTCTGTAAAACATCAATGGTGATAGACAGACATTAGCAAGCATATGTCCAGACTGACTCCATTTAAAGGCCTCCTGTAGGGTCTAAAATCAGAAATAGCCATCCTGGACTCACTTTGATGGCTCACATTTCCAATATTGCACTGAGTACCTTGTCCGAAAAGCTCTGACTCTTTGAGATGAGAAATTTATTCCAGGGTTCCGAATAAGGAGTGTGAGAATAAGAAAGGGCCCATTTTGTCGATCTCAGTATGAGGTATTTGAAGTTGAGATCTTAAAATGACTCAGTAATGGAGGCTGTGACTTCACTTTCCTCCCCTAAGTATGTGAAAGCCCACTAAAGAAGCTATTCAGTAACTCTACCTTAAAATGTTAAAATACTTTTCATGGAGTCCTTGAAATGGGAGCCTGATTGATGGTAGCATACATGAAAGTAAAAGTGGCTCATCACTTTCAAATGTGCATTAAAACCATAACAGCTGAACTCTGTTTGACATCACAAACAATTGCAGCTGATTTTGTCAGAATTTTCAACCTCTCTGGGGAAAAGAAGCTCCATCTAAGTGACAAATTATCTCACATAGTAAAATTACCAGTATGTGGCCCTTATAAATGGATCTGACATATTTCCTCCCCAATAACCATTAAAAAAAAAAAGATCTCCTCTTTGGATTGTGTTCAGGAATCATGATTTAATTGATGTGATTACCAGCCACTAAGAAATGTCACAGAAACTTTTAATTAAGTCTAGACTGTAATTAAAAAAAGGGAGAAAAAAAAGACACTCCATTGGCGGCTGTAAGCCTGTCTGTCTGTCTGCCAGGGACATCAGGTCATTCTCAACCCACTTATTTATTGCTGAGATTGAAACCCACGTTTGGTGTCCTCCAGCTCGTCATTTTAAATTAATCAACAAGTACTTTATTGTGAACAAAAAAAAAAATATTCACTGACATGAAAATTAATGGTCTTCATTTTCACATGGTTTTCTAGACTCTTTTTGCTGAATCGCTTTGTGATTAATTTAATGAGCATTGTTCGTATTTTTTCCAATGCCCCGGGTCAAATGTAGGCACGAACAAGCACAGACTGTGCTGATAATTTATCAAAGGCCGATGATGTATTTGTGAAATCCTCTATTATAATCAAAAGAAGGTAGAAATTATATACATGGCAATTGTTTTTAAATGCACAACGGCTGTTTATAGTCTCCTGATTACGATGGCCTTATGCCACCCTCCGTTTTTGTGGCTGTTGGAAAACAGGCCAGACAGAAAGAAAACAAAATCAATTCTCATGGAGTCAAATAAATGGCAAAGTTTTCTTGTGACTTTCTCCAGCAAGACTCTGGCCTACTTGGGGAAGAGAAGATTAGTTGAAGACAGAACATCCCACATGGACTTAGAGTGGTTTTCTTCCCCCCTCGCACTGCCCACAACTCAGTAATTGTCTTTGCATCCAGGCTCTTAAGGGAAACGGGAGCAAACCCCTCTCTAGCCCGTCTCTCTATTCGTCACAACTTTCAATCGGATGAAGGAATAATGTTCTAAGCAGCCTCAATCTTTGGGTTTAAGAGAGGGTGATTGAAGCCCTGGTGGCTTACTGCCGAGTGCCTGCATGTTGTTTCTTATTTTGTCAACATGTAATCTAAAGTCTCTAGATCCCATGTGCAGCACGGGCCAAAACATTTGCACTGCCATTAATGCTCATGCTCGTTCTAATAAACAAAAGCAAAGCTGGTGTTAGAATGAAGTTTGTTTTTAATTAAGAAAGTAGCAAATTAAACCTCTATTAAAATAAAATATGCTGCCTTCAAGAAATGTGGAAAAAATCTGAATTAAAACTTTGTCACAGCCAGGATTTTAGAGAGAGGGGAATTCTGAAAATTATCAATTGCCTTCAAAATCAACACTTGAATTTGAAAACTGTCAGATAAAAAATATAATCCTAAAGGAAGAAAAAGGGGAGTGAAAATATTGGAATCAGCTTGAAAATCTGCAGGTATTTAAGTTCAAATCATCATTTCAACAACATGCCTGTTGCCAAAAAATCCCAGTAAATTATACTGGAGCCATGGATTTAGGACTAGTGCTACTGTTGCTATGAAAGCTTATAGTAATGAACACCATAAATAGGAGAGGGGAGAGAATCTGTCTTTTTCTCCTTCTGGCTGCTCTCTGTTTTGTTTCCCTGAGGATCTTCTCGCTGGCAGACAAGGTCCCTTACTCAGTCCAGCATTGAGATGTATTTGTACATGTATTTGATTTGGCCTAAGCTTTTTTTTACGCTGGATGCGCTTCCTGACACAATCTTTCCCTGATTTATCTGGGCTTTGGACCTGCATGCCACAGGGGTTTCAGTGTCTTGCCATGGACACTGATCCACAGTCACCCCAAGCAGAAGAAGACAGTGTCGCCCTTAGGCTCTCACTGATGGGACAACAAAGGATTCATTTCTTTTAAAAAAGTAATCTTTACATCTTTTTGTAACCTTTTTTTGTACTGTATATAGTAATATTTTATATTTTACTTGCCTGTGGATATGGGAAAAAGCAAAAAGTCAGCCATGAATAATCAAAAGAAAAAGAGAGTAAACAGCATCTGAAGAAAATGAGGAAAAGTCTTTTGTGAGCCATAACTCCTAACTTAAAATAATACAACTGGTGTGTGTGATGTGTGCCAGAGTTAAAATTCAAATATGAAACCCTTTGATTTATTGTTGACATTCCAATTTTGTTATCATGCATCATAAAATAGTAAAAATCCAATTTATGGGGCTAGAAAAGTTATAAAGAAAAGATTTAATAACGTGCTTTCAGCTGGAATATTTATTGAGGTTTTGTGGTATTTTAATGCAAAAACCAAGATGGTAAACACTGAGCTATAATTGTTAAAGGTTAGAGGTGAAAAGCTTTTCATGTGTAAATTTTAAGAAAATCTTTTTAGATTGCAGCGCAAAACAATAACTTTTCGCCAGTAGTAACACATTATTTAACACAACTAAATATCTACTTCAATGAAATATAACTATACAGATTTAGTTTTTGTAGTAATTGATAAAAAGCTTTTTTTTGACAAAGAGAGGAAAATAAGAACTTAACCATCCATCAATTCCAAGTTTACAGTGATGCTAACAACTGCTAATGTCAATATGCTTGCTAACTTGCTAATCCATCCAGGCAACACCACCAAAGTTAGCATGCTAATATTAGCTATAAGAAATGTGGTTGACGAGGTGACACTGGAGTTTAACGCTTTGGTTAAGAAATTAGCTCAGATATCATCCCAGATATGCTGAGTAATTCTAAGTACTCTAAGTTGTTCTCTATGAATAGCATGTTGTAAATGGCCCTTTGCTGTCCTCCAAACAGGTCAATGGACACAAATGGTTATAGACAGTTAGAAGGAGGCAGCTTCTATTTCCTGAATCTGATGGAGAGCAGACCAGCGTCTGACCTGGTGTTGACACCTCTGCTGATTCTACAAATGTCCGCTTCCAGCACCCATCAAACACCATCCCCATCAGCTACAAACCCATCCCAAGGCAATCTGCCCCAGCCTGTTCTCCCTCCGACAACCACGGCTGCCACTGAATCTCTTCCTTTCCTCTCAGAGTTCAGCCACAGATGACGTGAGGCTTTGTCTGTTCATTCCTGCCTGTTTTCGTTTAGCTCTGTGTAGCTGCCGCAAAACATCCCGATCAGCACTCTCTGCAATTACTGAAAAGACTGAGGAAGCAGCGGCTTGATTTAGCAGACTGTGGGGACTGCCATTTTCTATTATCTTTGGGTCTGTGATGATTTATGCCGCATGTGTGCAAATGCACGTGTGCTTGTCTCTCTGTCTCACACACTTTTCTTCTTCTTTTTCCTTCCTGTCTGTCTGTACCTCTCGTTTTCTCTTTTTCTACATGCTAATATCTCATCTTCTCTCCTGAGCGGGGCCCCTGACCTAAAGTCCACAATACCAGATGTCTACACAAACTAAGCGAGAGGAAGTCCTGGCTACATGATATGAAGATGAAAGCGAAGATGGTGCTCGATAGCCTTCATGCTGTGCTGTTGAAATAAACAATAAGATGGAGAGCTGAAATATAAAAGTGTGTGTGCCTTTTCTCAGAGGATTCCCACGCAAAGCAAATAACTTCACCAGCGATTGTTCCATATATGGTTACATACTGTACAGAAGGGACCCCGGTGTGTTAGCTACTCAGCATCACACAGACTGCAACAATGCCAAGCTGTTCGCCATTACCCAGGGGAGAAGAGCATGTACTGTACTCTGTAATAAATCACATTTTCTATTCTGTAATTAAAGTATCTAAGTATATACAGCTAAAAACAACAGAACGTCTAAGAAAGGGCATATTATGCTAATATCGATCACCGCATAGCTACGTAGCACAGAATTAAATAACAAATAACCTATAGGAGCTTACAATCAAAGCAGCTTAAATATATGGTATGTACCACGTCCTGGTTAGAAGGGGAGAGTTGTAGAAGGACACAGAGCTGAATTTAGCCAAGAGCGTTGACATACTAAAACCCTCCAGTAGCCACAAGACCTTCCTTCCTGCTTCTCCCAAAACCCGACCCAGCAGGCCGTGCTGTTCCAGTAATTGAGTGAGTAATGGACTTATTCCGCTGAGTGGTTCTCTGGGTGTACTCAATACTGGGATGTAAATCCTGTGGCAAATGGCAGATTAGAGGAAAAAAAAACTTAAGGGAAATAAATAAAAGCAAAGAAAAAAAAAGGACGAAAGCACAAGAACAAAAGAAAATCCATACTCCAATTATTCCCACGCAGTAAATTCATCTGAGGTCTCAGCCTGAGCTGTTTTCATCAGCCTTTTGCTAAAATCTGAGGAGGCCACTGTTCTCTCTGGCTTTTGGGGTCGTCTGATGGTATTGCAGCAGCAGCAGCAGCAGCAGCAAGACAACAGGGTTTGCTTTCACAGTTCATTCTCTGCTTTCACATTTCTTTCTATCTTCCATACGCACCTCTTGTTTGTTCTTCCATTCAGACATCATGTCCTCAATACACACCCAAGCTGAACACTGGACTTCTGCCATGCATTCCACTAGTGGGATACGCTGATCGGACTAATCCCTTTTCTCCAAACGCACCACGCATCCCAGATCCTCTAACAATTAGCTTGTACTATAAACCCATTATCCATAAATCCATCAGAGGTCTCAGCTCCATCCCTACCAAGCACTGCCTTCAACACAGAACGGCCCATCTGTGCTTTCTTGTGGTTTTCTGTCACAATTAACTAACAACACATTGAGGTTTGCATCTGGATTACCACACTCAAGTTGTCCCGTCATCCCTAGATCTGTCAACATCTTTTTCATCTTCACATGAATCAATTTGTCTATTATTCTAACTTTCTCTTCTGTTCCTTCCTCGCTGCCTCTCATTTTGGCTGCCCAGCGACCACCCTGGTTAAACACTGGGCCCACACCATACACTTCACTGGAGGAATCGACTGATTGAAGTAATCCCTTTCCTAAAAACATGCCATTCTGTCGAGATCCCCTCACAATTAGCAGCCCAAGGCCAGATAGCCTATAGTGAAAATAAGCGGCCTCGAGTCAAAACAAACACGTGCAGGCGAAGTGTGCAGAAACATTCAGCGAGCCGCCAAGTGAAATATTTTTGGGGCGCCTTGTCATGCTGATGCTACAATGGAGATGGTAGCAGTGATCTCATCTGCTAAATATTGTTTTTACCATGTAGGCTACAGATTCTTTCCCCCTTGTTCTGCACACACAAATGGGGTGTATTCTTTGCACCAAGGCTATAAATTAATGTTTTTGTGGGAGCCTGTTGCTAGGGGCTGAAAAGGGGAGGGGGAAGTTAGGGGGTTGCAGTGGCCAGGGGCCAATTAAAATACAGATGTCTGACTGTCGGTGTAATTCCATTCAGCCATGATTTACATTTAGAACAGTCACCCAAGGCCTGCCACTCTACGCTCACACAGGAAATCGAAGCTGACTCCAACCTAATGAGAAAAGTGAACCTCCCGAACTTTTACGAGACTCTCGTCTGAAAGGAGCCTTGCAAATTTGGCCATAATATGAAAGCCCTTTCAGCTAATCACCCATTGACAGAGGAGGCCGGTGCATTAGGAACTCAGCAACCAATTTCACTTTGTGCTGCTGGCGTGAAAAATGCATGGCGGGAAAGTTGCCCTTTGCAAATTCTCTAGCTTGGGAGCCTCTCTTAAGGATAATCCCTGTCAAATAGTTTATCTCATTTGGAGTGACATGCTCAAGAATGTACTTACCTAAGGATAAAGGATTTTATTGTGCTGAAAATACCAAAATGTCCTTTCTGTTATTTTTATTTTTATTAGAAGCTGCAGCCTGGTTGAAATCCAAGCATAGAAGTTAAAACCTTAATTTCTGCTTGCCCCTCAGTCATGATATTTTAACAATGTGACACAGACAGGACAGTGTAATATGTGACAACACAGGAGGTCCATGTGGGAATAGTGGATTAAGGGGGCAACATACAATGACAACTGACAAGCTGGCTAATATCTCAGTGTCAACCGCTTACAGCATACATGGATACAGCCGACTCTCCAGCCACTTTGACCAGGGGAGGATGGTACAAGGTAAAGGACCCAACTCCACTGGAGTCCAAAGATAACATGCACATATATCATTGAGTTCCCAAGCTTGGATTGTAAAACTGGTGAAGTCGGCACAATTCAAGGCTGTGGAGGTCTAAGAAGGAACAAGAGGTGGTAGGGAATGGCACAAAGCCAGCATTAGCTAGTGTTGGCTCCCCTAACATGTTTGAGAAGTTAGTCCTTTTGAGTTTTTTTAAATTTCACCACCAAAAATATTATGATACTAGGTGACTTGAAAACTCTAATTATATTTGCTTTGAAGATTAAAGTAGGTTAGCAGGTGTTCAACTTGTTATCCTAGCTGCAGCAACTGCTACCGCAATTACCTCATAGTCTTGGCTATTTCATTGTGGTTAAGGAGGAATTTGGTCAGTTTCAGAAAAAGTTTGAATATTTGAGATATATGCTCATTTACTTTCCTCAAGAGAGTATAATGAGATGTTGGATACCACCCTTATTTCTACATCATAATCAGTGTTGGGCAAGTTACTTCAAAAACGTAATGCATTATTTATTACTTGTTACTGTCTTTTTAAAGTAATTAGTTACATTATAATATTACTGTATTTGAAATGTAAGGCATTACACTACTATTGCATTACTTTTAAGTTACTCTCACCA
>JAPZDY010000010.1:4512013-4522126 GCA_029783645.1 Ctenochaetus hawaiiensis
GTTTCGGCTTAAAATAAAATTGCATTGCAACGCGCATTACTGACATTTGTACCGAGTAAAATATTACCGATTTTTTTTTTTATTACCGTGTTACAGCAAAAAGCAATGCATTACAGTAATCACATTACTTTTGTAATGCATTACTCCCAACACTGATCATAATGTAGGTGGAAGCAGAGGCTGGTTAGCTTAGCTTAGCAAAAAGGGTTAAAAAGCTTGCCTTACACTGTTCAAGAGTTGTAAAATCCACCCACCAGTACCTTTAAAGGTCTTTGATTTACATATTTGGCATGGCTGTGGCTCAGGAGGTGGAGTTGGTCATTCCCAAGTCACAGGATTGGCACTTTAATCCTCACCTCCACCTGTCAAAATGTCAAAGTGTCAGAGGGCAAAACACCAAACAATCAAGCCAGCACACAACATGATAGCTCATTGCCATCAGTATGTGAGTGTGTATTGAGAGTGAATGAATGGAGCTCACTGTAAAGCTGCCATAAAGCTCTTTGGATAAAAGCGCTTTGGATAAAACTGTCTGGTTTTTAGTAGAGTAGATTAAACAAAGAGGATGTAATATGTTAATCATAGCACAGATATGACTACCTTTTGACAAAGCCAAGCTAGCTGTTGCTGTGTTGCAGGTCATTTTGCTAAGCTATGCTAAGTGGTTGCTGACTGTTGCAACATGCCCAAAAAAACAGACATCAGTGATACAAATATTTCTTAAAAAAAGAAAATAAGTGTATTTCCAGAAATGTCTAAATTGCTGAAAAATTATAACAAAATCTTTTGTGTACAGCCACTCAAAATAAAGTTGCTCTTTAATGTGGAGTGATGTTTTGACTTTCATGGGCATTTAGTCATGGTATTGATTTAGTCTGAGCAAGGCTATATAAAGCACTATGAGAACAGATTGTGCTGTGTTTGTCAATAACAGTAATCCTGTATATGGAAGGGAACAGGATATGTTCTGTCTACAGCAATAACTCACAACTTTCTTTACTGTCTGCTGCTTTATATCAGCACTCTACTGTAATATCCCTGTCCAACAAGTACCTTGACAGCCTTCCCAAGCTGAATCAGTCTTATGCTTGCACCCAAACTCCCTTGCAAATCAGCTCTGGCTTTTGATTCCCATTTTATAAGGAAAGGTCAGTACAGCAGTGATTTATAATACTTTCTCCTGTAAATTCAGCAGGGTAATCAATCAATGCACAAAAAGAGATCTCCATAATAAACATTTCCCTCCTAAAGAGCCTGTGAGTGAATGCTCAGGAGGGGTATGTTTTATATACAAGAACTATTGAGAAATATATCTAAAATTCAACAAACATCCAGCATAATGGTCCTCGCCACAAAGCCAGAAAAGCTCCTAATAACATCTGTGAAGACAAAAAACAAAAGGTCGGCTAGTTATCAGGAGATGGACTGCTTTGTTTTAGACATCTGTTTATTAATTTTAGAGCTTCCTCTTGTCTACTTTAAAAGTCCCCAAATCAATGCATTGAACAGCGCCATCAGTGTGGGTGTTGCCAGCCATTCTTCTGCAGCTCGTCCAGCCGTAATAAACAGGATGCATGCTTAGGACAATGCAGCCAGGAAGCTGACTCGTGTCCACTTGTCCCTGAGGAGTTCATCTGGGGCACGGTGCCATGAGCACTTTCTACTCCTCATGGTCAAGATGTGCAAGTCATACTCAAAAATAGAGAATGCGCACAATGCTGTTGGAATTCTGAGCTTGCTTTCAAACAATACCTCTGACCTAACCCCTGGTGTAAATCATCTGGAGCTTGGACTTGATGTGGAGAACAAAGAGGGGAGACTTAAAGTGGTATTTTCTTCAGTCAAGAGAGGGAGGCCGAATTGGCTCGGCAAGTCCCTGCACTTGCAAAAGGGAAACATAAAAAACAGTAAAAAGTTGTGGAACTTTCTCTGAGTCTCTTCACTGCAGACATGAAAAAATTACCTCTTGTCAGAATTTTTCGCTGTGTTGCACATTCCTGAATGTGGGCGGCTTGTGGGATTAATGCTAACGGGTGACCTGTCTTATTGATCAAGGAGCAGAGAGGATTCGTTGTGAAAAGGCAATCTCCGAACATAATATGACCCTACGGATTGAAAAACAGTGGCCCGCTTTGGCACCGTATCCCACATCTGAAACTTGAGTCTAGGCCTGTTTCCCTCTTTTGCTTCCTCTGTGCCATGCAGCACAGCGTGGGGTGGCGGAGACAGACAGACAGCGACAGTGGTGAGAAAGTCGGGATGGAGGCACTTCTGAGGCAAGCCTGGTCTTTAATGAAAGGGGTGATCAAACATGTTCTTTGCCTGTGAAGGAAAATGTTATTCTAGAGAACAGCAGAACAGGGTGATGTAGGAGGTGAAAGCTGAGTTATGTGCCAATTTTGTCCTTCAACGCGATTGCTCTGATTTGGTTTCAGGGATCGTTGCTGGAAAGTGAAAACAAATGTGCAGCTTTTGATTCACCACACCTCATGGATCTTTTTTCTCCCTTTCTGCTTTTTCCAGCTCCTCTTGTCCTTTTTTTTTTTGCTTAAAAGTTTTCCTTGGATGCTCTTGAAAATGGAAACTTGCATTCCTCACCCCACCAGCAGCAACAAGGCCACTGCAAAACACACATTTAAACATAACAAGTACACAAAGACTAGGACTCATCTCAGTCAAACTCGGGTGGACTGTGCAAATAAACAGAAAAACCTTGGAAACTAAGTATTTCTCTTTCCTCTCTGGACAAGAGTAGGAAGTGTGTAACTGTTGAAATTACACTTGCATTTTATTGCTCACATTCTTGACAGTCCAGGCAGGTTGTCTGAATTCTGTTTGGTGATTGACAAATGGAGCTCAAGTAGCAAAAAAAAAATGGCCTCAAAAACTCCCCAATTTATGCATGTTTGTGCATCTATGTCAGTGTTGTTAACAAAGTATTCTTCCTTATGCACACACACACACACACACAGAACCTAAACACAGCTGACTCAGCAGGATGGCGGTGATGATGCGAGACAGGGGCACATGTGTGCGGGGAGCTGACTGGCGTTCAGTGCACAGCGGGATGACATCATCCCCAGGGCGCTAATGATCGGGTGACCTCCTCCTGCCGGCTGCACCGCCTGCAGAGCAGATGCATAGCAGACAGCTTCCTCACACGGCCCGCTCTGTGTGACTACTGTACTTACTTTATCCACGGCACTAACTCGAGGCACGGCTCGGGAAAAACCGACGTGGCCGAGCCAAATAGCTTTCTGCATAAGACTGTAATATCTCTTCAATCTGAATCCAATTAACAGCAAACCCACACAGAGTTCAAGCACCAGAAGGGGACAGAGGAGGAGGGAGGAGTGTGTATGCATGTGTATGTGTGACAGGAGATGAAATATCAGGGGAGAAACAAATCACACCATCTTTCCTGCATTTTATTGAGATTTTCTCACCCCCTTTGTGACATCTAACAAAGGCTTTGTTCTCTGAGAGAGGGAAGGCGGCAAGGCTCACCTTTACCTGCTCAGTTCCCTGATGGCACCACTTTTTAAAAATAAAAAAAAAATTAATCTCAGTTTTCACTCCGCAGGGTCACCGAAGTAGGAGGGAATCACTCCTCGTTCTTTGTAAGGGAAATAAAAACAATGACATGTTTGCATGCAAGTTTTTTTTCCCTTCACCCTTTGTTGATACAAGGACATGGCTATCACTCACAGACGACATTGAGTAGACGAGGCAGTGACAGCCGGGGCTTGACTGTGCTGCAGCAGGATATGGTAATGTGAACCAAATGAGTCTCATACGCACGGTGAGTGGCCCTCGAGACGGATCCCTTCCTATGAAAAGGGTGTTGAAACATACGGTAATTGCTTTCAGTGTCGTTTGGCAGCGGTGCACCTCCTGACTTCAGGGGCTTTTTATAGACAGGGTAATGCTCCATTATTCTGCCAACGTTACATTTCAAACGAGAGGGGAGAGGATGGGGAAACAGGGCGACGGCACACACTTAAAAACTTGAGAAGTGATAAAAACAAATGGGAAACGGACGGAAAAAACTTCCAATGGAAATAATTCATGTACTAGTTTGGTCATGGCACAGGAGAGGCATTGTGACTCAAGACCAAAGGGATTCTCGTTTCCCATTCTGTTGATAGAAATCCAGTAAATCATGTTCATAGGCGACTACACTGGGAGCTGTGTGTATGACAATTATACTGCAAGGTGCTAAGGTAACAAACACAAAGATAAATGCAGCAAACATGACTGCCTCCTGTCGTCTACCTCTGAATTATTAAAGGACTGCAGGGGAAACAGCAGCTGGTGAGTCGAGCGAATGAAAAGCATTCAGTGTGAGTTTTGTGTAGCAGCTTTTGAACTCACTTTCCCTCACTCTTTTCCATATCGCCGACACACATCTGAGAATTCCAGTTTGACTGTCTCTAGACAGAGCGAGTGTCAGTCTCCTGACTGATTTGTGGTGAGATTTTGACACAAAATGGCTGCCATGAATCACCCAGGCAGACTGACGAGTTGCTGACGGATGAAGTGCCTCCACTCATGCCTCACCTCCGCCTTCACATTCTCAGATGCACCAGCTTGTAAAGACCACCTTTATGGTTCCAATCATAATGCAATCAGCTCGGGTGGTTAGCACTACATGTCATCACAGCTTAAAAGAGAGGGCTTTGCCACACATCATAACTAACTGATTCGACCCTGTGAAATGTCGCCATGTGTCACAGTGTAGGAGGTTCACCCTCAGGGATGTGGGGTCGTCGCGCTGAGGCGTATGATATGATTTAAAAGGCCTAGTCTGCAAGCCAAAACTTTATGTACATGTTATCACTTCTTTTTTCCGTTCTGCCCTGTTCTTCGCAATTCTACTGGTGTGTCTGGTTTAGAAACAGTGTTGAAGTATTTATTTTTCTTTCTTTTTTCAAAGAATGACATCAGGAGCGGAGGAGAAATGCCTGGCAGCTTTCTCTGACGCTGCGGTTATGGATGAGTGAAGTGTAGCTTCTCTTGAAACACAGACTTGGAGCCAGGAGGCAAAAAAAGACACCAGAATGACACATTCAACAGTTTTTTCATCAAGTTATACATATAAATACTGTATGAGAAAGATGCTGTTGAGAGATGGACGTATAGATAAACCATGTTATTATGCTAACATGCTCACAATGAAAACACTAACATGCTAATGATTAGCAGGTTGCATGGTGATGTTTACCAAAATGTTAACATGTTTACATCTAATTGTCTCGTGTTAGCAAGCTAAAATTGGTAATGCCAGTAGTTTTGGATTCGATGATGCTAGAGAAAAAGTCAGAGGATTAGAAAACTAAGCAGGCTTCATCCTCAAATATCTGTAGCAAATGTGATGCTAATAGTTGTTCATGTAGCAGAAGTAGCTTAACCTGCTAGAACTTGTCTTTAGAATTAGAGGACAGCTGGTTAAAGCCTGGCACGGAGCTTTCAGTGCAAAGTATGACTTGAACAACTGAGGTGCGCTTGAGCAAGGGTATTAACGAAAGACTGAAAACTTTAAACTGCTCTGGTCGCCTCACTTTGTGTGCAACTTCATCACTCAAACAGCCCCAACAAGGACATATATATCCTCTGTGTGCGTGTGTGTGAAATAACAACAGAGTAAAGAGGATTAATAAAGAGACTGCCATCCCATACAGTACAAACAACTGAGCTGACAAAAATCTACAAGTAGCATTTCATAAACAAGTGTTTTTTAAACCTTTTTCTCTTGGGCTGCATATGTTTTGTCACTTAATTTATGTTTTACAAATTGCATTGTGTAAACAAATTGAGCAAATATGGGATTTGTTTAATAGTATACACAGCAGTAATGAATCTGCCTACTTTTAATTGCAAAAGCTTTTGAATTTTAATAGATTAGGACACCAATCTCCCAAGAATAATTTGCGAATATAGCTTGTTCCTGGAACTAAAACTGTGTCTCAGCCAGCCCCTAAAAGAAAAACACTGTATAAGATGATCACAGAGTGCATCTATTAAAGCCAAATGTTTGGAGGGACCCAAGGATGGAGATCAGTTGGATAATTCAAGGGCAAATATCTAAGAGTTTTTCTTTTTTTTTTTTTTTTTTTCCTGAGTTGGAAAATAAGAGCACCCGTAAAAGCTGAAAATAGACAATATTACATCCAATATAAGAAATGTCCTTTGAGTGCATTACAGGCCCAAGGCAATGCTTTTAAACTTTCCTTTAGTCAAGCTAAAGAGGAAACAGACATTAGCTCCTTTTTGCATGCGTTAATATCACATTGCTTTTCCCTTTGCTGCCAAACATCAGGGTGGAAATGATGGAGTATTAGAAAAGTTTTTTTCTGTGCGACGAATCTGTAGTTCCTGGCTGATGTTCACACAGTGGAATAAGACTTCATAAGCAGCACAAAAAAAATGTGTTAAAAAACTATGAGAGAAGTGTAAAAGTTAAAAAATGTTTGTCAGAGAGATTAGTTTAAAATAAACAAGGAAAAAATCGTGAGCATGAGCTGCTGCTCAGAAAGCATTTTGGCTGCTGGCTGAAAAGTAAAACTGACCAGACCGATTAAATGCATGGCATTCGGTGAAGTTGAGAACGTTGGCCAGAGAGAGTAAATCTTTCAGGCTCACAGGATTTGACACTGATCCAGGTAAGAGGATGCCAAACTATCAAAACACAGCAATCCAAACAGCTTTAAAACACGAGAAGAAAACCACTGTTAAAACTCAAACTTCCTGACAGCTCATGGAAGAGATGACTCACTGCAGCCGGCTATTTATCGGCTCTTTTTTCTTAATTATATGCTTCTATTTTCTATTTTCAAACAGCTACGGGAACTCCGTCCTGGAGTGTGCTTTGTTACTGACTTAAAGAAAAAAAAAAATCTTTTGTAAATGTTATTTCCCAACTTATTTCCATCATAAATTTGAAGCCCATGTTCATAAAAGCCTGACGACCCCTATATCTTCCAACAGTTTCCACAACTTCCATCATAGCTCTGCTATCTTTTCTGCAGTTTATTACTCCCAGATGCTATAAAACTCTGCAGCCCTCTTGCCACCCAAGGTGACGATTAAAATCACACAACGGCTCCATTCGCTGTGACAGACAGTCAGATCTCGCCTACAGTATCATCAACATTCTCTTATCAGGACTTGTCGTTGAAGCCTCAGCCAGAGAGATCTCCACTTCACACGCACGTTTTCGAACACAGCATACATTCTGTTATTGCTCCCGCTGTTTGACAAATGACAGGTCTGCATTTATTTCTTGGATTTACTATAATCTATGTGTATGTACATTGGCATGCATACAGAGTGTTGTGTGTGGTTAGGTTGGGTGGGGGTGGGGGGTTGTGTGTGCCTCCAAATGTGCATGTGGGAGCGTTTTCTCTGCAGCAGAGGAATATAAATGTGTGTGTATGGCATTCTGTTTCCTGTCAGGCTCTGCGGCTCCATGGAAGCAAAGTCCATCAGGCAGGCAGGCAGGCAGGCAGGCACTGCTGAGGGCTTATTGAATGTTGGTTCAGGCCTGCAGGGAGGGAGCACTCGGGCTTCCTTAATCATGGCACAAATGCCTTTATTCATCTTCAGAACACTGCAATTAATTTTGGTGCCTGTGTCAGAACCTTTGGGGAAATCTGACCTGTTATTGCCTCTCAGAGCTGTGCATGTTCTTTCTCTCAGTCTAAGTGCCAGACAGGCATTAAAAACAAATTTCAAGGCTAATATTGTATTCATATTCACAGCTTCGAGAGACTGACTAAAGTGTCTTTGTATTATATTTACAATAGAGCCGTGTGTCATGAACTCTTTTGTAGGAAAAGACGAAGCCAATATTAAAATGCAAAAAACACTGTCTGTTGGCATCCATGTTGTGTGTCTAATTAAAAAAGTTAACTATTGATTCTTCCAGTAGCACAGCAACAAAAATCAGCATTTATAGGACAAGGCTGGTGTTATTCTGTATTTTTTTTCCTTTTTTTTTTAAAATCCCCATGAAATAACCAAAAACCAGCTATGCTCCAGTCCTCCTCTTTATGTCTGTTTGTTCCTTATTACAATGTAAAGCTCTAAAAACTATAGTTTCAGAATAGTTTAATATAAAGAAATATATTCTCTGCATTTTTTTCAAGCAGCGGTAGGTTTTAAAAAAGTTCCACCAGTGGGTGTTCATGTTGTATTCATTTGGGACTTTTTTTTTTCTCCCATTTTAATGCATGTTTGAATTTGTATTATAAATATGCATTAATGAGTTTAACCTCAAACAATAAAGGAACAAAACTGATTATTGCATGACTTTTAAATACATGATAGTTATTGACTGGTGAAATGTTTACTGCTAAAACATGCTAAAAGGATCAATGATTAATTTTCATGCAATAAAACTGTCAATGATTTCGAATTGTGTTCCGCAAGCTAATAATTATCATTCTGTTTCTGTCCAAGCAGCTATTTTTCTGTTACAGTAATAAATACACAGTCAGGTAATTGCAGTGGATGAGCACAAAGATTCTAGTGCACATATTTTAAAAGTATATTTGTATTCTGTCAGCAAACGCCATATTTATGACAGCATTTTTGTATTTCATATTTACATATTGATGTTTTCAATGTCTAGTAGACAGGAAATGTGCTGTAAGTGAAAATACAAGGGGAAAAAAACCCAGCTTGCTCTTTTCTACATGAATAACAGTTATTTTGAGTGTTTGTCATCACACACTCATGCTATCATAAAACGAGGCCAACATCCCTCCCTGAAATCCAACACTTTGCCTTTGCACTGGATGTCTGAAATAAAACATCTTCCAGTCAACAGGATCACTCTGGATGCAATTAAACAAAACTTTCCAGGCTCGCAAAGTTTTACAATGCCGTTCGTGTGATCCTCTGACTAGAGAGGCAGATTCTGATACACGAGCTCTTTAAGGACCTTCGAGCTGCTGCGCTGTTTCTCAGGATGAATCATGACATGGATTGATTTAAACCTGAAAGAAACCAGATGCAACCACAGCAGTTATGAATAACTGGGAGTATTAGCGGGCCCAGATTCCTGACCATACGGCTTCAATAACTGCCATAATCACCAGCACTCTTAATATGAAAGTTCTTCATGAGGGTCGTACAAGGTTATTAAACATTAACGTGGTATTTATAGAACACGATCTGCTGGAGTTTATCTGTGCTAATGGACATGGTTAGAGTTACTGATATGGTTTATACAATGCAGAGAACAATGAACATACAGTATAAACAGTGCACCAAGGAATGTTTTTGTAGTATTAATTTGTTATATAGTTACATATGTCTGCAGGATACTACACTCAAACAGTCTCTTTTCTTCCTCATTTTTCTCACTGGTCCACCACCTGGCAGTTGCAAGGCCTCTACAAGGACATGGACAATCTTTCTCACTTCTAGCTTTCAGGTGGTTGGTGGAAGAAGTACTCATATATTTACTTAAGTTAAAATAGCAATATTAGTGTTGAAATGTTACAGTACATGTAAGAGGCATGCAGTCAAAATTTTACTTTAACAAAAGCCCAAAAGTAGTAAAAGTACCCCAAATAAAAATTGCTAATGAAGCAGAATGAACATATACAGATTAAACTCAAGGAGCATGCATATACCAAGGCCAATGGTCCCCTACTTTATATGTCTAGATATATTTCCAAAAGTTTTAGCATTGAATTGAAATATGGTTGTGAGCAGTTAAAGCATTAGCTATCAGTCATCACTAGAAATGTTTGGTGCTGTCTGTAGGTACAAAACCCAATATATCTTTTTTTTTTCTCAGTATTATTTTGCTGCTTTTGGAATGTTTTGTGGCATTAGCATCAGATTGTAGCTTTTTGCCTCCAGCATATAATAGCCAATAACAGTGCATAGGGTTTGAGGTTGTACTATATGCTAAAAACCAGTGGTCTCCACATCTGTCCTCTGCTCTGTCTGTCATGAATGAAGTTGCAGGTGTGTGAGTGAATGCTTGACATGCACTTTGTCTGCATTCTCCCAAAATTAGCACCTTCCTGCAGGCTTCAGAAAATAAAATTTTATCCCTCTGATTCCCCACTTTGTAGTCAGTAACATGGCTCCCTCTCC
>JAPZDY010000010.1:4522226-4532926 GCA_029783645.1 Ctenochaetus hawaiiensis
AGTAACATGGCTCCCTCTCCTGAACACTGCTGCAGAACAGTGGAGGGATAAAAAATTTGTGTCAAGTACAAATATGGAAAAATATAAGAAATCTTTACATGCTGAGTCAAATGTACGCAAAACATAAAAATGAACAAATGAAAGCATGCACACTGCAGTATTTCATCCTACTTTGGTGCATTAAACAAAGGACAGTAGAGCCCTGGTGTGCTCTCACCGTTTATTTGCTCAAAAAATAATTTGTGTATCTGCCCCGCTCCGAAAAGTGTTGGGGTCTGCCTTGGGCCGTGCTGTACCTTTCCACAAACTTCTAGAAAAACTGGGCTGATAGATTAGTTTTTCTGTTACCCTGCCAACATGCAAACAAACAAACTGGCAAACAGGCGGGACCAAAAAACATGATCTCTTTGATAGAGATTATAAAGACATAATCCATTACAATCATCTCCTGTAGTAATTCTAACAAATGAATATCTGATTCACAGGCACTACAAACTTTGCAAGATTTTAACCAAGAGTTTAAGCAACAACCCTTTTTTAGTGTGTGTCTCAATGAAATGAACACATATACATGCAGGCTAACTATCACGCACATAAAGCATTCAGTCACAATAATGGAACACTAACAGCTTCTCAACTCCTGATCCACTGGCGAGCTGAGGACCTTACAAGTATTGTACATTGCTAGCTGATTAGCTGCTCTCACACAATACAGAAATCCTTATGTTAGAGCTGTTAATGAGCATTATGGGAAAACTGGTCCAGGAGCCCCTAACACTGTATAAGAGTGCTTTGTCAGGGGAAACAAATCTTTGTTATTACACTATAAACACCAGCCAGGCAAATGTAAGGAGAAAATTGATAATGTAGGTCTGATACTCAACCCAATAAGAAAGGACTATGGCTGTTTCTCTCGTGATAATGTATTTTGTCGTGCTAGCTTTGCGTCTACAGTTTGACAAGTAAATTCCAAGTAAATCCCATTTCAAAATGTTAAATATTTTGAACAGTGTTTGAAGTGCTTCGCTCAGGTCCATACAGGAGCCAGCAGTTGGTTTATAGAGCTGACAGGACAAATATCAACAAGCAGGGAGGGGAAAAAAAATAACTCTTCCTCCGGTGACTCCCAGAGGATGTCAAGTGTCTGTTCGTGTGTGTGTGTGTGTGTGTGTCCGTGGAGACGTTATTGTGGCTGGGCTGGTTTGTGCGAGCATCTGTATATGCCTGCACAAGCCTGTGTGTGCATGCTGTTTATTAATGTGCACACGTGCTTGCCAAACATCTGGCCTCACCTCAGTGTTTGAACATTTACATAGTACACACAGGTCAAAACAACTGCCACATAAGTCATTAGGAGTGAGTTTATGAAAGTAAGCATATGTTCTCGAGAGCTAATCATTATTTATCTTCATGTTTTTCCTTCCTCCGTCTTTCCCCAAAATCACTTATGGATGACCCCATTTGTATCCACTTACCAAACAGGTTTTCAGCCTCACCCATTACAGTCGCCGGATATTTACACTGTAATGGAAAGTGATCAGACGCTATTTTATGTCCAAACCGGCCCTGTCTCTCTATTCAGACAAACTATTTCCTGCAGCAGTATGTACCCGAAGTGTATTAAAGACATTTCATCTAGCTGCGGTCGTGGCACAGATCCCACTCATTCCCTCATCTCTTTCTAATTATGCAGTGCTACGTTTTTTAAATTGCTCCATAAAAAATGTGTTTCATGTAAAAAGTAAGGGCGCAGAACCCAATTAGCGCCGGAGCAATGAGAAAGTATGCTGTTCCTGCTCAATAGAGTCAATTAAAGCTGGATGTGAAGGTGCACACGTGTGTGTGTGCATGTGTGCAAAAGTGAAATGGGCCACACGGGACAAATCTCCACCTGAATTGACAGAAACACACAGCCAGTGCCTGGGCCATATTTTCATGGGGCATTAGGAGCTGGTTTTTAATTGCAAGTGGATCCAGTAAATTGATTTGGATCAAAATTGACCTGCAAAAGGCATTTAGCACAAGAGATGAGCAAAAAAGAGCCTACTAAACCTGCATTCCATTTGGTTTTGAAAACACTCAGTACTGGGCCATTTTGCTCCCAAATATACAGTATATTGGACAACCGTGTCCATTGTTTTAACAATAAAGCAGACCTTTGCCTTTTTGTAGTTTTCATTTCCCACCAAAAACCTGTTTAAGGTTTAGTCCTGTCATCCACATCTTGTCATGTTTGCATAGTTTAACATAGTTTTGCACAGTCATTCTTACCAGCAAAAACAATATGATTCTCACCAAGGTAATGGCTAAAATATATTTATGTGACAAAACAGAAAAAAATAAAGGAGTGAAAGAGAGGCAGACAGGTTTTTTAAACAAACCTCCCGGGTTTGCCAAACCTTTCTGGAGGAGAACATGAGAGGGAAGGATTAAATTACTACCCACACTGCCTGTTGTAAACATCCATCACAGTTTACAAACTGACTTCCTGATTTATCTCTGACCTATCAACATTTTTCCTGTGCAATGAGGAATTACTACCCACATTTCGGGTCCACACAGTTGGTTTTTACCCTCAAATAAGGCTTAAAAGCTTAACACCCACATTTCCTGATCCGTTGGAGTTTGCTGTTTGGGTGTCACAGTTATTATTTCCACATCTTTCTTTGGTGGGTAAAGTGTTATCTCTATCTTGCCCATTTACAAATCCTGCAGACACAGAGCAGCTTTGGCATTCACTGGAATTGGATGTTGTGTTTTCCAGCAGACAGGTCCAACTCCTCCTTTGGCCTCTTGAGCTGCTAAATGTTTGACTGTATTCACTACTTCGCTAGTTGCTAACTTTGGCTAGAATCTGATGCTAGGCAGTTGCTTAGAGTGGGTCTATCGGAGCCTTTTCCTGAGAAAAAGACAACAGAAATGTAAATGTGTATTCACCAAGTGGCAACTTTGAGGGCTGAAAAATTAAGCAAATGTCCAAAAGAAGTTCCAAAAACTGCAGTTACTCAAATGGCCACTTGAGGCCAGCTCCAAAAACAAGTCCATCCTTAAAGAGCCATGTTAAAATGCCCAACTTTTACAGCAGAGATACACATTTACAACTTGGTACAAATAAACACTCTGACTCTACAGCTTATTGCTCTGTTCATTAACACGGAGACTGGTTTCTTATATAACCCACTCGATTTAAGGCTTGAAGTTATGCATAATTAAGGGCTTGGTTGCATTAAATTAAAGTAGCCTCTAGCTGTCTGCCTGGCCTTACACAGTCACTTAAAACAATGCATAATTTTCTCAGCTCCATCTTCTCTTCCAAATATGATCACTTGTGGCTCCAAGAAATACAAGATTGCAACGGCCATAGTGCCAAACTATGTCCACCATTCAGTTTACTGTTTATGGTGTTCACTATATATTAAACTAAGACACATAAGACCCTTAAAACATAGATACATTCACTTTGAGGCTATAGGAAGGCTGTTAGCATGCTTCGGTACAACAAAAAAATCAACACTGTATTGAGGCAGAACATTCACAATGATTGACTCAACAGCAACAAATCTATTCTATAGGCACTCAGTATGACCTTGATCCATTCCATAGCTAAACTTTGACGGCAATATGAAAACCTGCGTCATACTTGAATTGACAGTAGATAATGTTATGAGGAAACATATCAGTGGATGCCATTTTGCTGAAACTGAACATAATTTTAAACCAATAAATGTCCCTCACTGAAATGTGCTAGAGAATTGTTTTCTATAAGGGTCTTTTCACGCCATCCTCCAAAATTACTTTCTTCTCTAACACCAGTAACAGATGTAGGCTACTGCAACAATTACTGATTTTAAAATGCTGCTCACTCTCTTGCATGCATACACACACACACACATGCACACACACACACACACACACACACTCTCTCTCTCTCTCTCTCTCTCTCTCTCTCACCAGCAGCCAGATAACTTGTAGTTAGCCATTCTCAGGCAGTGGGTTCTCAAGGACTGCTTTGGCTATTGATTTCCACTCTTCAATAACTAATGTGTCTCCTAACCTTGGCTACATATTAAGAGGAGTTTCGCCCATTTAGAGGGGAGAAGGGGAATGAAGCATCAACAACTGATTTGGCACAAACTGCCTCACAGAAGCGATTAAAGCTCCAGATTTCAATGAGCCATTTAGCCCCTTTCCTAGCTTTTGGGTGGAGTGCTCAATGTAAGATTAATTGTTTCTCTGCTAGAGAGCAAGAGAAGACTACAACTCTGCAGCAGTTGGAGAGTCTTTTCGCTTTGAGTCTGTGTGCTAAAGATGATCACTTTAACAGTGGGGAAATTTTGATCGCAGTATAAACATACAGATGTGTCACTCGCTTGCCAAGTGTTATTATTAAGGACTTCTGTACATATTCATTAAACTGTAGAAAAGCAGATTTAAATTCCAATCGACTTGGAATCTCTACTATTTGAAATTACCTGGCAGTGCACATGCTCATAAAAGTTTTTTTATGAATCTCAGCTCTTTCCATATTAAATAGAGAAAAATATAAATAAAGAAAATTAATGCCTCTGGTTTCCTAACTCAACCTGAGTATGAGTGCCTTTGCTGTTTATGTGTGTGTGTGTGACAGGAACAGGTCACTCGTGTTAATCATGTCCTTTCATTCCTTTTTTTTTCCCTCTCTTCATTTTGCACCTCACTTTCCTTTGCCACTCCATTCGCAGGCCAATGGCCCTATTGATTTACACCCCTCACCTAATCACTTAGGTAACATTTCCCTGGCGGCTGCTTTTTTCCTCCCATGATTCATAGCCGAGCAGTGAAATCTCCCAGTTGCCACTAATTAAGCGTAAGGTCAGCCTTTAATCATCACCTGCTTGTGCAGCGTGAGCGACTGCCCTTGCTGATCCAACGCCTTGCTGAAAAGCTCCAATCTGCTGCAAGATGAGACCTGGCACAGGACTATTAAAAAAAAAAAAAAGCATATTTTTGCTTGAGCTGCGATAAATGATTAGAATTCCTGTCACTTCTTTGGCTTAAAAGAACTTTGCATCCTAACTGTAGGAATTGTGAGGAAACATAAAATAAATTCTAAGCCTAGCCTTCCTTCGATATTTCCACCACTTGGTAGCTGAAGTTGATGTGAGCTGATGCTTGAATGAATCATCTTTCTATTTATTACACTTAGCACTTCCATAAGTGCACACAGACACACACACACATGCACACGCACCTCATATATACTCGTACACACATCACGATGCACATTATATTGGCTACCCAGGACCAACTCATTCCCTCTGACGTTTATGTGCTTTAAGTGCCACTTCGGTCCAATGTGTGATGATTTAACCACTTTTGACATTGGCAAAGAACCCCCTTTTCCCCCCTACACTCGATCTCACACCCACATACACACACTGGTCCATCCACACATGGAACTCTGTAATGAGTGACTGTAGGCAGGAGTTTAACCTTTAGTTTTGTGTGTGTGTGTGTGTGTGTGTGTGTGTGAGGAGAGAATGAAAAGGTGGCCTTTTTGGAGTTATTTTCTGTCCTCCTATTGGAAGTTCTCTCTTTGCTCACCCTTCTCTATAGGGAGGTCAAAGGTCAGGAGTGGCTGCAGAGGCGATTATTGTTGTTAAGGATTATTGTCACTCTTGGGATTTCCAATAAAAGCTCCATCTTCCTACGTGAACGTGATGCTTATGTGAGGCCACTGCTGCTTCAGCATGCCATTACCTCTAAATAGAGCTCATTTCACCCACACTAACATACATGTATGACACCCTTACAAACAGTTCGCTTCGACATTAGGAATCCAAGCAATTTGATATATTCTTTCAGATGAATTCATGTGCCATTTGAGATGTTATACTCTGTCATTTGTCATACACTGCACATGTAATCGCTGTTATTTCCATCTAAGCATTCCTGGGAGTCTCCTCTTGATAAATTGAAGCTAAAAGAAGAAACAAGGCACTTGGAGGAAGGTTCATTTTTCATTATTCTCGAGCTTTGCATTTGGAGCTTTAAAAAATCGCTGAGAAATCCAGCTATGTAAATTGAAATAAAATGTTTTGCTGGAAAGTAGATCTCCTTTAAAGTCTGATGAGGTTGTAGAGTTTGGTCACAAATCTTAGTTCCCTTCACACTTCACCCTCAGGAGGTCGTATGTGGTGCATTATGGAGGAACAGTGCAGAAAGGGCACATTTACTGGCCAGTAGCCATTAGAGTCAACTCCTGATGTGCCAGAACAAAGGAAAAAAAAAAATAGTCCACCAGCGTCCACAGTGATGTACGCCTGTGCAGAGGGTAATTGCAACAGGCACAGGGAGACAACTGTAGTGCATGGAGGCAGCATCCAGCTGATGAAAGCTGCAGACAGCAAACAAGCGGGCGCGGCAGGTTGGGGAAGTGGGGGTGGAGGCGTGGAAGTGGTCCATCCGCTGGAGAGAGGACTCGTGATGGATGGTTGTGCAGGGATGCCAGACTCCCTCCAAGAGATTGAAAGCAATTCGCTCGGTGCCAAAGTGGCAGAAACAAATGGCTGAGATAGAGGTTGGGTCGCATTGTTATGAACTCCCAGACACTGATGCCTTTCAGGCCGTGTAGCCTCTCTGGGGGTTTTGTGAGACCTGACTGATTGAGTAGATGGCTGGCAACCTCACTGAGCGCTGGTCGAGGCTCACAGCTCACCTGTCGAGACACATCAAACCCTCCCACCAAAGATGAAGCCAGAGTCAGACAATATTAAGCACAATAAATGTCTTAACAATCAAGAATAATTTTTTGGCAATGGCTGGAGGGGAAGGTTTATTATTTTGTGCTTAAAGTGAAAATCCATATTTTAATAGTATTCACATGTGTCTGTTCTATTAACTTTAGGAAGCTGAACCAATTTTAAACAGAAGAGTAAGCCTCCCCTCAAAACTAGAAACAGGACAAGCAAGACTCCCTGAAGGCATTGAATGACTGCGTTTCATTGAAAATTAAGTGAGAATGATTTTGTTGCCAGTGTGATACCACCTGCACCTGCCAGGGTCACTGCTGGTTGAATAAGACATTTATTTGAGGTTCAGCACTGTGACTGAAAGAAACAAACTCGACTGGTTATAGAAACTAAAATTACTCTCAAAACAAAATCTTTCATTGATTCATCAAAAGTGAAGTCATATTTTACACAATTTTTATCCTAAGGTTTAAATCTCAAATTTACCATTTTTGTTAGTCCAACAAAAGACCCCAAACGAGGACACGGGACACACAGAAGGTATACCGAACAAAAGGAGACATCTTATAAAGACACAGGACTTTCAACAAACTCTCATGTAAAAACACCCCCATCAATATCAAATAGTCATAGCAACTTCATAACCTTATGTTGTAGAAAGTCTGACAAAGCATTTGGAGAGGTGAAGGTTGAGTTAAAGACTGTAAACTCTTTAAATGGCTCTAGTAGAATCAATGCCAGGCTTACACAGTATAAATTATTAGGTCTGATGGGATTAAACTTTTAAAAATGATTTTAAAACTTAGTTTTAAAGCCTTGACTTTCTTTGTTACTTTAACTATTCGTGACAAATAAGCAAAAAGTCTGGAAAATAGATGAATATTATGTGATATTATATGATATTTCTTAAGAGCCAACACTCAAAAACTAAGTTAATTTTTTTCATGAGGACTGTGTGGGTGTGATTTGATCAAATTTGATGAACAGCGGCCTGGAAAGAACACAGCCAAAACAAACAACCGAAAAAAAAAAAAAAGCTGAATGTGAAATGGAACCAACTGTTCAAATCTAAATGTATATGTACGTGGGAAACATGTATATTAAGTCATGAAAAAAATTGATTGAGAAAATAGGTTTTCACAGGCTTTAACAACTGTATAAATAAATATCACTAGGACTGAAATTTAAATCTGCTTGTAGTTGATTTCTCTTCCACAATAATACAGGTTGTTAACCCCATGGGACGAACCCATTATCCCAAAAATGGAAAATATCAGAAATGCACTGCAACCATTTCCAGGTGATCATCTCTCCAGCATTTCCATATTGAAAACCAATTCTTTTGGATTGATTTCCCTGGGAGACTTGTCAGTTCTCATTCATTTTTCAATTTGCAACTGCATCAGTGCAGGCCTACAGCCTTTGTTGAATCATAAAAAGGCTGTTTTCTTGGCCACTGCCCTGCATGCCAACTGCAAACCTATGATCTGGCTGCCAAATCAACCATGTGATATATTGATAGTATGCACAATTGTGACAACCTAGCGATAGATAGCGGGCTGTCCAAAAAGATGGGGAGGAGGGGGGGGGTTCTTCAATTGTTGTTTCTGACATAGTTCATTGATTTCACTCCTTGGTGAATGTGGGTGCTGTTTAAAAGTCTGTCCCCATTTCTTTCTCCTTTTTCTCGCTCTCAGAAACAGCCAGGCTCAGGACAGCCTTTGTCTTGATGTATTAATTACAAAGCTCTTCTTCCTCCATGCACCAAAATGAACCAAAGCGAAAGACGGGGGCTGTTTCTTGGAGCATGGGGAGCAGTTCCGTCCTCCTCCTCTCATCACAGCGGCAGAAGGTGCAGCAGATTAGGTGTCAGATGATATTTAATGTGAAGAGGGCCTGTCTCTTTCCCTGACATCCTCTCCTGGGTACACTGCTGCACAGCAATGATACTCCACTGCTCTCAATCCAGGTCTCATCAAATGGCACTCAAGTCAGAGGCAGAGGGAGAAACAGAACATATGGAAAAGGGGAAGAACAAAGATAGCGATGAATGAAGAAAAGAGGGTGAAGAGTGCAGGAGACGTGAGATGGGGAAGAGAAGTCATTAAAAGAAAGTGAAAGAGAGGAAAAAGTAAAAATGGGAGAGGGAGATGTGAAGGGTATGCATGCAGACAGGGTGGAGGGATGATGTATGGAAAGAAAATATGGAAGGAGAGTGGGAAAGAATCCCAGTTTTTTCTGTGAAAAAACAGAGAACTCAGGCTGCTTGCTGAGGCGTACAGTAGCTGAATAGTTGTGACAGTGTGGAAGATAGGAGAAGGAGATGGCCATGGAAGAGCTGTGAAATACCCTGGGATGAAAATACCTACCCAGAGAACGCAAACAGGGGGAAAAAAGCTTGCGAGTCTCCTCAGATGTGCTTCCTGGATGGGAATGGCAGAGGACTTGGAGCTGCAAGAGAGCGTGACAGAATGCAGGCCTGCAGGTCGTGGAATCAATTTATATGGTATCAGTCCGCTCCTCCCTCTCCTGCTTGTCCTCCTACTCCACCTCCTTTTTCATCTTCCACTCTTCTTTCTTAGCCTCGCAGCCTTTCTCTTCTTTTTTCCCTCTCTCCGAGGCTTATTCCGCTGTTTTGTAAAGCACTGCGGGAGAGGCTAAGAAAATCCATGGAAGCAAGGGGCACAGCTTTGATTTGAATGGTGACTTCACTGCTTTTTACACATCTGGGTGCTCTTTTCTGCATCAATTTTATTTTAAAGAGACATCAACATACACTGGCAAAGTAGGTTGTCAGCGTTTCTCCTTCTCAGACTTCTCAGATGTTCTGTCATTTTTGTGCTGGCTGGATGGAAAAATATTTTTTGACATCAGTAATATTTTAATTTTAACTTATGATGTACAGTGTTCATTTTGTGACATTAAAATATCTTGAGACATTTATATTTCTGTTGTATTTTTTGTTGAATTGTTTTTTGTAATGTTTCAAACAATGTTGAAACCCAGAGAAAGATGCAGTTTTAATAAAACTCACCTCTTGCCGACTGATAGAGTTACACCAGAATGAAGCTGGGAAAGGAAATTATCAAATGTGACTAAACATTACATGAATAAAACTTTAATACAATATCTTACTGCTTGAGTGAGTCTGACATATATTTGTCTCCAATAGTGGCAGTCTGATGATGATATAAACCTATCCCACGATCCCTTGCTTCTAAACAACATCTTTTTTATGTGTTTAAAGAAGTTGGTTGGATCTCTTCTTCTATTTACAGCTTAGAGTACATTGAAAGTGAAAGTGGAGATATCAGTACTGCCCTGAGTTAATTTTCACGCTTGAGTTTTATTATCAGTTCCAATGAAGTGTGATGGCTACAGTCACTTAAAATTCCAGCAAACTTGTATGTTACCCACAGGGAAACTGTACAATGGGTTACCATGTAAAACTGAACTAGCTGTGCACTACCGTCCTATATATCTATAGCAGAGAGAATAAAATGATTATCTTGGCCATAAAAGCAGCACGGCTCTAGAGACCCCAGTGTTGGTTGGTTGTTAGATTGTTTGGTCCAAGTCTTTTGACACAGTGAAATATTATCCGCCTGCTGAACTCTTTTGGCATATAATTTTGTAGGGATATTTATAGTTCCCAGATGACAAATAGTGACTTATGTGATCCCCTAACATTTTATCTACGGCCTTCTGAAGGTTAGAAAAACCACTCATCCAAAACTTTTGTCCTTACCTTCATTTTGAAACTACTGTCTGACTTTTTAGAAATATTAGTTGCATTTTGAGACTTTAGGTAACATACAAACATCTGCAGTGTTGGGAATGTTACTTCTTAAATGGATTACAACATTTTGACCATGAGACTGACACTATACACTAATGTTATAGCCCTTTGTGGATTTTACAAGAAAAGTATATTTGAATACTCAGCACTGTAAGGCATATTTGCCTAAA